>JAPMLY010000359.1:86733-191856 GCA_026401115.1 Tetraselmis chui
AGTCGAACATAAATCGGATTATTTGGACCGAAATCAATAGGTGAAAAGACAAAAACGGTAAGGATTAATATAAGCGTAGCGATACCTTCGTGGCACGCTTGTTCCAGCTCGAGTTGACGAAAGCAGAGGGCCGCCAGATGACTGAGGGACAGGCAGAGGTAGAAAAAAAATCTATCGCTCGCAGGCTAAATCTCTGATGTGGAAGCTCCAAACTCTTATATTGCCGCTGTTGTTCCTGTTTGAAACGGCATCCTTCAATAAACAGAAACTCGAGATAAAGCATGCAGCGAAACTCCATTCAAGTGAGCTGCGCAGCCTACGCGCCAGTAAGAATAACCCCCCAAAAGACCAATAAAACTCAAAATCACTCTGCAATCGGCAGCAACCACAGGCAGAGAAAAAAGTGGAACGTTTATTGTGGCTGGTGGCGAAAGCCAATGATTAGATATTGTCTTTGACAGTTTTTCAGGTCTCCTGCAATTCTGTCAAAAAATGGTGATTAACCTTACAGATCGACCAGATATACACTGCTACAATCAATAACAAGCAGCAAAATGAATGACAGCAGCAGATAGATTTTATTCAAAAAATTATGTCCATTCAGTCCAGACAGTCATTTCCAGCTGCTCAATATACAGCAGAGTCGCGGTGACTGAAAATACGGCTGGCGCTTTGGCGATGCGGTGTTCGTATGTATTACAAATCAAGTTGCTGAGCAGAGGCTGTATATAAATATGTATGCTACTGTTTCATTGGTAGACGGCGGCGCTGCTGTCGCCTCGGCGGCGCAGTCGTACCTAGGTCTCGGCACAATTACCGATAATGTGCCAAATATTGATATATGTATATACACGAATCTGCCTACTTTCTGGCTTGTTCGCAAATAGGCTTTCTTCACCTGCTTGTCGTCGAGGCAGGTGTCTCGTCATCATCGGCGCCTCGATCTATACGATATGTCTCGTCACTGTGAATATGTCGCTTTTATTTTTGTCCCCACGCCGTCACGGAGAAAAGGAGACTGTAAAAAGTAACAGTAGTAAGAGCATTTTCGAAGCGACAGTAGCAGTGGCGCTACTATAGTAGCGCGTAGTGTGGAACTGCGGCGGTAGAGTTTATAGCAATTCTCTTCACTCCCTTATTGGGATCCGTCAGCAGTATAGCAATACGTAATACGGGCCACCAAACCGCCAATAGGATGATGTGCGCGAAGTTATGTGTAGCACGCTATCATCTTCACTAGCCTGATTGTATACTTTCTGTCTACAGTAGCACGTGATGATAGTTGGTGGAACATCACTTTGAAAACAATGATGGAGGAAGCCGATTAAGCTGGTCGCGTGACGGAAACGAAACAGCGCTGCTGTCAATCCAGAATGAACCGGCGGGGTGCCGGGTACTAATGCCTACGGCTTCATTGCTCGATCTACGCGCGATCTAACGAAGAGGCAGTAGTGTAATCATTACTATCCATATCACATGTATGTCTTTAAATATAAACATTGCAATTACTTACATATATATCGGTATAATGCATATCTGTCTACTGCTAGTGTCAATATGATCGTAGCAGCGCTGGGGAGGGCGTAGGTGTCCCCTCGCGGTGCCTGTTGGCGCGTGCGCGGAATGGCACGTAGCGGTGGTTACAACACGCTGAGGGAATAGGAGAAGTGGCGCATGCATGCGTGCAATCGCATGTATATCTTACTAGGCCGAACGCCTATTAAACTTCCGCATCAAACATCATCGATGTATTTGTGGCACTTTGCCTTCAGAGAGCTAACTGCATGCACAAATCTATTCTGTTCTCCTTGTTGCTGCTCTCTATGTAAGTGGAAATTTTGATGGAGGAAGAATGCAAAGATGTTTAACTGTTTAACAGCATATTGTAATTAAACAAAGGAATTGTTAAAATGGTTATGTCACCTCCCTCTATTGCACTAGGCTTACTATATAGCTTTCGCCTAGCGAGCTTGCACCTGCTCTCGCTTGGTCTACGTGTCAAGTGTTAGGGCTCTCCAAGCGTCGCCAACATACTAGCGACGCGGCTCGTCCAACATTGGGAATCTCGTGTAGCATTGGGAACCTCGTCTAGCGCGTTGTCGTAGTTTGGGTCATATGTGGTATGTGGCCACATATATCAACTATGCTTTTTCGGTGAGCCGGTAAAGCGCACGCCTAATACGCAAAAGGTCGCGGGTTCCGATACCCGGTGAGTTCGACCATGGCATGCAGGCGTGTCACGGCCCAAGATGAACCCCTACCTTCCACATTTGTTTCGGAGCCGGGCTGCGGTCCGGGGAGAGTCCGGGGGGGCCGTGGTAATGTCGTAGTTTGGTACACATGTGGTATGTGGCCACATATGTCAACTATACTTTTTCGGTGAGCCGGTAAAGCGCACGCCTAATACACAAAAGGTCGCGGGTTCGATACCCGGTGAGTCCGATCATGGTAGAGACCACCTTCCACAACGTCGTCTAGCTGGCTAGATTTATTGTGCGTACATGTGCGTAACGGAAGGTACTGGTAGTACATTACGCATCAAAACCCCCGCTAAATTGGAGGTGCGACGTAGTGACGTATCCACGATGTACGTCCTTCCGATGGAAAAGCACAAATTGGAATTTAGTAACGAGTACATGTACAATGTATTGCAATGTATCGTTGTAGAATTGTACTCGTCACACTCGTACCCTCGCCCTCTTGACATATCTTGACGCCGCCGCAAGGCAAACCTCCGTGGTCTAAGCTCCTTTACTGAAGGAATTATTGGGACTCATGAATACGCGCTTGGTGAACGTGCATGAAGTCAATGTACCCCTCAGTCTTGACAAAGTTGTGCCATCGGGGCGTCTCCAAGAAATATTGTACCGCCACTATTCGGTGTACCTCATTTAGCCGGTGCCATATAGGTGGAGTGTTGTCATCACTGATGTGCGTCATGAAGAGCAAATATTTGCCTCGACGTCCATGTGGCGGTTAGCCTCCTCAAGCTAAACGCTAGCACAAATCAGCTCTAATCTGTCTAGTTCATTCGTTGCAAGATGGCAAAATGATGTTGTCGAGAAATGCTAGTGAAAGATGTCTCACTATTATACTTAAGCAGTATATGTTGTAAGTGAACAATGGAATTGTTAAAAGGTTCTGTCACCTCCCTCTACTGCACTGGGCTTAAATAGGTTTCTGCCCAAATAGCTTGCGCCTGTTTGCTGCGCTTACGTGTCAGGCGTTAGGGCTGTCTAACCGTCGTCATCAGTCCAGAGACGCGGCCTGCCTAGCATTGGGTTTCACGACGCGGCTCCTTATGCATTGGAGTACTCGCTTAGGCGCGTCATCTGGCTAGTTAGATTAACTGTGCGTACTTGGAGGTACTGGTCGCACTGTAGCATCATCACCCTTGTGAATATTGTAGTAGCGACGTACCCACGTTTGTACGTCCGTCCGATGGAAAAGCAAGAATTGGAATCCGTAACGAGTACATGTACAATGTCATGCAATGTACTATTGCAGGACTGTACTCGTCACACTCGTACCCTCCCCCTCTTGACAGATCTTTGAGGCCGCCGCGAGGTAGACCTCCGTGGTCTAAGCTCCTTTATTGAAGTAGTTACTGGGACTCAGGAATGCGCGCTGGGTGAGCGTGCATGAAGTCGATGTACGCCTGAATCTTGGCAAACTTGTGCCATCGGGGCGTCTCCAAGAAATCTTGTAACGTTGTGGTCCGGTGTACTTCGTTCAACCGGTGCCAGACAGGTGGAATGTCGTTATCGCTGAAGTGTGTCATGAAGAGCAGATATTTGCCTCGTCGTCCACGTAGCGACTTGATGCACACAACAGAGATGTGCGCGACATCGAACCCCTCGTCGTCTCCTTCAGGTACAGTTACCAGAATAGCTGGTCGTAGTAGAGCGGTAGAGCAGGGTCGTAAATTGTTGACATGGAACACAGGATGTAAGCGTACTGTCGCTGGAAGTTTTAATCTGTAACTTTGTTTCCCAATTTGCTCTTCCACTGAAAAAGGTCCAAGCTGCCTGTCTCTGAGTTTCCGGTTCGGTTGTCCACGTAGAAAAAGGTTTGCTGTGACGAGTGACACCTTGTCTCTCTGGCGAAGTGTGGCGATGTAGACGGTTCTGTGCGCGCTTGCATCTCGTCTTTGTGTAGCTGTAACACTGAGCGTACCAGAGTATGTACGTCATGTAACAATCTCAACCGTTCTGCTGCGTCTTGCGAAACTGGGATTGATGGTCGCATGCTCAACAGCAAGTCAGGAGGCTCCTTAGGAGTGAATCCAAAATTAGCCTCAAACGGTGTGTGCTCAATTCCGAGTGCACGCGAAGCGTTGTACGCAAATTCCACTTGTGGTAGTAGCGTTGTCCAATCACAGCCATCATAGCAACAAAAGCAACTAAGAAGCTCCTGAAACGTGATGTTCACGCGCTCTGTCAGTCCGTCCGTTTCTAGATGTCGACTAGAAGACATGTTTAGGCGCCTGCCAAGGCGTCGCCAAAGTGTTTGCCAGAAGGCACTGACAAATTTCGGGTCGCGGTCGCTAATCAGCACACGGGTTAGTCCATGCAAGCGGTAGACTCCCTGTAAAAACAAAGTTGCAATTTCTTCGGCACTAACAGTCTCTGTACACGGCAGAAAATGGGCCATTCGAGCTAGATGGTCTACTACAATCAGCACATTGTTAAAGCCATTGCTCTCAGGTAAGTGTGTCAAGTAGTCAAGACCAACTATATGCCACGGTCTGGGTGGAACAGGTAGTGGGTAAAGAGTCGCAGCCATCTGCGGTCGAATCTTTGCTCGTCGACATACGACGCAGCGTTCACAAAAATCTTTCACATCTTGGCGAATTCGTTTCCACCAGAATCTGTCGAGTGCTTTAGCAAGAGTGCTAGCGACTCCTCTGTGACCAGCTGGCGAACTTTCGTGCAGCTTTGTGATCAATCTCAGTCGGAGCTCAGAGTTTTGTGGTATACAGAGGCGATTGAGGCGCCAAAAGTATCCGTCTCTAGCTTCAATCCGGCTGTCTTTCGTCCACTCACCCTCGTCCCCATAAAACGAGTCTTGTGAGAACCCCTCGCGAATGAGATCAGCGAACCCATGGCTCAGTTGCAACGCGTTAACAGTCAGTAAATTTAACTGTGCGTCTTCAAACAGCAGCTGGGACTTCCGTCGTAATTCTCGATCCGACGGAACCTCGCCATCCCAAAATAATGGAACTGTGGCCTGGGGTACGAAGTCTGGACGCCGGCTTAACGGGTCATCGTCGTTCAGAGCTCCCTTGCGATATGCAAGTGTCATCGAGCCCACAAACGGTTGCAAATCCCGCAGGTATCTTGCTTGCCGCTTGTTCAGCATGTTGTTCGGTTGCCTGAGAAGATGTCGCAGTGTGTCGTGGTCTGTTACGACAAGGAACTTAGAGCATCCTTCAAGATAGCACCTCCAATGCTTGACAGCTTCGCATACGGCCAAAGCTTCTAAGTCGTACGCAGAGTAAGTGTTACCACGCTCAGCTGGATTCAGCTTACGCGCCCAGTAAGAGACTGGTTAAAGGCCTCCTCCTTGGTCTTGCAACAGGACTGCTGCAATCCCCACTGTTGAAGCATCTGTAGCTACAGTGAACGTCGCGTCCGAGCCGACCTCCGGAAGGACCAAGCATGGCGCGGAAATGAGCCGTAACTTGAGAGTCTCAAAGGCTTCCAAACATGCAGGCGTCAGCGTAACCTTCTGTGGCTCGGACTTCCGCAGTAAGTCCGCCAATGGAGCCGTAAGGTCGCTGAAGTGATGAATAAATCTGGCATAGAAGTTGCAGAACTGTACGAAACTGCGAACCTCTTTTTGCGTCTTGGGCAGGGGCCAATCTGCAACGGCCTCGACTTTCTTTGTGGAAACCGAAATTTTACCATCTGACAAAGTGTAACTCAAGTACTCCATCTCTTGAAGGCCGAAGAAGCATTTCTTAAGGCGACTTTAAGCCTTGCTCCTTGAATCATTGTAAAACGAGACGCATGTGTGCCAGGTGTTCCTCCAGAGTTCGATTGTAGATACATACGTCGTCGAGGTAGACAGTAACGAACTTATGTAAAAAGTCGCGAAGTATGTCATTCATCATCCGCTAAAATGTAGCTGGTGTATTGCACAGTCCAAACGGCATGGCGACCCATTCCATCAAGCCATCAGGTGTCTGAAATGCCGTCTTGTGGATGTCTTGATCACGAACTCGCACTTGCCAAAAGCCAGAAGCAAGGTCAAGGTGTGTGTAAAAATTCGCGTCTTTAAGTTCGTCGAGCGTGTCGTCCACACGCGGAAGTGGGTAAGCATCTTTACGCGTAACCTCGTTAAGGCCACGGTAGTCAATGCACAGACGTAGCGAGCCATCAGCTTTCCGCACAAAAAGAACAGGCGAGCCGACCTCACTGTAGTTTGGACGGATCACAGCCTCCACGGCGTCTTTGAGCTGTCGATTAAGTTCAGCGCGCTCTGCAGGTGACAATCTGATCAGCCGTTGGCGTCGCATCGGGCCAGTTGTTTCAATGGGATGATCCCACTGTCGGCTTACATGTGGAGAGTCGACAGGTTGCAGTAACTCCGGGAAGTCATCGTAGAGTAAAGACCGGAAGTTGTCTCGTTGTTATGCAGTTAGCTCCTCACCAGTGTGAAAGTTAGTTGGTTGTTCAGCGGCTGACGTAAATTCAATGACGTAAAATTCAGCATGACGTCCTTTGTTGCGGCGCGTCTTGCGCATGAGTTTCTGAACTTTAGTTGACAGTAGCAGAAACTCAGGGCGTCGTTCCTCGAGTGTAGTCTCCATTGCAGTGCCGTCCATTAGAGTAAAAACTCGGGTTGAATCAAATTGTAAAGAGGCATGATCGTCATCAAGCCATGGTAAACCCATGATTAATTCAGCTGCACGTAAATCACGTAAGACGTAAAAAGTCCGGTGAAATTCGTATCGAGCCAGCTCAAAAGTAACATCACAGACTGTCGAAGAAGTCACTCGTTGTCCGTTGGCAAGTCGAACAGGGGTCTTCGTCACGGACTTCCGAGTCTGTAAAGCAAAGCGTCGTACGAAGTCTTCAGATATGAAATCAAGTGTCGCAGCGCAGTCCACTAATCCAGAAATCTAGTGTCCGCCATAAGGATTTTTCACAATCAGCTCAGTGCGAATTAACGGACGAGCTTCCGTGAGGTCAGTCAGTAGGCTGTAGCTGTCGAAGGAAATTGTCGCAGCGTAGCGATGGACTGTTCCGCGTCGCTAGGAGGTACAGGTACCGAGTCGGGTTGATCAGATGCTGTAGGTGACGTCGAGTCGTAAAACGCACAATCTGCGTCGACTAACCACAGCTGTACATGCCAAGGACTTGGAGCAACCACCTCCTGTTGCGCTGGGTTCTCCAGTGACTGACGAGTAAAAAGCTGTGTCCGAGCTGGGAATTCTTGGTAATTTTTTCTAGTGCTTAGTCAGCGGAGCAAATTTTGCCCACTTTAGTAACACAAAAACAGCCATCGTAGATGTCGGGGATGTTCGACGACAATCCTCAAAATGCTGTGCAATCTGTTCAATTAACTCCCAGGGTGGGTTAATGAACACCCGTTCTCCTGTCAAGTCCCTCTCAAGAATCGAGTCACTCGGCGAACAGTGAGGTAAGTCACCGTGCGAGTTTAGACCTTCATTATCAGCACATCCCTCCAGAGTGAAGTTGAAGTGTGCATGCAGAGGGTCAAAGACAAAGTCAACCAGTTTCCAATCAATTGAACGTCTGGTTACAAGTTTACGACTCCGTCTTTGCTTAGTCTGACGACGATGACATGCTACTAAAGTTGCAGGTGTCGCGACTGTAGTCGATGGAGATGCCGAAGGTGTATCGACGACCTCTGTCGCTAACAGTGTTTCAGAACAAACAGTAGATGTAGCCGGCTGCTCCAGTTCGTTGGTAGAACAGCCTTGCCACCATCATTGCTTCTTAGATTGCGGTGCCTCCATAGGTGCATTGCCCTTCAGTTCGGGGCACTAAAACAAACGGTGTCCCTTCTTGTGGCACTTGAAACAGAGTCCCTCCTCCATGTACCGCTTACGCTCCTCATGGGTCATTGCGTTAGCGAGTGTGTTGAAGTCAACGCGGCCAGAGTTTGAAGATGGTTGACCTCGACCACCACCTTGATTGCCTCTACGTCCACGACCTCGACCACGGCCACCACCATAGCGCTTCCAGATCTTAGAAGCTCCGACGAGAGGGTCGTCAGAGTTGCGCTTCCTTGTGGGTTGAGTAGATGGGCCAGCTGAAGACCGCATGCTACCGAGTTCCGGTGAATCCGTGACGACGTCATTCAGGAAATTTTGCAGCTCCACCAGAGTGATGTTGTACCCCTCTGAACTCGGTGTGACTTCGCCTGATTCTTCAACGTCGAGTTTGCCAGACCGTTGATAAAGCGTACGCACTGTACATCAGCCGTCATGTTCTGACGTGATCGACGTAAAAAGTCGTTGTACTGTTTGGTGTAGACGGCGTAACTCATCGTGTTGCTCTGCGTAAGGTTGAGCAAAGCGTTAATTGCGTCATCTTGAATGTTCGGGAGAAACGTAGTCTCGCGTAACTCCGCGACAAGCAGGTCATAGGTAGACGGAATAGCAGCTTGGGTTTTACGGTTCAGCCACCACCCATTCAAATGTCCTGAGAACTGTGACGTAACCCAGATAACCGAGTCGTACGAGTCGGCCGTAATACCAAGCATTAGAAAGCGTTGAGGTTGAGCTTCAAGCCAATCCTCCAGTTCACGAGCGTTGTGACCAGACTGCAATGGGGAGTTAATCGCAGCCTTACGCTGCGTCTCCGTAAGGGTCACAGGTAGTCAAGCCAGGTTCCGGGTAGGCATCGGCATTCCCACACGTAAATCCGTCGGCGTTTCACCACACAGTTGATTGATGTGTCGACGCATCAGTAGCCACACAGGACCAGAGTCGACCGACGTAAACCGGGAGTACATGAGGAACTGTCTTGGAATAGTCGTGTCGTCATGAAGGAGTGGCTGATGTGTATAGACTGCACGACGAAAAGTCTCCCATTGAGTCACGTTACCGAAATGAAGTAACTCGCTCTTATGTTTCACAGCAGAAAGTAACCCCGTCTGAGCGGGCGTAAGATTCAAACCACCAATATCAATCGTTTCCGGGACGATGTAAGAACCATCCGGATTAATCGTAGGCTGGGCATTAACAGCCTGCTCGAGCTGAGCAGGAGTACGCAAGTGTCTCGTTGCGAACGAAACGGGAACATAAGCCGAGTACACGTAAACATTCTGCTGTCCTTCGGGTAACGCAACTCGAAAAGATGCGTCACTCAGCAGTGTCAAATCATCCGGTGTCAAAGTAAGGCCGGTTTCCTCGTGTAACTCACGAATGGCAGCATCAACATGCTCTTCGTTAGCTGCAACAGAGCCAACCGGGAACCAAGTTTTACCGGTACGAGGCTCACGTTGTAACACTAGCTTCACGTTCGACAATTTAGTCCCTCCAACATGAATTACGATTACCACGTAACGTCCAAGTCCAAAACAGAAGCCATATCGAGTCCATCAAGCAACGTTGAGCGAATCAACTGGTAGCGAAAACGTGCGTAGACCAAAGAGCTCCGAAACCAGTGTGGCGGTTAGCCTCCTCAAGCTAAACGCTAGCACAAATCAGTTCTAATCTGTCTAGTTCATTCGTTGCAAGATGGCAAAATGATGTTGTCGAGAAATGCTAGTGAAAGATGTCTCACTGTTGTACTTAAGCAGTAGATGTTGTAAGTGAACAATGGAATTGTTAAAATGTTCTATCACCTCCCTCTAATGCACTGGGCTTAAATAGGTTTCTGCCCAAATAGCTTGCGCCTGCAAGCTACGCTTACGTGTCAGGCGTTAGGGCTGTCTAACCGTCGTCATCTGTCCTGAGACGCGGCCTGCCTAGCATTGGGTTTCACGACGCGGCCTCTTCTGCATTGAAGAACTCGCTTAGGCGCGTCATCATGCTTGTTAGATTAATTATGCATATTTGTACGTACCGGGAGGTACTGGTCGCACTGTAGCATCAACACCCTTTATGAATATTGCAGTAGCGACGTACCCACGTGTGTACGTCCGTCCGATGGAAAAGCACGAATTGGAATTAGTAACGAGTACATGTACAAATTGAAATTGAAATTGTTTACAACAATACCAGTAAAAACCGGCTGTCGTCTCTGGGCCCCCCCTTGTGCTATGCTCAACCTGTAGTTGGACTTCTAAGCGTGAGGCAGACCGTGAACCACTAATCCCAACCTCTCCAATGGCAGTAACGATACCGTCTAAAACATACCCGTATCCAGGTATTTATAATTTTCTGATCTATACGTATTTTTTTGGATACAGTATGAAAAATAAAGTGTCGCTAGTCTCCACGTTACGCGGCCTGCTCCAGCCGCTGCGGGGTCGCTGATCAGCAAGGCTGTCCAGCTGGAGCTGGTCGAGGCGAACCTGCCTGACCTCGGCTCCCGTGCGACTCCGGTCGTGCCGGAGCTTGGGGGGAAAGGCAGGTGAAAAACCCCCCTCGCATAGGTCGTCGTCGGTCCCGCCCCGATCCGTGCTCCACCCCGCCCGAGGTATTAGCCGCTCCTCTCGACGCAGCTCGCCACCTAGCCGAGTCTTCTCTCCTCCTTCGGGGGCTGAGAAGAGAGAATAACTAGGCTGCAGACGGTGTCCGGCTGGCTCTCCTGCCCCCGAGCCAGATTTTCTCCTGTCCCCTATCCTTTTCCCGTCTGTTTCCAACACCTATCTGATCGCGCTGTGGCCGTCCGTACCCTCCCCCGGTGGTTTACGTTGTTAGGGGGTCGCCTTTACGAGCAGTGTGCCGTTACGATAACCCTAGGCACACTGCCTGAGGCAGCCTATCGATAACCGGGTACCGACTAGGGAAGGGGTTGGAAGAACACAGGGATCGAGTCGCCGGTCCTCAAAAGATGGTGGGTACGGGAATTTTTCCAAAAACCCCCCGTACCGGGCTTTTCCGGCGGCGGGCGATCCTAAGGACCGCCGCCGCCAGATCGTGCCGCTCCTCCGGCTGCGACCCACCTCCGTCCTGCGTAGCATCAGGCCTCGCCCCCAGGGGAGACTTAAGACTCTCGCAGGGCTGGCGACTGCTAGCGAGCGCTGTCCCTAGCGCTGCTTCCCAGCTGTCCGCCGCCAGCTCCAACACCCTCGTCCCTCCGCTGATCCGTCCGTACCCCTTTGCGCCAAAAAATATTTCGCAAACGCCGCCCCCGCCCCATCGTCGGGAGAGTATCTGTGAGTATTTAGTCGCGAAAAGACATATCGGACAGGCCGAGCGGGAGATCCCTGTGCTGGTGTACGGATATTATGTTTTTCAAAACCCTCCGTACAGGGCTTCCCGACAGCTGCTGATCCCGCGGATCGCAGCTGCCGGTACCTCGTTCAGCCCCCTACCGTGCCAGGCCTGGCACGGCTATGGGGTTACCAGCGCCCACCGCGTGGAGGTAGAGGTAGGTGCCGACGGGCCTGCGAGCGCACCCCTCTCCGGGGCCGCCGCCGCTGCGCCGCCGGCGGGCGCCGAGTACATGTACAATGTCATGCAATGTACTATTGGAGGACTGTACTCGTCACACTCGTACCCTCCCCCTCTTGATAGATCTTTGAGGCCGCCGCGAGGTAGACCTCCGTGGTCTAAGCTCCTTTACTGAAGCAGTTACTGGGACTCGGGAATGCGCGCTGGGTGAGCGTGCATGAAGCCGTTGTACGCCTGAGTCTTGGCAAATTTGTGCCATTGGGGCGTCTCCAAGAAATCTTGTAACATTGTGGTCCGGTGTACTTCATTCAACCGGTGCCAGACAGGTGGAATGTCGTCATCGGTGAAGTGTGTCATGAAGAGCAGATATTTGCCTCGTCGCCCAGGTAGCGACTTGATGCACAAAGCCGAGATGTGTGAGACATCAAACTCCTCGTCGTCTCCTTCATGTACAATCACCGGGACAGCTGGTCGTAGTGGAGCGGTAGAGCAGGGTCGTAAGTTGTTAACATGGAACACATGATGTAAGCGTATTGTCGCTGGAAGTTTTAATCTGTAACTTTGTTTCCCAATTTGCTACTCCACTGAAAAAGGGCCAAGCTGCATGTCTCTGAGTTTCCGGTTCGGTTGTCCTCGCAGAAAAAGGTTTGCTGTGACGACTGACACATTGTCTCCCTTAGTGAAGTGTGGCGCTGTAGACGGTTCTGTGCGTGCTTGCATCTCATCCTTGTGTAGTTGTAACACTGAGCGTACCAAGGTGTGTACTTCATGTAACAATCTCAACCGTTCTGCTGCGTCTTGCGAAATTGGAATCGATGGTCGCATGCTCAACAGCAAGTCAGGAGGCTCCTCAAGAGAGAACCCAAAGTTAGCCTCGAACGGTGTGTGCTCAATTCCGAGTGCACGCGAAGCGTTGTACGCGAACTCCACTTGTGGTAGTAGCGTTGTCCAATCAGAGCCATCATAGCAACAGAAGCAACGAAGAAGCTGCTGAAACGTGATGTTCACGCGCTCTCTCAGTCCGTCCGTTTCTGGATGTCGACTAGAAGACATGTTCAGACGCGTTCCGAGGCGTCGCCAAAGTGTTTGCCAGAAGGCACTGACGAATTTCGGGTCGCGGTCGCTAATCAGCACACGGGCTAGTCCATGCAAACGGTAGACTCCCTGTAAAAACAAAGTTGCAGTTTCTTCGGCAGTAATCGACTCTGTACATGGCAGAAAATGGGCCATTCGAGTTAGATGGTCTACGACAATCAGCACACTGTTAAACCCATTGCTCTCAGGCAAGTGTGTCAGGTAGTCAAGACCAATTGTATGCCACGGTCTGGGTGGAATAGGTAATGGGTAAAGAGTCGCAGCCATCTGCGGTCGAATCTTTGCTCGTCGACATACGACGCAGCGTTCACAAAAATCTTTCACATCTTGGCGGATTCGTTTCCACCAAAATCTGTCGAGTGCTTTAGCAAGAGTGCTAGCAATTCCCTTGTGACCAGCAACATGCGGTCTTCCGCTGGCCCATCTGATCAACCAACGCGCAAGCGCAACTTTGAAGACCCTCTCGTCGACGCCTCTAAGATCTGGAAGCGTAATGGAGGTGGCCGTGGTCGTGGCCGTGGACGTGGACGTGGAGGCAACAATGGAGGACGTGGTCAAACATCTGGCCGCGTTGACTTCAACACTCTCGCAAATGCGATGACACCTGAGGAGCGCAAGCGACACATGGAGGAGGGACTCTGTTTCAAGTGCCACAAGAAGGGACACCGACTGTTCCAATGCCCGGAGTGGAAGGGCAATGCACCAATGGAACCTCAGTCTAAGAAGCAATGATGGTGGCAAGGCTGTTCTACCAGCGAACTGGAGCAGCCGGCTACATCTACTGTTCGTTCTGAAGCACTGTTAGCGACAGAGGTTGTCGATACACCTTCGGCATCTCCATCGACTACAGTCGCGACACCTGCAACGTTAGTAGCAGGTCGTCGTCGTCAGACTAAGCAAAGACAGAGTCGTAAAATTGTAACCAGACGTTCAATTGATTGGAAACTGGTTGACTTTGTCTTTGACCCTCTGCATGCACGATTCAACTTCACTTTGGAGGGATGTGCTGATGATGAAGGTCTAAACTCGCACGGTGACTTACCTCACTGTTCGCCGAGTGACTCGATTCTTGAGAGGGACTTGACATGAGAACGGGTGTTTATCAACCCACCCTGGGAGTTAGCTGAGCAGATTGCACAACATTTTGAGGATTGTCGTCGAACATCCCCGACATCTACAATGGCTGTTTTTGTACTACCGAAATGGGCGAAATTTACTCAAGTGACTAAGAACTGGAAACTCTACCAAGAATTCCCAGCTCGGACACAGCTTTTTACTCGTCAGTCACTGGAGAACCCAGCGCAACAGGAGGTGGTTGCTCCAGCTCCTTGGCATTTACAGCTGTGGTTAGTCGACGCAGATTGTGCGTTTTACGACTCGACATCACCTACAACATCTGATCAACCCGACTCGGTACCTGTACCTCATGACGACACGGAACCGTCCATCGCTACGCTGCGACAATTTTCTTCGCAAGCTACAGCCCTACTGACTGACCTCACGGAAGCTCGCCCGTTAATTCGAACTGAGCTGGCTGTGAAAACTCCTTATGGCAGACACCAAATTTCTGGATTAGTGGACTGCGCTGCGACGCTTGATTTTGTGTCAGAGGACTTTGTACGACGCTTTGCTTTACAGACTCGGAAGTCTGCAAGTAAGACTCCAGTTCGACTCGCCAACGGACAACGAGTGACTTCTTCAACACTCTGCGATGTTAATTTTGTGCTGGCTCAACACGAATTTCACCGGACTTTTTACGTCTTACGTGATTTACGTACAACTGATTTAATCCTGGGTTTACCATGGCTTGATGACGAACATGCCTCTTTACAGTTTGGTACAACCAGAATTTTTACATTAATGGACGGCACAGCAATGGAGACTACGCTCGAGGAACGACGCCCTGAGTGTCTACTACTGTCATCTACGAAAGTTCAGAAACTCATGCGCAAGACGCGCCGCAGCAGGGGACGTCATGCTGATTTTTACGTCATTGAACTTACGTCAGCCGCTGAACAACCGACAGACTTTCACACTGGAGAGGAGCTAACTGCAGATCAACGTGACAACTTCCGGTTGTTACTCTTCGATGACTTCCCGGAGTTACTGCAACCTGTCGACTCTCCACCTGTAAGCCGACAGTGGGATCATCCAATTGAAACTATTGGCCATATGCGACGTCAACGTCTAAACAGATTATCACCTGCAGAGCGCGCCGAGCTAAATCGACAGCTCAAAGACGCGGTGGAGGCTGGTCTGGTCCGTCCAAGCTACAGTGAATTCGGCTCGCCAATTCTCTTTGTGCGGAAAGCTGATGGCTCGCTACGTCTGTGCATTGACTACCGTGGCCTTAACGAGGTTACGCGTAAAGATGCTTACCCACTTCCGCGTGTGGATGACACTCTGGACGAACTTAAAGACGCGAACTTTTACACACACCTCGACCTCGCCTCTGGCTTCTGACAAGTTCGAGTGCGTGACCATGACATTCACAAGACGGCTTTTCAGACCCCTGATGGTTTAATGGAATGGGTCGCCATGCCGTTTGGCCTGTGCAATGCGACGGCTACATTTCAGCGGATGATGAATGACATACTGCGCGACTTTTTACATAAGTTCGTGACAGTCTACCTCGATAACGTCTGTATCTACAGTCGAACTCAGGAGGAACACCTGGAGCACCTGCGTCTCGTGCTACAACGATTCAAGGAGCAAGGCTTAAAATTACGCCTTAAGAAGTGCTTCTTCGGATTGCAAGAGATGGAGTACCTGGACTATACTGTGCCAGCCGGTAAAATTTCGGTTCCCACAAAGAAAGTCGAGGCCGTTGCAGATTGGCCAGTGCCCAAGACGCAGAAGGAGGTTCGCAGTTTCATACATTTCTGCAACTTCTACGCCAGATTTATACATCATTTTAGCGACCTTACGGCTCCATTGACGGACTTACTGCGGAAGTCCCAGCCACAGAAGGTTACGCTGACGCCTGCATGTTTGGAAGCCTTTGGGACTCTCAAGTTACGGCTCATTTCCGCGCCATGCCTGATCCTTCCGGAGGTCGGCTCGGACGCGATGTTCACCGTGGCTACAGATGCTTCAACCGTGGGGATTGCAGCAGTCATGTTGCAAGACCAAGGAGGAGGCCTTTAACCAGTCTTTTAGTGGGCGCGTAAGCTGAATCCAGCTCAGCGTGGTAACACTTACTCTGCGTACGACTTAGAAGCTTTGGCCGTATGCGAAGCTGTCAAGCATTGGAGGTGCTATCTCGAAGGATGCTCTAAGTTCCTTGTCGTAACAGACCACGACACACTGCGACATCTTCTCAGGCAACCGAACAACATGCTGAACAAGCGGCAAGCAAGATACCTGCGGGATTTGCAACCGTTTGTGGGCTCGATGACACTTGCATATCGCAAGGGAGCTCTGAACGAAGATGACCCGTTAAGCCGGCGTCCAGACTTCGTACCCCAGGCCACAGTTCCATTATTTTGGGATGGCGAGGTTCCGTCGGATCGAGAATTACGACGGAAGTCCCAGCTGCTGTTTGAAGACGCGCAGTTAAATTTACTGACTGTTAACGCGTTGCAGCTGAGCCCTGGGTTCGCTAATCTCATTCGCGAGGGGTTCTCACAAGACTCGTTTTATGGGGACGAGGGTGAGTGGACGAAAGACAGCCGGATTGAAGCTAGAGACGGATACTTTTGGCGCCTCAATCGCCTCTGTATACCACAAAACTCTGAGCTCCGACTGAGATTGATCACAAAGCTGCACGAAAGTTCGTCAGCTGGTCACAAGGGAATTGCTAGCACTCTTGCTAAAGCACTCGACAGATTCTGGTGGAAACGAATCCGCCAAGATGTGAAAGATTTTTGTGAACGCTGCGTCGTGTGTCGACGAGCGAAGATTCGACCGCAGATGGCTGCGACTCTTTACCCATTACCTGTTCCACCCAGACCGTGGCATACAATTGGTCTTGACTACTTGACACACTTGCCTGAGAGCAATGGGTTTAACAGTGTGCTTATTGTAGTAGACCATCTAACTCGAATGGCCCATTTTCTGCCATGTAGAGAGTCGATTACTGCCGAAGAAACTGCAACTTTGTTTTTACAGGGAGTCTACCGCTTACATGGACTGCCCCGTGTGTTGATCAGCGATCGCGACCCGAAATTTGTCAGCGCTTTCTGGCAGACACTATGGAGACGCCTCGGAACGCGTATGAACATGTCTTCCAGCCGACACCCAGAAATAGACGGGTTGACAGAGCGAGTGAACATCACGTTTCAGCAGCTTCTTCGTTGCTTCTGTTGCTATGATGGCTCTGATTGGTCGACACTTCTACCACAAGTGGAGTTTGCGTACAACGCTTCGCGTGCACTTGGAATTGAGCACACACCGTTCGAGGCTAACTTTGGGTTCTCTCCTGAGGAGCCTCCTGACCTGCTGTTGAGCATGCGACCGTCGATTCCAATTTCATAAGACGCAACAGAACGGTTGAGATTGTTACAAGAAGTACACACCTTGGTACGCTCAGTGTTACAACTACACAAGGATGAGATGCAAGCACGCACAAAACCGTCTACAGCGCCACACTTCGCTAAGGGAGACAAGGTGTCAATCGTCACAACAAACCTTTTTCTGCGAGGACAACCGAACCGGAAACTCAGAGACAGGCAGCTTGGCCCTTTTCCATTGGAGGATCAGATTGGGAAACACATTTACAGATTGAAACTACCAGCGACAGTACGCTTACATCATGTGTTCCATGTTAACAACTTACGACCCTGTGCTACTGTTCCACTACGACCAGCTGTCCCGGTGACTATACCTGAAGGAGACGACGAAGAGTTTGATGTCTCACACATCTCTGTTGTGTGCATCAAGTCGCTACCTGGGCGACGAGGCAAATATCTGCTCTTCATGACGCACTTCAGTGATGACGACATTCCACATGTCTGGCACCGGTTGAACGAGGTACACCGGACAATCGCGTTACAAGATTTCTTGGAGACGCCCCAATGGCACAATTTTGCCAAGACTCATGCGTACACTGACTTCATGCACGCTCATCCAGCGCGCATTCATGAGTCCCAGTAACTGCTTAAGTAAAGGAGCTTAGACCACGGAGGTCTGCCTCGCGGCGGCCTCATTGATCTGTCAAGAGGGGGAGGGTACGAGTGTGACGAGTACAGTCCTGCAACAGTACATTGCAGGACATTGTACACGTACTCGTTACGGATTCCAATTCGTGCATTTCCACAGGACGGACGTATACTCGTGGGTACGTCGCTACTGCAATATTGTAATGGTGCTGATGCTACAGTACGACCAGTACCTCCCGGTACGTACAGATATGCATAATTAATCTAACTAGCCAGATGACGCGCCAGAACGAGCTTTTCGATGCAGAAGGAGCCGCGTCGTGAAACCCAATGCTAGGCAGGCCGCGTCTCGAGGCAGATGACGACGGTTAGACAGCGCTAACGCCTGACACGTAAGCGTAGCTTGCAGGCGTATCCAGTCTGGGCTGAAACCTATTTAAGCCCAGTGCAGTAAAGGGAGGTGACAGAACCTTTTAACAATTCCTTTGTTCACTTACAACATCTACTGCCTAAGTACAGCAGTGAAACATCTTTCACCATTGCCTCTCGACAACATCATTTTGACATCTTGCAACAACAGAACTAGACAGACTAGAACAGATTTGTGCTAGCGTTTAGCTTTCAGAGGCTAACCGCCACATAAGTGCTAGTATCTGACATTATTTATTTCCTCTAGATGGTACCTGTATCTTAGCGATATTCAGTGACTTTATTTTTATTGTCATCACGGCAGTACCACTGTATCGCCGTATTTTCCCCGGACAATACAGAGTTATTGGCAGTATCTCTTCTGGATAGTTCGTCTCTAGATAGTTGTATGAGCTTGTGCGATGATGAGTTAGATAAGACGGTATACATAATCTCATCAAATGTATCGCTAGTAATAGTTTGGTTTAGTTAGCAGGCAAAACAAGCTTCATGTTCTAAGGCTGTTTCTAGAACACATGAGGCGTGGGTATTTAAAATGGGGACTTACTGGCCATGGGAGAGACCGAGACCGGTACAAAGTACATACCAGAATTACGCCACACCCAGATTGTAAGAAACCATGTTCCTAAGACAATCTTATTAATTCTATCTACGCAGTAAAATAAGATCCAGGGATCAGGTTCTACTATTAGTCTAAGGTTGCCAACTTAGCCTAACCAAGGTAGCACCTCACAGGGGGAAACTGTCTTAGCGTAGCGATGGATTCTTCCAAGACATTTGTTGGTACTGGTTCCGAGGTAGGATCATCATGAATTATAGTAGGAGCTGGATCGTAAAAAGAACAATCAACGTCGACTAACCACAGTTGAACATGCCATGGGGTTGGTGCAACCACCTCCTGTTGGGTCGGACCGTCCAGCGCTTGATCGAGTTGAGCACGGATCGAGACGGGTCCGACGACGACCTGAGCGAGGGGGGTTTTCCACTTGCCTTTCCCCCTACCTCAGGCACGACCGGAGTCGCACAGGAGCCGAGGTCATGCAGGTTCGACTCGACCAGCTCAAGCTCACCAACCTTGTTGATCAGCGACCTCGCCGCGGCTAGAGCAGGCCGCGTATCGTGGAGACTAGCGACATCTTATATTTCATATTATTTCCAAAGAAAAATACGCATAGATCAAAAATAATAAATACCTGGATACGGGTATGTTTTAGACGGTATCGTTATTGCCATTGGAGAGGTTGGGATAAGTGGTTCACGGTCTACTCATGCTTATAAGTCAAGTTAGGCATAGTACAGGGGGGGCCAGAGACAGAAGCCGGTTTATACCGGTATTGTTGTCGTAAACAATTTCATTTTAGTTTCATTTCATTTCATTTCATGGATCGACTGAACCGAAGGCGTGCCAAGCAAAGCATAAGTGCGGAGTTCCGCATCAAGTTATTTGCCATGCTAAGCGCTCCCAATGCAAGGTTGCCATGGAGTGGGAGACGAGCACTACCTATACGAGAAACATTGGAATTCATGCGAGTACTTGTAACCGTCACATCAACAACAAGATGTGACAAGTACAGTCATGCAACATTACATTGCAGGACATTTTACATGTACTCGTTACGAATTCTAATTCGTGCTTTTCCATCGGAAGGACGTACAGCGTGGGTACGTCGCTATTGCAATTTAGCGAGGGTTTTGAGGCGTACTGTACTACGAGTAACTCCCGGTCCGTACAGGTACGCACAGTTAATCCAACTAGCCAGATGACGCGCCAAGCGAGGTTTCCTATGCAAAGTGTGATTCCCCATGCTAGACGAGCTGCGTCGCTAGACGGTTGCCGACGGTTGGAAAGCCCTAACACCTGACACGTATGCGAGGGTGGGCATGCGTAAGCTATCTGTGCGGAAAGCTATTTAAGCCCAATGCAATAGAGGGAGGTGACAGAATCATTTAACAATTCCCTTTGTTCAATTACAATATAATGCTTAATTACAAGGTGTGAGACATCTTCTCATCTTTTCCCTATTGCACCACCACTCAGCAATTAAGCACCAACCAAATAGAACAGAACATATTTGTGCTAGCAGTTAGCTTTGAAATGCTAATCGCCACACTTGTTTCGGAGCTCTTTGGTCGACGCCCGCTCTCGCTGTCGTTTGATTCGCTAGACGTTGATTGATTCGGAATGGCGTTTGTTGGACCTAGTCATTACGTGGTGGTCGTTCTTCATGTTGGAGGGACTAAGCTTTCCGACATTAAGCTTGTGTTACAACGTGAGCCTTGTTTTGGTAAAACTTGGTTCCCATCTGGTTCGATAACGGCTTACGAAGAGCATGTCGATGTTGCCGTTCGTGAGTTATATGAGGAAACTTGCCTTATCTTGACTCCGGATGATCTAACAGTGTTGAGTGACGCGCCGGTTCGTGTCGCCTTACCTGTCGGACAACAACTTGTTTACGTCTATACGGCTTCCGTCCCAGTTTCCTATGTGACGAGTCACACAGTCAGTCAGTTTCCTATGTTACGCACACATGCTCAACTCGAGCACGCTGTGACAACCCATTCGACTACTAATCTGGATGGTTCTTACGTCGTACCGGAAACAATTGATATTGGAGGTATGAATCTTACTCATGTTAAGACATGGTTACTTCCGGCCTTGAAGCAGAAAAACGAGTTTCTTCACTTTGGTTACGTGACTCAATGGGAGTTTTTTCGTCGTGCAGTCTATAATAAGTTCCAAGCACTTTTCTATGACGATCCGTCAGTCCCGAGGCAGTTCTTTATGTACCCCCGGTTTTCGTCGGTCGACTATGGTCCTCTTTGGCTGCTCATTCGAGGCTACATTAATCAATTGAGTGAACAGATTCCTACTGATTTACGCATGGGAGCCCCAATGCCAACTTCTAATTTTGCTGGTCTACATGTTACCCTTACCGAGACTCAGCGCAAGGCAGCGGTTTGTTCGCCACTTCAGTCTGGTCGTTTTCCCCGTGAACTAGAAGATTGGCTTGAGGCGCAGCCGCAACGCTTCCTCTTGCTAGGCATTACGGTTGACTCTTACGACTCAGTGATATGGGTTGCTTCACAGTTTTCTGGACCCCTGAATGGGTGGTGGTTGAATCGTAAACAACACGCAGCCATCCCAACCACGTTTGCCTTGCTTGTCGCGGAGCTGCGGAAGACATCTCTGCTCCCCAATATACAAGACGACGATATCAACGCTCTGCTAAGCCTTACGCAGGGAATTTTGAGTTTCGATGTCTACACCCAACAATTCAACGACTTTTTACGGCGGTCTCGTCAGCTGCTGACAGCTGACGTCCGGTGTGTTCGTTTCATTAATGGCCTAGCAAACTTCGAGTTAAAGACCCATGCCAAGTCGCATTGATCACAGAAGCGTTACAACATCAAACTCGTGGAGCTGCGAAACTTTCTCAACGACGTCGTTACTGATTCGCCGCATCTAGGAGGTATGAAGTCAACAACATGACCATATACTACATATGGAGGCGGACAACCTACCAAAAAGCGCAACCCTGAGGACCCTTTAGTTGGAGCCTCTAAGATTTTGATGAAGTGTAATGGTGTTGGTCGTGGCCGTGGACGTGGAGGAGGTCACGGTGGTCGTGGCCGACCTTCGCAAAACACCGGCCGAATTGATTTCAGCGCTATCGCTAATGCGTTGACTTCTTAGGAGCGTAAACGGCATATCGAGGAGGGACTATGTTTTAAATGCCACATGAAGGGACGCCGGCCTTTTCAGTGCCCTAATCTAAAGGGTAAAATTGCTATGGGTGCGCCATCTCAGAAACAATATGCTGGTGGCAAGGCTGTTCTACTGACGAACTGGAGCAGTCGGCTACATCTACTAGTCATCCTGAGACATTGTTAGCGACAGAGGTCATGGAAACACGGTTGACATCTCCATCGACTAGACTCGCGACACCTGCAACAGTAGGAGCAAGTCATCGTCGTCAGAACAAGCAGAGACAATGTCGTAAACATGTAACCAGAAGTTCGATTGATTGAAAATTGGTTGACTTTATTTTCGAACCTCTGCACGCACGCTTTGACTTGGAGGGATGTGCTCATGATACACGTCTAAACTCGCACGGTGACTTACTTGATTGTTCGCCGAGTTACTCGATTCTTGAAAGGGATTTAACGGGTGAACGGGTGTTCATTAATCCACCCTGGGAGTTGGTTGAACAAATTGGACAGCATTTTAAAGTTGTCGTCCAACAGCTCCAACATTTACGATGGTTGTCTTTGTTCTACCTAAGTGGGTAAAGTTCAATCATCTCACTCAGCACCGGAAACTTTACCAAGAATTCCCAACACGAACCCAGCTTTTTACTTGCCAGTCGCTGGAGAATCTTGCTGAGCAAGAGGTGGTTGCTCTAGCTCCTTGGTATGTTTAGCTGTGGTTAGTCGACGCTGATTGTCCTTTTTACGATCATACCCAGCCTACAGTTCCTAACCAACCTACCTCGGTACATGTACCTCTTGTCGACACGGAGGAGTCCATCGCTACGCTACAACAATTTTCCCCGCCAACTACAACACTAATGACTGACCTCACGGAAGCTCGACCGTAAATTCGTACCGAGGTGAATGTAAAATATCATGATGGTGGACACCATATTATTGGCTTGGTGGATTGCGCTGCGACTCTTGACTCCGTGTCTTAGGACTTCGTACGACGCTTTGCTTTACAAACTCGTAAGTCTCTAACCAACACCTTTGTTCGACTTGCCGACGGACAACGTGTGACTTCGTCGACAGTCTGTGATGTGACTTTTGATCTGTCTCGTCACGACTTTCAACGGTTCTTTTACGTCTTACGTGATTTACGTGCTGTTGATTTGATCCTGGGTTGACCATGGCTTGACGACGAACATGCCTCTTTAGAGTTTGGTACTACGACGGTTTTTACTCTCATGGATGGCACAACAATGGAGACCGAGCTGGAGGAACGACGTCCATAGTGTCTACTTCTGTCTTCTACCAAGGTTCAGAAACACATGCGCAAGACGCGCCGTTGCAGGGGACGTAATGCCGAATTCTACGTAATTGACTTACGTCAGCCGCATACCAACCGACAAGATTCCACACTGGAGAGGAGCTAACTACATACCAACGCGAAAACTTCCGGTCGTTACTCTACGATGACTTCCCGGAGTTATTGCACCTTGTGGATTCTCCACTTGTAAGCCGACAGTGGGATCATCCCATTGATACAATTGGCCCGATGAAACGTCAACGGCTTAACAAATTGTCACGTGCAGAGCGCGCTGAGCTAAATCGACAGCTCAAAGACGCCGTGGACGCTGGTTTGATCCGTCCCATCTAGAGTGAGTTCGGCTCGCCAATTCTTTTTGTGCGCAAGGCTGATGGCTCGCTTCGATTGTGCATTGACTACTATGGCCTTAATGAAGTTACGCGTAAAGACGCTTACCCGCTTCCGCGTGTGGACGACACACTTGATGAGCTTAAGGACGCGAACCTTTACACTCATCTCGACCTCGCCCCTGGTTTTTGGCAAGTTCGAGTGCGTGATCATGACATCCACAAGACGGCGTTTTAGGCCCGTGATGGCTTAATGGAATGGGTCGCCATGCCGTTCGGACTGTGCAATGCACCAACTACTTTTCAGAGGATGATGAATGACGACATTCTTCGCGACTTTTTAAATAAGTTCGTTATTGTCTACCTCGACGACGTCTGTATCTATATTCGCACTCTAGAGGAACACATGGAGCACTTGCGTCTTGTGCTACAACGATTCAAGGAGGAGGGCTTGAAGTTACGCCTTAAGAAATACTTCTTCGGCCTTGAGGAGATGGAATATTTGGGCTATACTGTATCTGTTGGTCAGATTTCGGTTTCCACAAAGAAAGTCGAGGCCGTTGCAAACTAGCCAGTGCCAACGACGCAGAAGGAGGTTCGCAGTTTCAACTTCTATGCCAGATTTATTCATCATTTCAGCGACCTTACGGCTCCATTGACGGACTCACTACGGAAATCCCAACCAAAGAAGGTTACGCTGTCGCTTGCCTATTTGGAAGCCTTTGGGACTCTCAAGTTACGGCTCATTTCCGCGCCATGCTTGATCCTTCCGAAGGTTAGCTCGGACGCGACGTTCACCGTAGCTACAGCTGCTTGAATAGTGGGGACTGTAGCAGTCATGTTGCAAGACCAAGGAGGAGGCCTTTAACCAATCTTTTAATGGGCGCGTAAGCTGAATCCAGCTCATCGTGTTAACACTTACTTTGCGTACGACTTAGGGGCTTTGGTTGTATGCGAATATGTCAAGCATTGGAGGTGCTATCTTGAAAGGTGCTCTAAGTTCCTTGTCGTAACAGACCACCACACACTGTGACATCTTCTTAGGCAACCGAACAACATGCTAAACGAGCGGCAAGCAAGATTCCTGCGGGATTTGCAACCGTTTGTGGGCTCGATGACACTTGCATATCGCAAGGGAGCTCTGAACGAAGCTTACCCGTTGAGTCGGCGTCTAGACTTCGTACGGTCGTACTTCATGCCACAGTTCCATTGTTTTGGGATGGCGAGGTTTCGTCAGATCGAGAATTACGACGGAAGTCCAAGCTGTTGTTTGAAGACGCGCAGTTAAATTAATGACTGTTAACGCGGTGCAGCTGAGCCCTTACTTCGGTGACCTCATTCACGAGGGATACTCCCAAGACTCGTTTTATGGGGACAAGGGCGAGCGAACGAAAGACAGCCGGATAGAAGCAAGAGGTGGGTACTTTTGGCATGCAAGGATGTGATTGCCAAGGTCTATGTGAAGTTGTTGGAAGAGAAGCTCACCCCGGCATGCCGACAACTGATGGCATGTAGACCCATGCCGCTGCGAGACCAACCTTGGGTATTTCAACAAGATAACGCACTCGCTCACACCGCTAAAACCACCCAAGCCTGGCTGCACAGCCAGTCGGATTTCACAGTGATTGATTGGCCGCCGACCAGCCCGGATCTGTCGTGGATAGAAAACGTTTGTGGCATCGTGGCAAAGCAATTGCAAGCGAGGACTGATCTCACTGCTAGAAACTTCGAGGACGCGGTTTTCGAAGAGTGAGAAAAATTGCCACAGTCGACCATGTGAGCATTGTACACGTCGATTCGGCGCAGGCTGAAAGCTTGCCTTGCTGAGAAAGGCGGGAGCACAAAATATTGACAGGTGCTAAGCCGTTGCGTGGGGACTTTAACAAAACAATGTAGTGGGAACCACCGGCGCCCATCCCCACACTCTTCCCACAAAGTCCGTTACTAGCGGCACGCATTCAATTACCCGCCACGCACTGCCGCGATGGCCATGCAACTCGATTGGGGGTTAGATTAATGATTTTTGAACAACACACCACGGCGCGTTGTTCACTGACGTGAGCACGTCTATCGGCACGCCCCAATTACTATGGGTACACACGTTGGATTTGCGGCCCATATTTTGCGGGCCGAAAATCTTGCATGTGCAGATTATGCACGCCTCTATGCGTGGCTCGGTACACGTAGTGTCGCGACAAGCTGGGAGACTACTCGACACTGGGTTCTCAGCATGTGTGCACAATTGCACGAGTATCCGTTCAGTGTGTTGCGCCCGGCCGTCTACAGAGCGGCGACACCGAGAATGGCATGTCGTGTGCACTACGTTTTCTTGCCACGTGCCCGAAAATACAGCTAAGGAGCACGGGCTAGGGACCTATTGGGCTTGAGGGGCGGTTGACTTCGAGCGTAAGCACCCTCGCGCGCGGATCGTTGGCCTTAGAAACTTGCGCATCGCCGGGCCCGAAAAATGGCGGGGAGCTTTCAAAGTACCCTAGCACGGGCCTTTATCTGGCCGGCGGCAAATGGCACGGCACCATGCTATCATGGGGCATGAAATGGGCAACGTCGTAAATAGAAGAAATATAGAGCGCTGATTGTTGAGCGTATTGACGGAGCGGGTGTGCGGGTACAGTCTATTTGCGCGTGGAAGGGGTCACATGTGACCCCTCCCATTCGGTTTCCTCCATCCGGTGCAAGCACATATAGATAATCTCAGAATTCACCCATTCTTTAGTATGTTGCTCCTCTAGGCATGTTTGATCTGTGATAGAAGACGGAGGTCGGTTGTGAGCATTACAGAGGCCATGCAGATGACATGTAATCATGGATCTTAGCCACTTCCGACGGCAAAAAATAGCGCTAGGCAGAGTCTTTCACGGAATTGATTGTAACTACACCCATCGGCCTCAGAATCGGCTTAAACTGGTACACACACATGTAAACTTTTCAATGAACATCATTCTGAGAAATGGTGGCAAATTTCAGTGATTTCATATGGTTGGTGTCGGGTTTCGTAGTGGGTCACATGTGACCCCTCCCATTTTTCAACATTAGGGGGTCATCTCATGCATAAGTGTGCCCCATGACTGGTTTAGAATGACTCCAAAATGCGCATACATGTAGACCATAATGCAAGATACGCGACATAAAAACATGATGCAAAACAAAGAGAAGATTTGCAATCATTTAGTTAGTTACATTTTTTTCCTGTTGCTGTCCGTGCTTGATTTTACCACCTGAGATGAGCTCTTACCACCTAAAGCTGAGCTAGATCCAAAAACTACCTTTCACATCTCCTTTGCAGTCTTCCTTGCCACCCACTGTTGTGCCACGGCAAGAGACTGCTTGTTGGGGGGGCAGGATGCCAACATTGTGCTTGGCAAAGCACTCAGGATTCTGCGCAGGGCTACATACGAACATGCACAACTGTCCTTCCACCCAAGGGCCACATGCGCAATGGTGCTGCGTCTTTTTGGATCAATACCTCCACCTGCGGCGCTTGCAGCGGCCCCGCAAAGTCTCTCCAACCGGGTTCAGCAGCAAGTGTTGGGAGTCAACGGGGCGGTGGGACCGAAGGGCATGGCGCTCACCAATCTCGCGCATGCGAATGGGGTGATACATCATTTCATGTACTAGTATTCTCCGGAAGAAGTCGGGGCTGCATTGATGTTGGCCAGGCTTGAAGCGCTTCCACAGCAAGAAGGCGTTGATCTCGCTCATACCGATGAGTTGTGGAGCTTGAAAGTAGCCGGGCGTTGGTGACCGTTACAAAGAAATGGGTCGATGTTGCGGCCTTTTTCCATATTTGGCTCCCTACGATAAGGCTCTCCGGGTCGGGCTCATCCTCTGGCTCGGATTCGGCCTCCGGCTCCGAGACGTCCTCACTCGTGTCACTGTCACCGAGAGTAATCTCACCTTGGACGGGCAGCGCGTCGGTTGCACGTCCACGACCACGGCCACGCCCTCGGCCTCTCCCACGAGCGGAAGCGCGGCCGCGCAATGACACGCCGCTACCACGACGGCGGCCTCGGCCACCTGAGCTCCCACGACCCCGACCTCGCTCTTCCGACTTGGACTCATGGTTGCTGCCGATGTCAAGGGAAGCATTGTTGTCCTTTGAGTCGTCGTTGGGGACCTGTGGCGACGCGACGCCGGAATGATGACCGACTGGTGAGCCGGTGCTAATTGCTGCCCCGGTTTTTCTTCCCGCGTACGTAAAAAGCGACTCCTCCTCCGACTCCGGTTCTACCTCAGGAGAGCCGCTTGTGGCACCGTCCACCAACCTTTTTCCTGTCCGGCTTCTTGTTCGGGGCTTAGACTGCTCAACCAAGGCGGTTTGGGCTCTTCGGAGGGTCTCGCGGTTAAGTTCTATGTCCTCGAGTTGAACCTCCACCTCATCACCACCCTTTCATCGCACTAGTGCGGAAGCGTCCGTTACAGTGCTAACGACCCCCGTGAGTGTAGCAGTGGCCCAATGCTCACCGTAAATGGCCCTTGACCATCCATAGGCATCACCTTCGTCGAAAAGGGTGGCCAAGGCCACCACTTCCACGCCCGGAACGCAGAACGGGTAAAGTTCGGCTCGCATGGTGAGTAGATGAAAAATGATTGTGCGCCGCGATCGGAGTAACTTAAAGCCCCCGACTAGCGCATGTTCCGATGCGCACTACTTCACTAAACTACTACCGGTTTCAATAAAAGTTGTTGCACTCAATCGAGATGGCCTTATTATAGATTAACTATTCGAGGGGGGGCACAACATCATGCCAAAAGATACATATAAAAAAAGCGTTTTCTGTATGGGGTCACATGTGACCCCTTGCACAAGTAGACATTACCACCTGTGTAGGAGTTGCTAGCCCCGCGGGTATGTGGCAGATTTTGAAACCCTAATAACAACTTTAGTTGGTTGTACGAGGGCATGGATGGCATCGGACGGCGGATTTGAAGCGAAAACCGGAAGGTAGGCGAAAATGAAGTTAAAATCTTGAATTTCCTTGGGGCAAGGGCTTCCATTTGCAACTTAGTTTGCTCGAATCGGACACCGTACGGCAAAGTTAGGCTTTTTTAAGCCTCCCAAGCGTTGGGTTTCCGGCCCCAATCCCACCCACGTCCAGCATCTTAACGGCACATGCCATCACACCCACGTGCTCCCATGTTTGCGGACAACATGCTGGGATCATAAAAACCGCATGTTGTGTCGCCGAGTTCGGGAGTATTCACGAGCCAAAGTGTGGAAAATCCGAATTCCGGGGCGCCCGAATCAGGGTATGCCCCGAAATCGGGGTTGACCCGCAAACCCTAATACGTCAGTTCGTAGCCGTGACGGGCCCCATTTGTGCCCCGCTTCCCCCTTTACTTCACCGTCAACACAAGTTTCGGTCTGCCTTTTCAATGAGCTAAAAGTACAGTTAAACTACAGAAACCCTACATGATAAACACCCGCCCTACACGAAAGGCCCTATTTCACTAGTAACGGACTTTATGGGAAGAGTGTAAATCAAATAGAGCGCAGCAGCACGGACAGCAGAATATACAACTATCGCTACTACAGGTAGCGGACTGACTCGCCCTGCATCGGCCCGCTGCTGCCCAGGAGGTTTTCGTCGGACCAAGTAACACCGGCTTACTTAATGAATCGTCCCCTTTCCCTCGGTACCGTCCTTCCGGGCGGCAGTGCTCAGTCATCACGCAGTTGCGGCGGTTTTCCGCCGAAACGGGCCGCGTCGGTTGGGCAGTGTCACCGACCCTTGCCAGTGGCGCGCTCCTCCTCGTCACCCGCCTCCCACGCAACGCCTTCACTTCTCACCCGTCAAAACACCTTCGTACCGATAATCGACGTCACGGCGCTGACAACCGAGGGGAGCAGCCTTCAAGAGCGACAGGACGCTGGTGCACACCTCCACACCGCGTGCGTTGAGGTGAGCCGCGAGTCTTGCTGAGTCTTCGTCCCCGATGTGTCCTCGCCCAACACGTGAAAACCCTATTTGAAATATCACGAGTACTATTACTTTGTTGTAGTGCATTTCGTTCACTTGATGTTCTAGCCTGCGAGGTGCAATTCAGTTGGCAGCGGCTCATCAGGGTACCCACGCTTTACCGTGACCAGGTGGGATTCTTTCATCTCGTGGGTCACGGCGTGGACCCGGTGCTGCTGGACTCGGCGCTGGAGAACGCGCAGCAGTTTTTCGCGTTGCCTCGCGCTGCCAAGGATGACATATGGATCGGCAAGAGCGCCTCCTTCCGCGGCTACCAGCGGGTGCAGGAGAACGTGACGAACGGGCGAGGCGACTTCCATGAAGCCGTTGACTTCTACTCCGAGTCAAAGCAGGCCAAGCGGGGCGTGGAGCCCAGTAGCAGCCCCTCCAACTATGGCGTCAACCAATGGCCGAGCGCCCCGCTCACCTTCCGTCCCGTCTTCGAACAGTATGTAGAGGACATGAACAGGTGGGGCCGGGGGACTGACAACGCCCTACGTGTCATCATCTTCGCGCTTGTCTACTGTTCCGGTTTTTCGGTGCACCATGTTAGGTTTTAGGGTTTTAGGGTTTGTAGGGTGTATTGCCATTCACTTGTTTGGTATGGTAACAGCAGGTATAAATGATTTGAATGACAAATGTTGTTATTTTTGACATTGTGTACGTCATTTAATTGACGTTGTTTAATCTTCTTCTTTAAAAATGACTAGTGTGGAGGGCAGTGCCGATGCTGTGGCATGCACTTCCTGTTCCTCGGGCTTAGGTTTTTTCCTCTCTTCTTCTTTTTGCTTGGTGGCTTATGCTGCTTTTTTCTTGTAATGAAATGATTTGGATTTAATATTACTATTAGGCGAAGTATATGTATTATACCATCTTATTAAATACCTGTACGTTACGTTCGGACGTCCCACGGCTCCTTTTCCCAGAAAAAAGGCCGGCCCTGTAACTGGTTTTCGCATATGCTCAATTGCCATTTCAGCTGTCGGTGATAAGTGTGTTACATATTTTGCGATGACAGCCTTGCAACCACACAACATGGATTAACGGCGTGCTGAATTTCATACGTGGTTTCCCCATTTCTCGCACATTCCGTATTATGTATTGTTCGCACATTTAATTGTTGTTATTGATTAAACACGAAATGGATGAAATTTTTTCAAGAAAGAAATGGACTCGTATTCAATGTTTTGATGGTTAATTTCCAACCCATTTGAGTTTCATACCCTGCAACCATAAACCTTAACGGCGCGATGAGTTGTTCACATGATCTGATTCACATACGTGTGCATATGCGTTCCGCAAGTTGTTTAGCCCACGCGGTTTCCCCATTTCTCGCACGTGTGGTGATGCATGCACATTATTCGCACTTTCATTGTTGGTATATAGACGCGCTTGTGTTTTCTCATTCCTGTTATATTTTTTCACGTTTCGCTTAATATAATCAAGTGTTTCATACGTGCCACACAATTGTGGATGAAATTTCTTTTCCCAACTCCGCATTTTCTGGACCAAGACGATTTGCACACACACGCACACGCACACACACGCACGCAAACACACACGCACACATACATACATACACAAACACACACTGTCTCTCTCTCGCACACACACGCACACGAAAACACACACACACACACACGCAAACAGACACAGACACACATACACACACAATGTTAGCGTCATCATCCTTGTTTGATTGTTTATCATTTCTTTTCTTTCGAATTTTCTTATCGTCCACCTAAAAATTATTCCGCCCCAACCAACGTTTCCACACACAATATCACATTTTTGCTCGCTCAAGTTTCGATTTCTCCATTTCGTTGTCACGAACCCCCTTTGAATTTGTGACATTGCAAGTACACAGTGTCATCTTGCACGCAGAAATAATCCCAGGTGTAGTTATGATGCCAATGCCCACATTCGCCACTGTCTTATCCCCGTCCTCGAACTCATTTCCTCGCAAATTAATAACATTTCACGCATTTTGCCGACCGTCGCGCGGGTTACTTTATCACAATTTGCATTTGAGCGTTTGCTTAGGGCGTTATTAATGCAATGGCCGCTTGTATGTGACGCGTGTGTCTGTCAAGGTTGGGGCGGCAGGTGATGAGCGGCATCGCGCTGGGGCTGAACCTCCCGGAGGACCACTTTGTGGAGTTTTACGACGACCCATATTGGGTGTTCCGCGTCATCCACTACCCCCCCTCGCAACAAACCGCGCCGGCGGACGAAGCCGCAACCACAGAAGACGCCGACCTCGGCTGCGGCGTGCATACCGACTACGGCTGCCTCACTATGATCCACGCGGACGGGACCCCAGGATGCCTTCAAGCCAAGAACACGCGCGGGGAGTGGGTGACAGTGGAGCCCGTTCCGGGCGGCCTCACCTGTAACATAGGTGACATGCTTTCCCGATGGACCAACGGATTGTACAGGTCCACGCCCCACCGGGTGTTGCGCCCCCGCGGCGGCGCCTCCCGCACCTCCATCCCATTTTTCTTCGAGCCCAACTACCGAGCGGAGATCGTGCCGATGCCGTCCTGCTGCGAAGCTACCGGCCGACCCGCGCGCTTCTCGCCCATCGTCTACGGCGACCACCTCCTCGCCAAGACAAGCTCCAACTTTCAACTCTGAACACTCGCCATCTCCGCTTTTTTAACACTCCGCCATTGCCGTGTACCATAATAACGAGGGCGAAGGTCGCCCATTCACGAATGAAAAGGATGTGCAAGATAGACCAACTATCATATTCGCAATGAATGTCGAGCAAGCCATCCTTAGCATCGACCAACCATTAACTCGCCGCTGTAAGATTCCTTTGGAGATGTGCTGCCGCTGTCCATCCCATGTAAACCACATCTTCTCCAAATAAAGGGGCTCCAGCTCTCAACTCTCACTATTTCCTCATCCTCTTCTGTATCTCTCCACCATTGCCGCGTACCGTAATAGCAATGGTAGTATGAGCCCATTCAGAAATGAGATGATTTACAACATCGCGCATCTATCCAATTCGCAGTGAATGTCGAGCGAGCCGTACTTTGTCGATGTAATTAATCGCCACTGTAGAATTCCTTTGGGAATGGGTTGCTGGAATCCATTACATGTAAAATGTATCCCTTCTCCAAAAACAATAGGGCAAAAAATGATTTCACACAGTAATGACACGCTGTCCAATATTGTCGACAATCAGGCAAACTTTCCACGGAGGAGACACTTCGGCATTTTTGCGGGCGATGCGGACATGAGATAGCTTCGTGTCCGTATAGCTTGGCCTTTGCGCTTGGCCTTTGCAGTGGTTGCGCTGATGGGTGTTTACAATAAACTCCAATAAAAGTATAAACTCCAGGAACGTACAATTTTACTGAATTAATAGGGTTTCTAGAAATGCATTGGGGTTTGAAGTACGAGCTTAATTACACCTGAGGGTGTTGTTGGAGACAACCTAATCGAGCGAATAGCTTATAATTAGGGCGGGTAGGTGGTATTGTGAAGTCTTCGATGCGATGTCTTCGGATTTGCAACCTCGCATCGAGTTTAGGGTAAGCAACATGTTCGCAGTGTCATCGACGCCACAACACATTCGACTCAAATCATTCATCGAATGAGTTGGGCATCATAATCTCCTCGCACATGCTCCCATCTCCCGTTATTTTATCCACCCCTGTGCCCCCCAGCTCACCTAAATGTCCACCGTGTTCAGGCTCATAAGCCCTCCGTCACAAGTGAGTCCCGCTTTGTTTTTTTCTCTCTCAATATTCGTAAAATATTTCCTCAAAGTGCACGGTACGTCACGCGCGTTGCAAGTTCACAGTTGCAGCCATCCGCAATAAAGGGCGTTCAAGTTAAATGTTCCAATTTCTGAACAAGTTCAGAATGGCGAAAAGTACCGCGAGAAGGAAGCAAAATAATCCCCTAAAACTCAAAGAACTGACTGGCTATGTTCAGTCGCTCGCGCCCACCCTCTTTAAATTTACAAAAAATGAGGCCTACTTTCAAACACACACACGGGCTCTGGGGAAGCTTTCACCACATGCGTATAACCAATTTCAAATCAGGTAGAACGTTGCGTTGCTGTTGCAGAAGCGGAAGTGGGCGACGACTCACACACATCAGCCCCTTCCGCGCTTCAACATTTCATAGGAATGGCCATGAATAAGCACGTAGCGCTTTCCTAGTCATCCGCAGTGGATGGTGAATTGACCTACAACAATGTGAGTAGTTGGGGGTTAATCTCAACAAAGCGGCCTGGATGTGTCGGTGGGGGGAAGGGCTGCTGGTCACGCGAGCATGGCGGTCAGCTCCTCGAGAGACTCGATCACGAGGTGGGCGTGCGGTGCGAGTGTGTCCTTTGGGAGTGTGTTGGTGATGCCCACCGCAATGCCACCCGCAGCTCGAGCGGCCTTCAGCCCCGTCACGGCGTCTTCGATGATGACGGCCCTGCGCAAGTGCCACATTACTCTCAGCAACCTCTGCAGATAAGTGTCCTAAACATGGCACGAGAAACAATTGCAACTTAAATATGACAAATTTTCATTCGAAATGCAGATGTGACTCTGAAATGAAAGTATTGAGAAAATGAATTGCTGATCCGCACAAACTGCAAGTTGATTCAGTGCGTTAGCAGGTTCGCTAGGTAGTGACTTGATGAAATTGAAATAAATAATTTTCACAACAATACCATTTTAACCGGCTGCCGTCTGAGGGCCTTCCCCTATGCTGCCATCTAGATCTTAAAAGCAGGGGGTTAGGCCAGGGTGACATAGAGTTAAAACAGTTTAGAGTTTGAAACATATATCGCGAATAAACATAAGTTAGATACCAGAGGACAGATTAAATAAGTGGGGCACTTGTGAATCAAACTGCGCACCTGTCTGGTCGGCTGCAGCCCATGCGGCGCATGACCTCCAAGTATACGTCGGGCGCGGGCTTGCCATGTGGGACCATCTTGGCGCTGACAATCAGATCGCTGGGGAAAAGGTCGATTAGACCTGCACTACGTAGGTTGTGCTCGATCTTCTCAGGGGAGCCTGGGCAGTGGCGGAAGGAGAGTGGGGATGTCATCAAGGAAAAAAAAAACATAGAGACGAGTTGGGGCTTAGCGTCAATCTAACCCAACTTTTTTTACATAACACTATGAGAGTGTGTGAGAGTGTGTGTGGGGGTGGGTGGGTGTGAGGGTGTGCGTGTGTCTTTTGAAAAAGTAAGATCCAGAGTGGCGGAGGACATGTGTGTCTCTTTGCCTGCGTGTTTGTGGCCATGAATGCATGGTTGGAAGTCAGTAACTGTACGTGTGTGTTTGTGTGTGTGTGTGTGTGTGTGTGTGTGTGTGAGAGAGAGAGAGAGAGAGAGAGAGAGAGAGAGAGAGAGAGAGAGAGAGAAAGAGAGAATGCTAGTTTACGTATGAGAGCGAGTGTGTGTGCGTGTGTCAGAGGGAGAGAGAGGGAGAGAGTGTGCGTGTGCGTGTCTGTGTGCGCGCGGCTGTTTGGAGTTATAGCTGAGCGATGTGTTTCTACATTTCTCTGTGCATGCCTTCGAAAAGTATAGGAACAGCAAGTCCGCCAGTGTAGATGTGTATCTGTTGAGCATGTAAGAGCATGGACGTACGTGTATCTCTATACGCGGGTTTTTTATTTCATACTGTATCCATATCCGTGTCTAAGAGTGTGTCTGTGCAATTGTGTTAAGAGGGGGCGAGTGTGTGTGTGTGTGTGTGTGTGTGTGTGTGTGTGTGTGTGTGTGTGTGTGTGTGTGTGTGTGTGTGTGTGTGTGTGTGCGTGTGTGTGTGTAGCCGTGCGGATAGGGTTGGAGGAGAAGTAGCAGTTAAGTCAGGGAAGTGATTTGGAAACGGGAATAATGAAGCGTTCTATTTCAAAGGGGCTCACCAGAGGATCCCACGCCCACAGCCATCCCTCTCGCTTTTGCCTTTCCCACCAGCTCGGCTATGAAGCTGAAGGCGGATATCCCCCCTGCCGTCAGCGCCTTATAATGCCGCTCCTTCGCATCAGTCACCCTGACCGCCACCTCCTCTACATCCCACTCACTACACGCATGCACACTCAATGCCCAATCATCATCACACACAAACACACACACACACACGCGCGCGCACACACACACACACACACGCACGCACTCATAAATACAGTCCCGAAAACATATACACGCGCGTATTCAGGTAATATCACCAGCCACATGCTAAAGGTTGTTAATTTCGGGCCGAAAAGCTTTTGAGGATTGGGTGGGAAGGAAGCACTGTACGTTTTGAAGGTCTCAGCATAGTACCGACACGCGGACCTGACGTCCATGCCAAAGAGGGGAAAGTAGTCTTCTGGGAAGGCATGCGGGACGTCCAGCCCTGTCGTGGATTGCGCACAATATGATTCGAGTGAGGGGGTGGGGGGGGGGGGGGGGACTTCAGACTTCGATCTATTCAGATTCAAAACGAATGAGTTAGAAATAAGAGACGGGGAGGGCGCAGTACAATTTGTTTTTGAGAGAATCACAATTTTAATCGAACGTAAATTGGTTAAAGACATGTATCTTAATGTGTTCGATTTTAAACAATGTTTTGCCACTTTCCGATTGGATGTTTTCGGAGCTCATTCGAAATGTATCTGAACACTGAAAGTTTGCCAACTTCAATCGAGAGAAAACCACAGGTAAAGCGGGAATCGACCGCGAAGGTTGTGCTAATATAATCATCGATGTCGCTGATGTAATCAGTTTATGTCAGTTGCCGATGCCGAGGATTGCAGCAATACAACCGCCTTTCGCTATTTGATAACAAATTTTATGATTTGGTGGTATTACGCGGCGAGAATGTCGAAGGGTACAAAGGAAAGATGAATCAAGACACACGAATACAATGGAAAGTCAGGAATGAGTAGCGATGCGCTGCACTTGCGCCGGTTGAAGCTACGAACCATAGCGGATAGCCCAATAACAATTAAGCACCCATTCCGAATTTCAAACGTAATTCATCAAAATACGTTAAAATTTGGCAATTTGTTGGGAGTGATTCCTGATCAGGTCAACAATCAAGCACTCTTACCTTTTTCAATATTTAGCATGCATACGTTGTTTTGTAATTAACGCAGCTGCGCTACTTTAATTTCTTATTGTCAACTTTTCTCAGACTCACGTATGAAAATAAATTCGCGAAATTGAATCGAACTAGGTTAACTCAAGCCCTCGCCCCGCTACCCCGCAATCAGAACCCACACACCGAGCAGGGTTTTAAGTGAGCCCCTCCCGTGCTGCTTGCCTGTGACCTCCAACACCGCTTGGTGCAGCGCCGCGCACGACATCGACTCCGAGTCGACCAATACTCCGTCGCAGTCGAAGATGAGATAGCCGCACTCGCGCAGCCTATCAGGTAAGCTCCTCTCACCAGCGCCGGCGCCGGCGGCGGAAGCACCGCTTGCGCAACCGTCCTCTCCGGCCGGCGCGGGCGGTGGAGCCAGACGAGGCTGACGGATTCGGTCGGCCAGCTGGCTGTCCAGCTTCGGAGACACGGTGTCCAATTTGGACATGTGCAGCTGAAACGCGGGAACGACCCAGCTGCCGCTGTTGCTCTGGATCCCCGCCCAGTTGAAAGACCCCAACCGCTCGTTACACCTGCAGCGCGTCAGCCACACAAGCTTCAGGGACAGACCTCGCGAGACGTTTGAAAATCGAGTGACCAGCCAAGCCGAAAAAAAAAACAGCGCCGTCTGACGGTGTCCTCGGCCCGCTAAACTGGTACACATCGATTCTGATATAGTGAAGACAGTGCTACTCCTCACGTTAAACCGGTCGCCAAGGATAATAGCTTTGAACACCGTATATGTATCGAAAGCGATACAGTCTAATCTTCAATAGCGATAGAGAGTGGATAATGTCATTTCTGCAGATTTAGTATTGTATGACCAAAACGCATGCACACACACACACACACACACACACACACACACACACACACACACACACACACACACACACACGCACACACACACACACAACCTGCACACACAAGTATTTGATCACACGCACACACACACACACAAACACACACACACGCACGTCTACCTGCTCACCCACCCACCCATACACACACGTATTTTTGTAAGGAACGCTACAACATTTGTCCATTTGGAAAGTTTGTGATATCCCATCCACCCGTATTTTGTAAACCATGAGGTCGCACTTGTTGTACCGAATCCAAGCGACGAGCTCAAGATAGGGGACAGAGATACATGCTTCAGCAAATTCCTTTAGCAGGACAGGATAGGATAGGATGACATGTATAATTTTCATATGCCAAACAAGTGTCCAAAAATGTAGCGGCACACCGATACCGACACTCATTGCCATCAACGACGACACAATATAGCCCATCGACGTTGCGACCATCGTCACAAGCCATCACCATCGTCACCACCAGCACCAGAAACACGCGTCTCCCCCTCATTTCATTTTTCGCGCGCGCTCGGCTGATCAGCCGGTGAGTATTATTGGCTGGGTGTACGTACTTTGGGCAGTACAGTTTCCCGTTCACCTCCCCGACCGCGTCCTCCATCCACCGCAGCGGCTGCACAAACAGCGACGTCTCCTGCCCAACCAGCGGCCCCTTCTGCTTCGCGCGTTTGTTGAAGGAAAACCCAGTCGCTCCGGGCCCGGCCTCCACGGGAACCGCGTGAACGGAGGTCGCCAGCAGCTGACGACACTTCCGACACCTGTATGACGCTTCAACTTCCTCGCCGCCCTCCCCCTCTGTCGCGCCACCTTCTCCGACCTCCTTCAGCTCTCCCGCATCGACGTACCCGTCGGTTTCCCAGCGCTGCCCCAGCTGTTGCAGATTGAAGCGCTTGTACGCCGCATTGCCGGGAACCAACTTGCACCTGCCAAAGATCGGCAACAACAACGCCGCCCCCTAACTCTGCGCCCCGAGAGATGGGCTGACAAAGAGGACCGACACTAAACACTAGATGCAGTCCACCTGCAACCCACCCCCCATGTCGAAACGATAGAGGAGTCCACCCTAACACACGTACGTACGTATACAAACGCAAATACAATCATACACACGTCCGTGCACACACACACACACACACACACACACACACACATACACACACACACACACGCACTCTCCGTAGTTCCCCTTGTACCAAAATGACTCAAACCTATCCAAAAATGCATCCAGTAACGCACCCACTCTCTCTCTCTCTCTCTCTCTCTCTCTCTCTCTCTCTCTCTCTCTCTCTCTCTCTCTCTCTCTCTCTCTCTCTCTCTCTCTCTCTCTCTCTCTCTCTCTCTCTCTCTCTCTCTCTCTCTCTCTCTCTCTCACACACACACACACACACACACACACACACACACACACAAATCGCACTTACACACGCCACAGCTCATATTCCCTATCTAACTGAAGCAAATCCGAATTAATTGAAACATTTATAGCTTAAACACATTAATACTCCCGCTTTTGACTCCACAATCACGCACACACACACACACACACACACACACACACACACACACACACACACACACACACACACACACACACAATAGAATACAATTACAGATAAACATACTACCACACAGAGAAAGTGCAAACATTCAAATACATGTACAGTCACACACATGGAGAGGCACAGCCTATCACACACACACACACACATACACACACACACATACACACGTTTAATATCGAACCACAAGCAACCACTTTCAATCTAAGATCTTGCACGCTCATTCAGACACTCACATATGTAAAACCACCTCCCTTATCCTCTTACAAAACACCCATGCTCATAGATAGCCCACACGCAAGAACAAACACCGAGCCATAGACCTAGGTTGACACACACACACAAATACCCAGGCACGCGCACACACACAACCCAATTGCACATACACATCGACCGCAGCTTTGAGCCACTCATGATCATTCCCACGCATGAAAATGGAATGATGCACCTGCTTATTCACTCTCAAGAGCACTTAGTTTAGACCACACACACACACACACACACACACACACACACACACACACACGCACACACACACACACACACACACACACACGTGCAGTAATGCATGCGCGCGCATATATCTGCGATGTCCAAATGCTCACCCCATTTCCTGATAAAGCTCCAGCTGCTGCATAAAGCCATAGTTCGGGTTCGCATGTGCGTGCTGAGCGCGCACACTCTGCAGTGCCTCGCTCACAGACACCCCTTCCGTCCGCGAGAGGTATGCCACCACCGCCTGGCCACCCGGAGGAAGCCACGGCCGCAGTCGTCAGTTAGACTGGTTCGAAAATCAATCGAAAAGGGCACGAAAAGATAATACCAGTTTGACGACGGCAAGTACTCACTGCAGCACTGCGAGACATGCCCGCGTGGCAGTGTACTAACACAGCGCCCGAACCGGCGGCCAGTCCAGACTCCACGAAGGCACAGCATCGATCCAGAAACTGAAGAAGGTTGGCCTCCTCCGTGTCCAGTACATCGATCTGTAGGTGCGCGACATTATGAAGTTCGAATCCCGCCTCCTCCGGCGAGGGTCCCAGGCTCTTACGGGGTTGGGCGACAAACGCAGTGGTGGTTCGTTAGCATGTTGATGTGGTCAGCAATAGTAGTACTGGTACTGATACAGGTACCCAGGAACGCGTGACGAAGAGGAAATTGCGGCGAGTAGAAACGAGGCCTTACCAGGACATGAGTAATTCCGAGAGCTGAAATGTGAGAGAGAGCTTCGATGGAGCCGAGGTAAAGACCTGACACGGGATCGGTGACAGAATTTTAGTTTCGATGTTGTGTGGGAGAAGGTCAGGGGAGGTAGAAGCTGCCGTTGCGCGGTGGCGGCTGACCTGGTCGAACCCTCGACGGCGTGTCTTCTGCCAATTGCTCTGGCATTTTGATGAGAGGTCGTGACCTGTTCTAACTTTGGATAGTTTGCATTAAATGATCGGTGTGAATGCTACAATTTCGTGTACTTACGCTTGATGCTAACGGAGTGGAAAAGTTGTGCGCGCAATGTGCCTGTGTGGCGCTGCATCAGAGACAGGTGTCGTGTGCCTCTGTGTTCGTGTGCTCGAGACCTGCATCATAGACTAGGGTACCTGGCTGCCGCAAGCCCTACCTTCAGGTAGAACGTGTGTAGATACAGGGGGCAAGTTACTGTACTGGTTCATGTACATTTGATATAATCATTTGTTTACGCACTATTAATTAATATATTAATATTGAAATTTTAAGGATGACTAAATGAACAGCCAGCAGCACTACCAAAACTGCAGAAAATAGATAAATAAGGGTTCGCGCAATTTTTTTAATATAGCGCATATTATTACCATTTTATATGTGCCTGTGCTCTGATGTGTGCTGCTTGAAATAATTATCAGGCAGCCAAATAATCAGTAATATCCGCAACCGCTACAGACCACAGTACTGCATACGCGGCCAACTCGACGACGCGCCGACGGCAGTTGGCGCTGCCCGAGGCACTCTCACCCCTCGAGCAGCCCTCATCACTCGTGTGATATTACAAGCTGTGGGAGTCTCAATGACTGTGGAAGATGGATTTGCTGTGGGCAGTTTGGGGGCCGGCATTGGCCGCCACCGCGTCAGCCCGCAGTCGTCCGCGATGAAGGTGAGAAACGTGGAGAGGAGCCAGCTCGGTTGGGCCGCTGTCGCCGATAAGCCGAGCATCGGGGAGCTGGACAGCAAGAGCGTGACCGCGCAGCTTCGCAGTGCAGCGGAGAACGTGTCAACGTACAGGCAGGTAGTCGAGGATGTCAATGGCCAGCTCGCCTCTATGCAGGAGCAACTGGCGGCCGAGAAACGGAAGAATGACCAACTGAGGTGCGCAAGACGCCCGGGTCACAATCCCCCTCACTCCCCGCAATCACGTGACTGACCACGAACACGTCGCAGAAAGATAACCGGCCCGATATTTTCGCACTGGACAGCTGATATCTCAACTTCCGGTAGTGGGGCTAAAACTGATACAGGCGTGACGCGAATCCGAGGGATGGCGAACCTCGGGTAGCGGAACAGAATTAATTCCGATTTCCCACCGCATTAGAATTACGAACCGACTCCGTTGGAAACGCACGGACGACTCACTCTGGCGTCGATTGTGTGTGCGGTAGGGAGGAGTGTAAGAAGGACAAGCAGGTGCTGCTAGATATCGCGGCGCACTTCAAAGACGGCGGGCTATCGAGGAGCGAGGGTCGGGTGGCGGGTCACGTGTCGGCGCTGCGACAGTCAGGACAAAGCGAGGTGGCGGAGCTGCTGGAGGGGCTACTGCGCAGGGACCGTATCCTGGCTGCCGCCTTGCAGGCAGCGACTGGTGGCTCCTTCACAATAGCTACCCCTCTCAAGCTACCAGCTCCGCCACAAGTTACTCAAGTCACCCAAGTCACGGTGAAGGTGCGCCAAGAATTGGTGCTCTCACTGCTATTTTCCTATTTTTTTATTCAAGTCGAAATTCTGACACACAACTGTGGCGGTTTAGGAGAAGCCGTTGGCTTCGTATCACCGCAGCAGCTCCGCACCTAGCTGCATGCTAGACGACGTGGTTAATGCGAGCGAGTCCTTGCCTTCCAACTTTAAAGAAGTGGAGGTGGACGATTACTGGTGGAGCTCTGCTGGTCAGAAAAATGAACGCGCCGGTGCGTCATGTGCCCCAGCGATAACACTATGGTCCCTTGGGCATGTATGGACTGAAGCTGCATCATTTGGGAGATGGTATAGATTTCTAAATGTTGATGTAAAATTTCTAAAAGCTGTGGTTTGCCTTTTTGATTGGTTGCTAGACACGAAAGGTGGTCACTACAGCAGCAGCGACGCCGAATGCTCAAAATCACAGAATCGAACTGCGGAGTCGCCTGGAATCTTTAGGCGCGCGACTCACAAGATGGCAAAGAGGATGGGCATGGGAGGGAGCAGGGCCGTGTACCAGGGCGTCCCTAAGGAAGCCAATATGTATGGAACTGGCAGCGGTCGCGTGCCCAACTCCAAATTCAGCAAATAGGCGGAGTCATCATCGCTCAACTTTGGCACCCAAACCCTAAGCACCGTACCTTTCCGTCTATCTCCACCGCGTCTTAACTGCTGGAAACATAACCGTGCTAAGGGCTGTGCACATGGCCCAGTCACACGTGCCTTGAAGACAAGCTGGTGGCATTGAATGTGTCTGCCGTTGAAGCACAATTGACACAAAGTGTATATAATGAATGTAAAGTGTTGCTTAACAGAAGTAAATGCTTCTGTAATTCATAGTGCGACATCATTTCTGTTGCTTCCATTGTATCATTTCGGTGCCTCCATTTTCGTGCGTCATGACTGCTTATCATTGATGTGCTTAGAACAAACAACTGTTCTGAATGCCTGGTGTGAAGTTATTCGGAATGGCGCGTCTTGCCGTACTTCTGCCACTGTCAACCGTCATTTGTGGGACGACGCTGGGCAGAGACAGAAGGACAGTTCAGCAAGCCATCACAAAGCCCATTCCATGCCATTTTTATAGCTCTGATTCATTCCTTCTCAGCGGAGTGGCCTATCGCGTTCAGGGCAAGAGCGCAATTCACAGCCACTCAGAGACTTTGCTGCAATCTTTTTCCCCTATCGTGAAGGAAAACAAAATTGGGTGTCATTCATGTGAAATGCAGCAGTTACTTCAGTGAAATCGCAGCATTTTGTTAATTGCTTGGTTGCAGAGATATCATCGCAATGGTAAACAGTACACTTGTTATCGATAAATCTGCAAATATACACGCACAAATTGATTGTTTCGTGTGTACAATATATATGGTACTTTGGGTTCCTATCTCCGCGACGCTTTGCAGAAGGGCAGAGCTAGTGCTGTGGCATGCCTTCCTGTTCCTCGGGCTTAGGCCTGTGGAATTTTTTCTCTCTTGGCTCCTTTTTGCTTGGTGAGTTCCACTGTCTTTTCGTGTGCACGAGACAGTGCCCAATAATCATGTACGTAGAAAGGCCAAATGAAAAACATATAAAAATAATAAACAAACACTACCACTTCTTTCGCCACTTTTGGTATCGCCTAACTAAGTTTCAATTCACTGAAATCGGCTCGTCTCACATTCCATTATTCAGCACACAGATCAGGCAGAAATGAATTTCAGGCTGTCTTAATGTCAAGACAAAATCCATAAACACTCTCGCGTGAAAAGGTTTGAACCTTCTCATTGTGCTGCATCACCCATGGAAGACGAATTTCTTGAACTATGTGTGTGCTATTGCGATAAAATTTGCTAAATGAATGTATGTATTTTTACAGCGAACATGCCCGGCGACGTTGAGCACATACAATTTGCATTACAACAGCCGTGTTTGGCAAGTTCCAGAGTTCTGTCAACATCATCAGGCATTGTAATGATACGACACACGAATATGCGTGTAATACTTTAAGCCGATGCCACGTCAACATCGGCGGCAATACTTCATGGTAGGTTTGGGTAAGCAAACCATATCTTGGTAACGCAAATGCCCGAGCTTTAGAAAGCGTTGATATCGAATGACCATTTGCCCTCCAAAGATGCGCATTTTAAGCAAATTCAAAACGTAATACACTTGCGCGGGTTCTGAAAGAGTGGCGTCTCTCATCATGAACGCTCCTTGTTCCCCATGCTGCATTCACAGCTCGTGTGCATGTGTGTATGGCGTGAAGTTTTCAGGAAGCTTTATATCCAATGCTTCCCTCGGGGGTTGCGAGACATTCGGCGTATTTGTACGTACATTGCTATTAATGCTTACATGTATTTATCTTTTTATCAATGTTTGACCCCTAGTCCTAATTGTTTGTGTAAATGTGGCATATCGGTGTTTCTCCAGTAAAGGATCGCTACAAACGACACCATGGACTTGTTAGCACTAGCATCCCGTTGCATAGTACTTATGTACAAGGTAACTATTTGTCATTCTAGTACTTAGTGTTATGCTATTAGCGGTACTCTAATCTCTATTCCCTATTTGTGGCGGTCGGCCGGCCCTGCCGGTGCCTTCGCCGGCCGCCATCTCTCTCTTCCCACTCCTCTAGTCACCACAACCGGCCCCCTATGGGGCCGGCACGACCTCCGTGTTACTATCCATTCCCAACTCTAACACATACTGTGTTGTCCGATCATGGACTGCCTACGAAATTCATGTTTTTCGTCGTTTTTTAGATATTCGCAATGGGAGGTTTTAGCAACAAAATCATAACAAACGTCCGGGTCGGCGCCGCCGGAAAACCCCGTACGGAGGGTTTTGAATAATTTCCGTGCGACCACGACCCGCCGGATCCGACTACGGTGACCTGCCACCCCCCCTCTTCGACACCCATTGCCCCGACATACCTACAATTTCTTGAGCGTGGGCCCGGGTGAGCGCGGAGGCCCCCGCTCAACATAGGCTGCTCGGCGGACGCGCGATAAGAGGGGGGAGGGTACGGACGCAAGCCGGACTATCCGACAGGTACCCGGGTACCAGATAGAGAAAAAGCCGGGGAAATGAGAGGGGGAAATTCAGGCACGGAGGCAGGAGCGCCCATTTTTTCTATGCATGTGTGTCTCGGTCCCCCCCACCTGCCCTCGAGGTGACGGGGGACCTCGACAAGGAGGACCGTCGTGTCGGTGGATGCGGCGGCGACCTTGGCGGGGCTTACGGGATGGGGCTGCGGGATCGACGAGCGACCACGCGAGGAGGGTTTTTTTTTGCCAGCCTTTCCCCTCCTATCTTCGGCAAGACCGAAGTCACGCGGGAGCTCGATCAAGCTGGCCCGGCGTCCCTCCCGAACGGGCGAGCTTGATCTAGCTCCCGCGTGACTTCGGTCTTGCCGAAGATAGGAGGGGAAAGGCTGGCAAAAATGGTCGGCACCCCGGTTCGGTGGGAGCGGGCCGAGCATCGTGAAGGTCGAGCAGCAGTTTAGTTATGCATTTCTCGACAAGTGGATTTATTTTTTAGTTGTGTTTTTCTTGATTACAAAATTATTACGTAGTTACTGCTTAGGCGGGGGGGCTGTGGCAATTGCTGCGATTGCTTGCAGTTTTTAACTCCCGAGGAACGTTGACACACGGTGAAGCTAGGTGTGTTGATAGGTGTACCTGGTCGACGAGACATGGGCCCAACTTGCTAATAAGTCCTGCATGGCAAAGTAGAGTGGCCCGAGAGACTGCACTCGGTCCAGCTTGCCGGCACATTTTGTAAACAATTTCAAATTTCAATTTCAATTTCAATTTTCATACAAGGTAGCTAGTCCTTATCTTAGTACTTTGTGTTGTACTAATATTGGTGCTCTATTTCCCCGTTAGTGGCGGTCGGCCGGCCCTGCCGGTGCCTTTACCGGCCGCCATCTCTCTCTTTCCGCTTCTCTAGGCACCACACCCGGCCCCCTTGTGGGGCCGGCACGACCTACGTGTAACTATCCGTTCCCAATTCCGACAAGTTATGGCCCCCCTACAACGTTACCCGGGATGGTCAAACCTCCGAAACACGGCAGCCCCAATTAGGAGAAGAGCGTGCAACTTGGATACTCGCTAGTAAGTCAATGCCGACGCTAGCCGCCCAAGGTCCCCCGTGGCCGCCCTAGGTTAGCAGTACCACCTCCGCCACCCAAAGAGAAGAGCATGCAACCTAGATACTCGCTTGAACTAGCACTACCGCTACCTGCCGCCCATGGTCACATATGGCCGCCCTAAGTTGGTTGTCTACACCACCATGCTCACAGCTCACCGATGCTATCGACCGGATCTTGTTTCAAGCCAAATTCAAACCGATTCGCGAAATATAAATTCGGCTCGCGCGTACTTTAAAAAGTTTTTGTTTTTGTTTGTTCCCGAGGCAACGCCACAACGCTCATCTAACTAAGCGAGGTTCGAACATTGCCAACGGCAAAGGGGGGGAGTCGACACGATAGCGCTTGACTATTGCTTTTGAGTGCCTACACGTCAGTGGCAGCCTTGTTGGCTTTTCCCCTTCCTCGCCAGTCGCTCTTATGCGATAGCTAATTCGCCCGTGGACGGTTTTCCCCTCTACATGTCAGACCAGTACATTACGCAGAAAACTTGGACCAGTTTCTTGTCGACAACTCGCCGATAGCATCCCGGTCATGTGTGCACTTGTAGCGTCACCTACCCGGCGTGAGATACCGCTACCGGAACAACGCCTACGACCAAGATGACTCCTTCCTCGAGGAAAAGCAAGGGCGACGACAAGACCTACGCTACCTTGATGGCTTAAGGGGGAGTGTTAGTACTAGCGTATTGCATTACCTAGTGCTTATGTACAAGGTAGATAGACCTTATCTTAGTACTTAGTATTGTACTAATAGTGGTACTATATTTCCCCGTTAGTGGCGGTCGGCCGGCCATGCCAATGCCTTTGCCGGCCGCCATCTCTCTCTTTTCACTTCCTTTGTCCCCAGTGTTGGTCCCCTAGCGGGGCCGGCTCGATTACCCGTGTAACCATTGTACTTCCAGCTCCGACAAGATACCAGACAAAATGGTCTAGCTGCTACCTCTATCCCATTCACAAAGCTTTCCACCATGCTCATCCAGCATCACTCACACACGACCTTCCATGGCCACCACCATCCTAGACAACGGCATGGCATGCACGATCCCATGGCATTCAACTATGCGGTTGAAGATGATGTTGAGGAGGCCTTACATGCACGTGCTAAAAGCTCGCAGAACAGCTCGCGCACACCTCCACCTTGCCGCTAATGCACTAAAGCCGGCCTCCCTATGGCCGACAGACTCCATTGGCATCAAGATTGCACTTTGCCCATGCAACGCTCTCATCCTCAGCAACTCGACCAAAAACCTCAGCACCATCACTACAAGCAACATCAATACCAACACCAACAGTACAACACCAACAATACGCACTCCACCCTTCATCATTTCGCGGCCGGGGTCGTGGTCCTCGTGGTCGGGGTGGTCGATGGGCAGCACACGGCCGTGGGAGTCGCGGAACCCCGCCACGTGAGGCCCCTCCCGGGCATCCATATGATTCCCCCTCTATTATGGTACCTCCAAGCGGGGACGTTGCCTTTGCACCGTGTGCTCTCATGTCAATTTTTACCTCGATGGAGCACCCTCCATTAACATGGCCGATGGATTTCATGCTGCCATTGGACCCCCCTTTCACTTGCTGAAGAGTACGCCACCTACATGCCCGGGTCACACCTCCGGTCCCTCATCCGTGGCATTCACTTAACATTCCCACCCTCTTACACTCTCGTCGCATGGGGGTTCTCAATCGATTAGAAATCACATGCCCTACGCTCTGCCATCAAGGGCCTTTACGTCACTTACCTTGAGACATCTCAGTCTCCTCAGCATGCCCTTTCCAAAGCTTCAGCCCCGCTCCATGCCTGGGCTGACATGCCCCAAACGCGCCGTAACATCGTGGCCGTTCACGAACAACACCTCCTCCCGGGTACATACCACTAGCCTGGCCAGTGGCTTTCCAACATCCTCTACTCTCTCTCCGAACCCCACTATGGAGGCATCGTCGCCCTCCTTCCGGGCATGCACCACGCCCCTGACAACTTTGAGGACTCGCATCCGCACCTATCCGGCATCGTCCGTGTTCTCCAAGCCATCCTCATTGACATTCATCACCGGGATAACTACCGCCCCACCTCCCCGTCTTTGTCTCCATCCTTCGAGCAATTCGACCTCCGGGAATTGCTCTACTTGGTCTTACATGCGCATGACACAAATGCCTCACATTCAAACTATGATGGCCCGTCCACCGACTACACCTCCGGCTACTCGTCTCCCGACATGGAGTCGCTTGATAAATCCCCCGCGGCCTTCAGCGCTCATGTCGGCACCGCGCCGATCGAGCTTCGCTTCATCGACGCCGGTGCCAACATCAGTTTGGAGACCCATCGTTCCCTCTTTTTCCTTGGCAGCTACACATGGCTTCGTACCCGCATTCACGTCAAAGGCATCTATGATGATATCCATGGCTACGGGATCGTCGAGCTCCACCTTGTCTATGAAGACGGCCACACCCGTCAACTTCGCATTCGGGTTGCCCACGCGCCCGACATGTCCAAACGCGGAGCCCCAAGCATCATCCCTCAAGCGCATTTCCGGAACCGGCACATCATCAGATTCCATCACCCTGCCATCGGACAACCATTTGCCAGCGACCCACATGGCAACCTCGTCCTCGTCATGCACAACAATATTCCTCACCTTCAGACTTGATCCGGTGAGTACACTTCCCTCCTTGCTTACAAAGGTGATGGTCCTTCGTCTACTAAAAGACACCACGACTCTCGCGCTCAAGAGCGTGGACATCACAAAAGCGAAGTACGACAGTCATGCTCCCCTCTTGTCATGTGAACCGTGCACTATAGCCAAGTTTCCCCATACCCATGTCAATACCCAGACCGGCACTAAGGCGACAGCCTGTTTTCATGCATTCCGCTCTGACATCTTCGGCCCACTCACGGACATTGGGCCGGGGGGAGCCAAATACCTTCTCGGTGGAATTGATCACTTTTCCAACTATATTTGGCTCCTTGCACTCCCATCCAAGACAAAAGTTGTCTCCACTCTTTCCTCCGTCCTCAAAGACATACGGAACTTGCACTCTCGCCTCCTCCCTCCTCGTGCTTTCAGGCCCACCATTAAGTTCGATTGTGATCCGAACTACCTTGATGTTGCTTGCTGCACCATGGTCTCTTCGTTGGGATACACTGCTACCCAATTTACGGCCCCGTACACTCACAACCAACTCGCCAAGATGGAACGCCCGTGGGCTACCCTCGCGGACTCCGCCACCGCCATGCTTCAACATGCTGATGGCCCCAATAACATTGGGGCTTCGCAATGCGCACGGCTTTTCACTTGCGTAACCGCCTCCCCTCGTCCACTGCCTCCGGCGGTTCTGGCGGCGTTCCCTACACCCTTCTCCATGGTATCCCCACCGACCTCGCTCATCTCAAGGTCTTTGGTTGCACGGCCTACCTCCGCATGGAGGACCGCTACATGGACAAACTATCTTCTAAAGTCATACGTTGCATGTTCATTGGCTACCGCGATGATGGTCCGGGCTATGGGATCCTCAACCTCGTAATTGGCAACCTCGTTCGGACCATCCATGTCGCTCTCGACGAGTCCCAACTTGCACATGCATCTCCAACACCATCCGTCGGCTATGGCACTTCTCAAGCCTCTCCGTCCAATGGTCTCGAGCCAAGGGGGCCACCAGTGCCAATCTCTCGTGTGTAGACACCACGCACTTCGCAGTCCCTACCAATACCCCTTTCACGGTCTTGCAAGACAGTGCAGAGGGCGACAACAACGCACATGCTCAACCATCGGACACTGGCCATGTTGACCGTGAGTCTTCATCATGCTTCTCGGAAGCAGCTTATGTCCAACGGACCAACATGACTGCCCGAGTATTCACGCAAAACAAACCTCAACGGCCACCTCGCACAAAGGCGCAAGTTGCAAGGCCAGAGGGGCAACATGCCCAAAGCGAGGAACTACATGCGCCGTATCCTCCTGCGGCGCACATTCCCGCACCAATTGACATCGAGCGTGCCCTTAGCGGTAAATATGATGTAGCATGGCGAAAGGCCATCCGTTGAGAGCTTGCACAACTCCCCAGTAAGGGTACCTTTTGCATGGAGAATCTCCCGCTCGGACGCAACGCCATAGGCAACAAGTGGGTCATCAAGGTTAAAGCCAAACAAGATGGCTCAGTCGACCGCTTTAAGGACCGACCGGTTGCTAAGGGGTTCAATCCACGTGCATTAGTCGACTACTTTGAGACGTTCTCTCCCGTCGTCAAGCTCATCCATCGCTGCCAAACGGAATATGCATATGCACTCGGTAGACATCGAAGCTGCGTTCCTCAACGCATACCTCCAAGAGGATATTTACATGCGCCAACCAGAAGGGGCATAGGATGGAACACCTCGAGTCATGCGCCTCCTGAAAAGCATCTATGGACTGAAACACGCCTCGCGCGAATGGCACAAGTTTTTCCATCAAACCCTCTCATGCCTCGGACTCAAGCGAACGACGTCTGACACCAACCTCTACACGATTGGCCACCCAACGCATGGGATTTGCATTGTATTGGTATATGTGGACGACATTCTCATTGTCTCGGACTCACTGAAGTAGATTGAATCGGCCAAGCGGGCCACTGGGGACCAGTTCCGCATAACACACTTCGGCGAGGCCAAGTTCATCCTCGGGATGGACATTGTAAGGAATATAGAAGCCGGGACTATCATTCTCTCCTAGGAACAGTACATGAAGGAAATCCTCGAGAAGTAGTAGGGCATGTTGGACAATACGCCATCAAATGTGACCATAACACCTATGCACTATCGAGACGGAGAAGTTGCATCCGATCAGGACAAGATGGCGTTGACGCCATCGAAACACGAGACCTTCCGTTCTATCCTCAAATGCGTGAGCTGCTTGTGCATGTGTACAAGGCATAATATTGCATTTGAGATCAACGTCATCAGCAAGCGCCAGACAGCTCCGACGCAATTGCACATGACGCAACTCAAGCGTATGTTACGCTACCTCAACGGGACGAGACCCATGGGCATCACCTTTGGCCGCTCATCACAAGACAATGCGGAGGACATCAAAGTGTCCTCATTTTCAGATTGGGAAGCTGAAACGAGCACCAAGCGATCGCAATTTGGAGAGGTGGTCATGCTTAACGGAGGAGCAGTTAGCTGGACCTCCAATCACCAAGAGGTAGTGGCCCAGTCCACCACAGATCACAGTATGTCGTTGTCACCCGCGCATGACAAAGCGCGGTACACTTTCGACAACTGATGGAAGATGTCTATCAATGAATACGTATAGTTGACCTAGTACAAATAAACACGATACAAGCATCACTGGGTCCATTGGCTGTTGTTTATTGAAATTGAAATTGAAATTGAAATTGTTTACAACATGTACCGTATGCGCCGGTTTTTCACCAAAAGCCGGTGATGCGGTATATGCGTAGGAGGTGATGCAGCCATTGGACAGTATGCGTATGGAGTTGTGCAAGAATGCGAGATGTGTCGAGATGTGCTTTGGAGACGAGTTTATCTGGAGGGTCGGTGCGGGCGGTGAGAAGGGAGGTGAGACTCGTGATGGTGGAGGAGTGCGGTGTACCTGTGCGGCTCATGACTATGGGGAGGATGTCGACCACTGTGCCTGGCCAGTGGTTTCTGATGGCGTTCGCAAGGGGTGTGTATTTGTCACGTATGAGGTCGGCTGTGTGGGAGAGGTTGTTGTCTGTGCAGTACTTCCATTCCCCTATCTGAATCTTTTTTATGGACGCGTAGCGACGGCGACCGTTGGAGTGACCAACGAATCGGGGTTCGAGGATGCGGATGAAGTCAGGTTTGTGTGCAGGGGGACGAAGCAGGGGGGGGAGAATCTCAGGGGGGAGGACGGCGGGGCATGAGGTTAGGGAGTCAGGCGAGAGACCTTCGTCAGCAGCAACAAGTCGGGTGGGCATGTGGGTGGGGTGAGGTGGGTGGCAGTCAAGTGGAGTGAGGGCAGGGGTGGGGGAAGCAAACGATTTTATGGGTTTGTTACCGAAGTCTGCGGTGATGGTTTCCCAACGTCCTCCGTTGTGGCGTTCCAGTAGGGAGAGTAGGAGTTGCAGAGCGCTGTTGTGTCGGTCCTGTCTTAGACCAGACATAGAGGGGCAGTTACCGGCCATGTGGCCGTTGCTGGTGAATTGACCACATAGGGGGCAGCGCAGGGTGGGGTTGTGAGTAAGTAGGCGGGTGTTGTGGACGCCCCACATGAATTCTTGTTTGTGTGTGAACTGGATATTTGTGAGGGTTGAGTGTTTTTTGTGGTAAGAAAAATCGGCGCCGTCCTTCGCGGCGCGGGCGAGGAGGGCTCCGTGTTTGGTTGTTTGCGAGAGAGGAGTGTGTGTGTGTTTTGTGCTGTAGGTGTGTGCGTCGGATTTGAGGTTGGTGTATCTGTAGGGTATGGGGTCCCCTAGGGTTTGTGGGAGGAGGGTGTATGGCCATGTCCAGTGGCCTATTGTGACTTCAGAACCTGTGGTGTATAAAGTGTCGGGTGGGTGACCATCCGCGACTTGGTTTGCGAGTGTGTCTGCGAGGTCGTTGCCTAGGGAATGGTTGTGGGCTTTGATTTTGCCGAGGTGTGTACGGATGCCTGCTTCGCAGCGGGTTTTAAGGGTGTGTGTGATAGATGAGAGGGTGTCGCGATGAATGTTGTGGCGGTAAGCGGAAGGGCAGTTTAAGTAGCCTTGTATGAGGCGGAGGGAGCACGCACTGTCTGTGAGGAGGTGGGTGCGGCCAAATTGGAGGCCTACATCTATGCCAGCTAATTCAGCCCGATTTATTGTATGGGAGGGAGGGGTAGAGGTCACCAGGATTTTGACTTTGGTGTCCGAGGCGGGGTGGGTAGCTGCTGCTCCGAGGGGGGTCGAGCTGCCTTTTTTCGAGCCGTCTGTGTATACAAAGTCCTGCCAGTTCCAAGCAAGGGTGCCTCTGGTGGGGGGGTACGTTAGATGTACGCGGTCTGGGAGGGGGTATGTGAGGGGGTGAGTTGGGTTTGGGGGGCGGTGGTATATACCTGCTGAGTGGGGTGAGTAGGTGACAATGAGGTGTGGAGGAGGGGGGGTGATGATGGGGTTGGGGAGGTGAGTGTCGTAGATAGATTCGAGAGTGTTGTGAAGTGCGGTCATGGCTGTGGGTGATGGGAGGGTGGAGAGTGCGAGGGGGTTGGCGACGAGGTATATGTCGACCATCCATCGTGTGCCGAATGGGGTGGGGGTGGGGTTGCCAGTGTGTTGGTCGGGGGGTAGGAATGTGTTTGCGTCATTGGGGAGGGTGTAAAGGTGGTGGGTGTATGGGGAGTTGATGTATTTGGAGTGGCGATAGGGTGTGTGTTCCCATCGGGGGAGGATGAGGATGGTTGCGCTGGGTGTGTGAGGGGCTGTGAGGTGTGCGCTGGTGATTGCGTGTTCCATGGCTCGTCTCATGCATTCGTGGTCGTATTCGGGGTTGGCTATGCTGGTGCCTTGCCAGGTGTGCGGGGCATTGCTACCGCTGGATGAGAAGACTATATCTTCGGGATAGAGGGAGTGGTATGTGTGGGAGTGAAGGGATTTATTGAGGGGGTCGGAGTAGAGTTCTGTCTGGATGCGGAATGTGTGACGGAGGGCTGTGAGGAGGTCTTCTCTAGTGGCCCATCTATTTCGGGTGGTGGTGGCGGGTGTGGGTGAGTGGATTTCTGAGCGGGAACCTAGACGGGTGAGGAGGTGATAGACCTCCTCTTCGAACGTATGCTGCGAGAGGTCGGGGCGAAAGAGTTGGTAGAGGTGGCGGACGCGGGGGCCGTTAAGGGTGGTGACCGCGCGGCCGTCGGGAGTGCAGAGTATGGTGGTGTCGTGGAGTGATGGGTGTGCGTGGATAGCGAATTTACCGGTAGGGAGCATGTCGAGGTCGGGGTTGATGGGGTCATGGTTGAATGTGATAAGTGGGTGTGACCACGGAGGGGGTCCGGGTTTTGGCAAAATGGGTGCGGTGGAGGGGACATAGCCGGAGTTAAATGCGGTAAGGGCGGTGGGGCCGGAGGGGGTCTCACTGATGGTGTCGTGGAGTTGTAGGCACGGGGCCCACTGCACTTCGTGGAGGCGGGTAAGGTCGTGTCGTTGGCCGCGAGCGCACCACTCGCACTGCCATGTGGTGGGTCCTTGAGCTGGGCGACATTGGGAGTGTATGGCATAGTGCGGGCATGTGCAGCAGGTGGAGGAGGGTTCTGTGTGCAGGGGGTCATGACAGATGGAGCATGTGGTGGGGGAGGGGGAGGGGAGGCATACCGATGTGGGAGTGGAGGAGATGAGGCGGAAGCCGTCGTCGAGTTGTAGCTGAATGTCCCATTCCGTGAGGTGTTCCGGGGCCCATTCGACCATGTACTGCGTTTGGCCGTATTCTGTGTCTTTGTGTTTGGAGATGATGCGTGTTACGTCGCAGGGGGGGTAGTGGTGGTCGGAGGGGGTGAGGTATTCTGTGTCTAAGTGTGTGGTGGGTGCGGTGGGGGTGGAGTGAGTGGTGTGGGAGGTGCAGATGCCGGATTGGAGGGTGGGGGGTGAACGGGGGAGGTGAGGGGAGAGGAGGGGGATCCACGAGGGATGTATAGTGGTGGGGGGGGATGCTTGGTTGGTATTGAGGCTTGTGATGGGGAGGCGGTTGTGTATAGTATCGAGGGGTTCGGTGAGGATTGCTGCGAGGAGGCGGATGGGAACTGAGAGGGGGGTGGTGGACCCCGTGAGTGTGGTGATGGATTTGCATGATTTGAGGATGAATGAGGATGAGGTGGCTCTGAGGAGGACTTGTGGCCATGTGGTAATGTTGTTTTTCCAGAGGGGGGTGAGGCGGGGTAGGAGGGAGGCGTGTGTTTTGCGGGGGGAGAAATCGCAGTAGGCTTGTTTGTATGTGTGAGGGTCGGTGATGTGTGTGGCTTTGTCCCGGAGTGAGGTGAGGAGGGCGTTGTCTTGAGTGGTGAAGTGGGCACGGATTGTGGAGGCGATAGGGTTGGTGAGGGAGAGTGGGGGAATGTTGTGGAATAGGGTGCCCGCGTCGCGTTGAGCTCGGACTAAGCATTTTAGTGTGGGTGGAGTGTAACAGGTTGACATGATGGATTCTGAGGGCCAGTGGGAATACGTTGTGGATAGGGTGCGTATGTGTGCGCGGGCCATGTGGCCTCTATAGCCTGAGGCATTCATGATTTTATGTAAGTGGCATACTGTGAGTTGTGCGGCGTGGGCTTTGAGGGAGGGGAGGCCGTATCCTAGGTCTGATGTGGGGCGGTGAAGGGCGGTGCGGGGGAGGTTACGTACCGAGGAGACGGCGGAGCGGAGAGCGCGGCAGATTTGTCCTTCGAGAGTGTCGAGTTGGGAGTCCGTGAAGAGGCCGAGCTGGAGGGTAAAATGTTTTCCGATGAGGAGGCCACGGATGACTCTGATTCTGCGGGATTGAGTTAGTGGGGAGGTGGAAAGGGCGGTGATGAGGGATGCAGTGGTACGTTTGAGTTCGTGCCAATGTCTGGTGAAGGTGAGGGAGGTGTTTAGTTCTACCCCTAGGACGCGGTATGTGTCCCTGGGGCCAATGGAGGGGATGGGGGCCGGGGTGGAGTTTAGGGAGATGAACTGTGTTTGCAGGCGGGATGCGAGGAGGGTAGTGTTGGCGCGGGTGAGGGCGTTGCCTGTACGCCAGAGGGCGCCGGTGATGCAGCATTTGCGGATGTTGACCGTCATACCGGTGTAGGCGCTGAAGAGGGAGAGTTTTCTGAGCTGGATGGTCATGTTGGGGGTCGAGCCCGTAGCGAGGCTGAGGTCGTCGGCGAAGCCGTGTCCTGGGTATGTGGCTGTGGGTTCTGTGGGGTCAACGTTAGTGGTGGGGGGGCCTGGGCGGTAGCCCCGGCTTCCCACCGTGAGCCAGCGAAGGAACGGTTCAAGGAAGAGGGTGAATAGGAAGGGGGAGAGGGTGTCGCCCTGGAGGGTTCCTCGATTGATGTCGATGGAAGGGGTGGGGCCGTGAGGAGTGATATATGATGTGGTTGAGACCCCGTATAGTTGTTCGCATGTATCGACAAAGGTGGGAGGCATACCGAGTTGACGCATGTGTTTGAACATGATTCGGTGGTCCGCGGCGTTGAAGGCGCCTTTGAAGTCCGCGTACATGACGTAGATGTCTTTGCTGTGGAGTTTCGCGTCCTCCATCGTCATAATGAGGGAGGAGAGGGCGTCGTGGATACTGCGGTGTTGTCGGAATCCGTCTTGTTGGTCGCTGAGAATGCCATGGGTTTCGGCGTACTTCGAGCCTGCATCTTTGATTAGTGCTGTCCATAGTTTAAGGAGGTTGTTCATGAGGGCGATAGGGCGGTAGTTATCGAGGAGGGAGGGGTCGCCTTTTTTATGTAGGAGGCATGTTGTGCTGTGGCACCAATCAGGAGGAGTGTAGGATTTGTGTGCTAGGAGGGAGAGGAGAGAGAAGAGGGCGGAGCGGGTCGCCGGGGGTAGGAATTTGATTATTTCATTGGGGATACCGTCGGGGCCGGGGGCTTTGCCGGTGCCTAGGGAGTTGAGGGTTTTATCGAAAGTGTCGCGGGTAATCATGTCGGCAAGGGTGAGAGAGGGGTCTCCGCGGGGTTCGATGGTAAAGTTGTCGGGGTTGTTAGGGAGTTCCCATGGGGGGGTGGGTAGTTCGGGTGGGGTGGCGCAGCCGAGTTCGCTAGCGAAGTGAGAGTGTACCGCGTCGATGACGGCGGAGGGAGAGGATGCGGTGGTTTTATCGGGTTTGGTAATGCGGTGGAGGGTGGAGGTGGTGCCGGCGGGGGGTAGGAGGCCGCTTTTAATTTTCAATCGGCGGTGGGAGAGTTTGGGGCAGGTGTCGTAGGCCACATTGGCTCGAGTTTTTATTTTCTTTATTTTATTCGTGGTGGTGTCGTGAAGGAGCTGGCGGATGCGTGCTTGGCACTGTTGTTTGATGGCGTCAGGGGAGAGATATTCCGTTGTGTTTAATAGGGCTTGGGCGATGGGAAGGGGGCCGTTGTTTTTGCTGCATTTACGGAGTTTGAGTATTTGAGTGCGTGTTTTATTTGTGAGCCAAGTGGGGTCAAGGGACGCTTGGGGTGGGCGGGGTTTTTTGTCGGGGAGGAGGGGCCAAACTGTGGCTGCGTGGTCCATGTGTTGGGAGAGGAGTGTGGTGAATTGTGAGGCGAGGGTGTCGAGGGTGTCGGGGGTGGCCGAGGTGTATGAGGTGTTGAGAATTTCTGCGTGGAGGGTTGCCGTTTGGTTGATGAGGTCGGGGGTGCTGGATTGGTATACTTTTATGTGGTCGGGTGTGAGGGGAAGGCGAAAGGTGAGTTTGCGCGTCGTGTGTTGTGTGTGGGGGTGGGTATGGGGAGGGGGGGGGTGTGCCATGAGTGAGAAAGGGGCGGGAATGACGAGGTGGATTGCAGAGTGATCAGTAAAGTGGGAGGGGGAGGGGAATATCGAGCAAGAGGATGGTGGGAGGGTGATAGGTGAAGGAGGCGTGGTGAGCCAGTGGTCAAGGCAGCCCCCGCTGCGGGGGAAGGTAGGGATGGGGTCGTGGAGGGGGTGGAGGTGGGATTTGAGTAAGGAGGTGAGGGCAGGGTGTCCTATACCTGTGTGGGTGGTCGATTGGAAGTCCCCTCCCCAGAGGGTGCGGTGTTGCGGGTGGTCGTCCGCTAGTCGGAGGCCCCAAGCTGCAACTTCTGCGTAGAGGCGGGTCAGTTGTGTGTTGTAGAGCTGGGGCATATAAGTACCTATAAGGAGGTAAGGGGTGCCTGAGTGGGGGACGATTTTTAGTCCGGCGATATGGGGGATGAGGTGGGGGGGCGGGGTTAGGACAGTGGCAGACTGGAATGAGGCTCGGCGGACCGCGAAGAGAACGCCTGCGTTGGGTAGGGGCACAGTTGAGTAGCAGGGTCGGGAGCTTTTGAGGTGGTATTGGGGGAGGGCTATGCGCCAGCGGGACTTGTGGGTGTCGTGGTTGGTTTCGGTGAGGATTAAGACGTCCGGTTGGTGGGAGGTGGAGAGGTGTTCAACATCCATAATGGAGGTGTGTAGGCCGCGGGTGTTGAGGGTGATGAAGTGTAGTGGTTGGGATGTGTGGTGTGGGGGATGAGGGGAGTGGGTGGGGGCTTAGGGGGGGAGGGTAGTGTGGGGTGGTGGAGGGCGTCGAGAAGGTGGTGGCGGCCCTGTGGGAGGGGGGCGGAGCGGAAGGTGTGGTTCCATAGGAGAGTGTGTAGGGAGTAAACCGAGGAACGGGGGTCGAAGGGGGGGGGGTTGTATGGTTGGTCCGGGGGGGCTGTGGTGATGAAGTAGGTGTGCAAGAGGGCGTGGGTGCCGCACGACCATGCTCCGTCGGAATCGTTTTGGCGAGGTGGGTTGAGGAAGCGTAGGGTACCGACGGGAGGGGGGGGGGAGGAGTTCCAGTCAGATAGGAGATTGAGAGAGCGGGCGAGGAGGTCGGGCGGAGGAGGGTGATGAAGAGAGTCGATCCATGTGGCTGAGGTGTGAGTTAGGTGTAGGAGGCCGAAGTGTGAGTGTTGCCATGTGAGGATCACGAGAGAGTGGTTAGGCGTCCCCGGACGGGGGGGGGCGCTTCGGTTGGCGAGATTAGTCCAGTGGCTGGGGAATTGGGAGTTGTTGTGGTGGTTGTCGACTTCGTTGTTGGTGATAATTGTGTACGAGGCGGTGGGAGTGGAGTGGAGTTTGGATAACGTCGTAGCAAGGCAGTAGAGGTTGGAGAGGTCCTGGTAACGACCCCATTGGAAGGATAGCACCGCAGAGGAATCGAGGCAGCCGATGGGTGTAGGGAGGCCGTATTCAAGGTTTAGGTCGAAGAGGTAGTTATGTAGGACGGTGCAACATGTGCGTGGAGTAAAGTGGGCCGGGAGAGTTGGCGGAAGCATGGAGGCAGTAGTGTGTCGTCGGATGTCTAGCTGGGGGGTGGGGGGTTGGTTGTGGGGTCTAACCTCTGGGCCTTGAGGCCCGTCATGTGGGGAACTAATGATGATAAGCGGCCTTGCCGGCCGAGGCTTGTGGAGGGCGAGGGTGTGAGGCTCCGGAGGGTCCGTTCGTCGACGTCATGCGCATTTCGGCGAGTAGAAGCTCCTTGGAACGGGTGGTCTTCTGGAGCTTAAGAGAGGGTGGTAAGTGTAGGGATGGCGGGGATAGGATGAGAGGGTAGGGGAGGGGGAATTGAAAAACTGTAATCAAGGTGTGGTAGATATTAGAAGGAGGGCGATAGTGGGGAACTGTGACAGGGGGGGCTGTCGATATCATATCAAAAGTGCTTCGGGGCTTCCGAGAGAAGCCTCGGAGCAGGCCTAAAGGAAGTGGGGACTGTAGGGGCGAGGGAGTACGTGTATCGCTGGGATTGTTACGGGTTCGGGACTGCCAGACTGATTCTGTAAGGGAGGGGCGATATTTCCGGGGCAGGGGGGTGCGCGGGTGGGTGGTTGATCGGTTAATTATTCGGGTAGAGCAGGTCGGGTGGGCTAAACTCTGCAGGGGAAGCACCGCCATTATCACAGCGACGGGCGAGTAGGGCAGAGCATGGGGCGTGTAAAAGGGGGGAGGGAGAACGAGTGCACTAGGTTCTACAGTGTGGTAATCGCAGGTAAGCGCGAGTGTCTGTTGAGTTAGGCGTGTTATCGCGGTAAAAGTAAAAAAGGGAAGAAATGTAAAAAAGAAAAGGATGAAGCGGAGAGGAGCGACGACTGGAGCGAGTGAGGGATAGAGCGAGGGAGCAGGGGGAGGGCAGCAGGGAGAGGGGTGACGGGGGTGACTGATCAGGGCGGTGGTTAGTGCACTTTTAAGAATCAGGCCTGTAAAAAGATTTTCGAAAGAAAACGACCTATTGCGAGTTACAGGTTGATGCATTATTGATCGAACTGTGCAGCTCTTTGGCTGAGAAGCACTACGGTGGGAAGAGGGTTTCGATTTAGGTGCGCTGATAACCAGTGTATCAGTGCAGGCTAACGGGAGGGGTTGCTGGGTGCCATACAGGGCCGTATTGTGGGATGGGGGGTGTCGGTCGGCGAGCGGCGAGTTCGGGCGAGAGGGAGCGTGTAGGGCAAGGGCCGGCGCGACAGGCCAGGCAACTTGAGCAGCTGCGAGTGGACTAGTGTAGGTGCGGGGTAGGTGGGTAACATGAGAGGGGGGGGGGCGTCGGTGAGTACAGATCAGGGCAGTGGCTTGTGCAGGGGCAGGGATCAGGCCTGTAAAATATATTTTATTTTTTTCTCTGATTAAAGAAGATGATTTTCGAGGTACATGATGTTGCATTAATGGTCGAACTTTACAGCACAGTGGTTGGGACGCACTAAGGTGAGGAAAAGGTATCGGTTTAAGTGCGCGCTTAACGAGAGTATCAGCATGGGCTATTGGGAGGGGATGGGGGGTGTTAGACTGGTCCTTACTGTGGGACGGAGCGGGACTATCGCACCGGTACATGTCGTCTGTGTGGGTTGGTGAGTCAGCGGCCCGTCCCAGGTCAGTGGTTGACCTGGGGGCGGCGAGGACCAGAGGCGTCTGGAGTCCTCTGGCTGGTGAGGGTTCCAATGCCGGGTCCAGGTCTTGGGCAGATGGGGGTGGCTGGGACACCGGGTTGAGTAGAGAGAGCGGATGTCCCGCTGGATAGCTCCGGGGTTTGTAGGGGTCCGCGGCGGGCGTATTCACGCGCCGATCCCGCAATGGCATGAGCATCTGTCTGTGGGTGGGGGGGAGGGTAGGGGTCGAAGACATGGCGTTCGAGCAGGATTTCGAGTGGTGGAGATAGGTAGTAGAGTTGAGTGTGGCTTTTCTGGTAGGTGTTTGAGAGTCGTTCACGTGTTGGCTGCACGCGACCAGGCCCGGTGGGACCTGGGTTTGTTGGATGTTGGCGGCGGACGGGAACGTCCGGACGCTCGGAGGGGCGCGGTGTGGCGCGCCGCTCCTCTGGGGGGGATCTTTTTGTAAGCGATGGGTGTTATTGTTCTTTCGTAGTACTTTGACGGGTACATGTGTGGTTTTCGAAGTGGATGGCGCGATAGCTGTCGGGGGGATGAAATTCAAATCCCTGGAAGCTGCGCCTTTGAGTGTGTACCGTCTGGTGTCGCTACGGATCCACTGACCATTGTGAGCTAGGCTCGGGTGGGGAGAGGTGAATGGTACACGCTGTTCAGCGGCCCTGTCCACCAGTCTTGCGCTCGATGGGAGGCCAGGCCCAGAGCGAAGACGATCGGCGTTGCTCATTCGAGCTACCGACCCATCCCCGTGTTTTTGAGGTTCAGTAGTACTTTAGTAGTACTTGGATCTTTTTACTGTCTTTAGTGACGGTAGGATACGTTTTTTCCTGTTGTTTAGTTCTCATGTAACCATATTGCACAGTCACATGTCGACACACCTTGTGTTTCACGGCACCTCCGATAAGACTGGCATTATCTGTGTGGTGTTACGTAATTGTCATAAAACAGAAACATCACAATCGAATGCATAGTATCTAAAAAGCTGAAGTACGAGAAAAAACTAGCGCGCGGCGCACCTTAGGGTCTTGTCGTCACTGTCGGGTTGATTTTCTCCTTTTTCCCTTTTGCTTGGTGGTTTCCACTTCTTTTTCAAGTAAGTATTTTTCTTTTGGTCTTGTCGTCACTCCTCAGTGATGGACGCGTCGAGGGTTTCATGAAGGGTGGCAATTTCCTCGTCTCGCGCTGTCACGCAGACTCCCCGCCGCCGGGCTGACTTGACCGGCCGACAGGTAAGAAGGCAGTCGCGAACGACCAGCACAGCAGTAACAGTACTCGTACATGTACAGGTGCCAGTACACGTAGTGATAAAGACATGGAATAAAACGAGCACGTGCACGACAGCAGAGGAGAAGCAGCCAATTCGACCTACTCGCACTATCGTTTCGCGCTACCGATACCCATACCCACTCGCTGCCCTCCGCTGGGTAGTGGCGCTGTCGAGCTCCTTAATCAAGGGTGTGCGGCGCGAGAAGCAGGCATGGCTACCGCTTCGGTGCTCAGCGCCCCGGGAGCGGTGGCGAATACAGAGGGAGGCAGCGAGGTCGGCGATGCCGCGCTGCTCGAGCCCTGCCTGCACTTGGAGCGGCTGGAGGAGAGCCTGCGTGAGGAGTACTTTTCACACGACACGGAGGACCGCGAGGACCACACCTTCAGTGGCATCATGATGGTACGGTGCCCACACCCTGATTGGATCGGACGCGTCAGGCCATAAGCTTACTTCACGCTGCACGTAAACGGCTCGACACAAATCTATCTGGAGTCCGTACCGGCGTCACTGCCCAGTGGCATCGTCGTTGGCATCGAGCCGGCCACGGTACCCTGTACATCTGTATCCCGTACATCACTTTCGGCAGTATTTATCTGAATTACAGGACATGGAAAGAGTAGCGGCCTATTCATCCGCGAAGGACTCTGCTCGCCCTCTCCGGCGTCTTTGAATGTGCTGAGTGGGGGTAAGGAAAGGGTGAGAGAATTTCGTGAAGGGTGTCCGTTTTGGTGTCTTCGATAGTGTCAGTCCTCTGTCTGGCTCGCTCCGTCTCTCCGGCTGTCTCCACCGACTATCGTAGAATTTACCGCGCTACAGTAACGTTTTTGCTGCGATGACGTTTGTGCAACATGGTTAACGATTTTAGCAACGACGCTGATGCGAGTTTGCGTAACTCCGCAACCTCTGACAGAGCGAGCATTGACAAAGATAATGACTGGGATGGCGAGCTGTCTCTCCTTTTCCAGCATCATCACGATATTAAAGTGCTAGTACGCCTTGTAAGTAAGTTATCGCGAGCAGCTCGATATTGACGGGACAGGAAACTTTGTAGTTGATGGCTAGTTTCCGTGGCTATGTGCGTCAAGATTATTCATACTGAATGATTACCCCTCCTCAGTGTAGGTCTCTAGTGAGCAGCGTGACTCTGGCTTTTGCTCAGGTCGTGCCTTCGCAGTGTTCGCGCTCTTAAACTCGGCCGATTGACGGCTAGACTGCTATAGCTGGACTCGAGGTGCTGTCAGTGTGAGAGCAGGGGATACTTGTAAACACAACTTGCACTGTCTTTGTGCTGTAAAAAACCCTAAATAAGGATAAATGTAAAATTAAATTAAATCAAATAAAGTTGAATTGAATTTTATTTAATTCAATGTAATTTAACTTAAATCCTAATATAATAATTAAATGTGAATAATAAGTAATAACCAAGGCATTCTTCTTAAAACTAAAACGAACATAGACAACTTTTATGTACCTCTGAACCCCCGTATCGGAAACCCTAAATAATTCGTAATGTCTTCGAGGTTTTCTCGTAATTACTTCGCCCTTTTTCCGGTGTCGTCGCAGGACCTCACCTGCCGGGCCGACCTGCCTTGCGAGTACATTGAGGTGCAGTCGGTGTGGGTGCGCGGCGAGTTGGGCCCTCTCACCGTCTACGCCGTCGACGGCGGCCACCTCCCGCACTACGACAAGCCGCACGTCTGGACGGTGCACTACAAGGGCACCCACGACCCCAGCTTCAACAACCTGGTCAAACTCCAGCTGGATCCGCCCAAGCGGATCGAGGCCGGCGGCCGCGTGGGCTTCTACGTCCACTCCACCCTCCCCGGCGACCAGTCCATCGTTTACGATAACACCCGGCATCGCTACGCCCCGGAGGAAGAAGATGAGGAAGAGGGCGGAGGGTTGCAGCCCGTCCTGCAGATCTCTCCGGGTGTTGCGCACCTCAGTCATGTGCCCTTCGGCGGGCGCGCCCCCTGGGGAAGGTGGGCTGCGCCTTTATTTGGTCGCTCGCTCCGTTTGATTACATTAACCATTACACACAGACACTCGTAATTCTTTTCCCCATTTATATAATCATTCTTTTTTAACCGCGTTGTCTAGTTTAATCGTCCATCCAGCAGTGCAAGCGTTTCATTTATCGAAAGGATGCCATTGCTGTCTGTTTGTTTGTTTGTTTGTTTGTTTGTTTGTTTGTTTGTTTGTTTGTATTTGTTTTGCCTGTTCACTTGTTCAGTTAATTTTAATGGCTGATTATACATTTTCATTCGTACTTTTATTTGTATCATTTTTTGCCTTTCACCTTTTGTTTGTTCATTTGTCACTCGTTTTCTGATCATTCATTTTATTTGTCATTGGTTGATTGGTCGATTGTTCTCAGATTTGTGTTTATCCGTACTTAACTGAATATATATATTTTCCCTAATTCTGTAGTTTCTTTCCAAACGTCTTGTTCCGTTTTGCCCCCTTCGCGAGATCATTTGCGTTTATATTGTCTCTTTCTTTGTTCGTTGCTCAGACGCTTTTTAATACATTTGTCCGGAAACCCTAAACATGAGTACCTAATTTTCCATTCAATTACTTCCTCGAATTGTTATACCATTTGCTTTATTTTTTTCTTTCTCTTTCCTTCCCTCGCCCCGTCCGACACGCATAATTTCCCCCTTCAATTGTGTATGCAACTGTTCGTTTCTTCGTTTTTTTAATGCGCTCTTTCGTCAATTGTTTTTTTCAGTTCCTGTTTTTCGTAGTCTGTTCGTTTGTCTGTTTCTTCGTTCTCCTCTCAGGTTATCGTCATTGGTTGTTTTTGGGAGTTTCTAGTTCACTTGTTTGACGGTCATTTGGTATTATCGAAGGGCGAACAAAAAGGGGGAAAGAGTGTCGCTGGCTCGTTTAGTCTGTATGTCTATTTATGTTGATGTGGTTACGAATTTATGTTTTGGTCATTCGTTTTATTTTCCTTTGTTCACTTTTTCTTCGTTGTGTGCTTGTTCATGTATGCATGTGTTCTTGTTTGCTAAACCCACTCCTCCCCCCACCCCCACCCCGATACACACGCACGCACACACACACACACACACACACACACACACACACACACACACACACACACTTCCTTCGTTTGATTGTTGTCCTTTGTTTACTGTGCAGAGTGTGTCTATCTGCTTTTTCCCCATATTTACACATCCAACTAACACATCCGTACAGCATCCTTTTTGCAACGACTTGTCTGCTTCCGTCCCATTCCCCCCCCTGTATCGTCAACACTTGCACTCACTCCTTTCGTGCCCCCTGTTCTGCCCATTTCCCTTGCCTTTGTCTGACGCACCTTTCGTCCGCTCTGCCCACAAAGTCTTCCCTGGCGTCGTTCACGTGAGTTTGTGGGCCGCATCGGATACGGCGTGCGTTGGCTCTGCTGGACCCCCGACCTCCACCGCCGCTTCCCCACCCCCTTCAAAGAGACCGTCAGGACGCTGCTCATGTGCGCGTCGCGTCCCGAGTCCAACTTTTACCACCTGCGCGACGAAATGATATTCTTCATCCTCAACCGCTGCGGTTGGGACTGGTTTGGACGCGACAAGCCCAGCACGGCGCCCGCTCAGCCGGAGGAGGACGAGGGCAGGTCCGTCGCTTGCCGAACATTAACCCAGACGTGTCTCATTCTGATGTATACTTTTACGTTTCTTTGTAGTTTACAGACCTTTTAATCCACGGCCATATTACCTGTGTGTGTGTGTGTGTGTGTGTGTGTGTGTGTGTGTGTGTGTGTGTGTGTGTGTGTGTGTGTGTGTGTGTGTGTGTGTGTGTGTGTCTAAAAGTAGTTAAAAGTATAAACAATCTGTTCCAGCAGCCGTCGAGTATTAAATCACACCAAACCAGCACATTCTCGAGTTGCATGTGATATGATGTAAACGGTTATCACTGCCACAAATGCTCAGCAATACCAACCAATCGGTCAATCAGCTGCTCAACGAGCAACAATTTCTTTCACCGTTCAAGTGAGTTGAGAGTCTACCTCCCGAATATGAAAACGTATGCATTTAAGGTAACCTTATGGTTATCCATTCAATTATATAAAGACGTTATGCAATACAAACAAAAGGAGCAAATTCTTTCCTGTTATATGACGTATAGTGTGTCTGCTTCGTAGGCGGCAAGGCAGGTGCACTGGTCTACGGGGGATGGGGCAGGAGGCGACGGTGCTGGAGCTGCTGGGGACCTTCGGTAACCAACTGATGCTGCCCCACGGTTGGCTCGAGCACTTCCAGTTTGGGCAGATGGCTGGGGACGAGTCTGAGGACGAGGAGTCTGAGGACGGCGACTACGTTCCACACCTCGACGACCTCAACTCGGAGGAGGAGGAGGAGGAGGATGATGATGATGGCAGCTCAGAGGGGGATGAGGGAGAAGGCGACGGTGATAACGCGCCAGGCACAGCCAGCGCTGCTGCTGATAACTAATTGTCCAATCATGTTGTAACGCCACTGAAGCGCCCCGTCTGCGATGTATGCTCAGCACAATGAGCGATGTATGCCACTACTGAGGGGCGAACGTCCCCTCCCTCCTTTCTTTCTCTTGCCCTCCCTTCACGCACTTCAGTGCGGATGTAATCAATGACGTTTGTATTGAAAGCACTATTCTACGGAGAATCGTTGGGAATAAATGTGGGATGCATTTCGATGGAAGCGGGTTTTGATTAATGAGTGATTGCAGCCCACCCGGCATATAAATCATCAACCCATGTAAACACACACACACACACACACACACACACACACACACACACACACACACACATACCCATGCGCGTACAAACGCGCGCACACAGACACTCCTATAACGAACAAGGTACTCACGCACGCACGCACACACACACACACACACACACACACACACACATGCTAAACCATACACACTCACATACATATACGGAATTACTCACGCAAGTACACACACACACACACACGCGCGCGCGCGCGCACACATACATACGCTGAATCATGCACACCCATCCACATACTGAACCACACACGCAGATACACACTCTCTCTCTCTCTCTCTCTCTCTCTCTCTCTCTCTCTCTCTCTCTCTCTCTCTCTCTCTTACAAGCTCCCACGACGCTCAAACACGGACACACACACACACACACACACACACACATACTGAACCACACACGCAGATATACCCCTTAACACACACGCGCACACACACACACACACACACACGCCCATGTACGCTCACGCGCGCGCGTAAACACATATGCTGAACCATAGACACGAATACACATACTAATCCACACGCAAATACACACACACACACACGCGCACACACACACACACACACACACACACATGCACGCTCACATGCACGCTCACGCGTGCGCGCATACACACATGCTGAACCATACACACAAACACACATACTGAACTACACACGCAAATATTCAAAAACACACCTATACACACTTGCACACGCCCATGCACGCACAAACACGCACACGTACATGCTGAACCATAAGCACAAATTCACAAACTGAACCACACACGCAAACATAAGCAAATACACAAACACAGACACACGCACATACACACACATGGTGTACCAGACACACATACACACACATACGGAACCACACACACACACACACACACACACACACATGCTGTACCAGACACACGCATGCACATACTGAACCACACACGCAAATACATACACACACACCCATGCACGCACATACTGAACCACCCACACACACACACACACGCATACACACACACACCAACATACACTGAACCATACATACACATACTGAACCACACACGCAAAGACACACGCATACACACACACACACACTCTCTCTCTCTCTCTCTCTGACACGCTCCCACGATACTCAAACACGGACACACACACACACACACACACACACACACACATACTGAACCACATACACAGATACACCCCTTCACACACACACACACACACACACACACACACACACACACACACACACACACACGCACGCCCATGTACGTTCACGCGCGCGCGTAAACACGTATGCTGAACCATAGACACGAATACACATACTGATCCACACGCAAATACACACACACACACAAACACACACACACACACACACATACACACACACACACATGCACGCTCACGCGTGCGCGCATACACACATGCTGAACCATACACACAAACACACATACTGAACTACACACGCAAATATTCAAAAACACACCTATACACACTTGCACACGCCCATGCACACGTACATGCTGAACCATAAGCACAAATTCACAAACTGAACCACACACGCAAACATACGCAAATACACAAACACAGACACACACACACATACACACACATGGTGTACCAGACACACATACACACACATACGGAACCACACACACACACACACACACACATACACACACACACACACACATGCTGTACCAGGCACACGCATGCACATACTGAACCACACACGCAAATACATACACACACACCCATGCACTCACAAACACGGATACACACACACACACACACACACACACACACACACACACACACACACACACACACACCAACATACACTGAACCATACATACACATACTGAACTACACGCGCAAAGACACACGCATACACACACACACACACACACACACACACACACACATGCACACACACACACACACATGCACGCTCACTCGCGCGCAAGCAATGCAGCGAGACCCACTAATGAGGAGGGGGAGAAGCCACCTCCATACTTCCCCTCACTTCAGGTACTTAAGTTTGGGTGACATAAATGACATTTGCATAAAGAGCGCTACGTTCATTTGTTGGGGGACGTATTTCAGGCCGGTTTCAATAAACAGGAGATTCTACTCCATCCGGCATGGGAGCCATCCATCTATGCAAGCACACACACGTATACACGTATATACACTCTTCCTATAAAGTCCGTTACTAGTGAAATAGGGCCTTTCGCGTAGGGCGGGTGTTTATCATGTAGGGTTTCTAGGGTTTAACTGTACTTTAGCTCGTTGAAAAGGCGGACCGAAACTTGTGTTGACGGTGAAGTAAAGGGGGAAGCGGGGCACATATGGGCCCCGTCACGGCTACGAACTGACGCATTAGGGTTTGCGGGTCAACCCCGATTTCGGGGCATACCCTGATTCGGGCGCCCCGGAATTCGGATTTTCCACACTTTGGCTCGTGAAAACTCCCGAAATCGGAGACACAACACGCGGTTTTTATGATCCCAGCATGATGTCTGAAAACATGGGAGCACGTGGGTGTGATGGCATGTGCCGTTAAGATGCTTGACGTGGGTGGGATAGGGGCCGGAAACTCACAGCTTGGGAGGCTTAAAAAGCCTAACTTTGCCGTACGGTGTCCGATTCGAGCAAACCAAGTTGCAAATGGAAGCCCTTCCCCGAAATACTTGTAAGTTTTCAACTTCGTGTACGCCTACAGGCCGGTTTTCGCGTCAAATCCGCCGTCCGATGCCATCCAGCCCCTCGTACAACCAACTAAAGCTTTTAGGGTTTCAAAATCTGCCACATTCGCGCGGGGCTAGCAACCCTTGGACAAGTGGTACCCGCACACCCGCTCCGCCAATACGCTCAACAATCAGCGCTCTATATTTCGTCTATTCACGGCGTCACCCATTTCATGCCCCATGTTGGCATGGTGCCGTGCCATTTGCCGCATGACAAACCAAGGCCCGTGCTAGGGTACTTTGAAAGCTCCCCGCCATATTTCACGCCCGGCGATGCGAAAGCTTGAAAGGCCAGCGATCCGCGCGCTAGGGTGCTTACATTCCAAGTGAACCGTCCCTCAAGCCCAATAGGTCCCTAGCCCGTGCTCCTTGGCTGTGATCTCGGGCACTTGGCAAGAAAACCTAGTGCACACGATATGCCATTCCCGGTATTGCCGCTTTGTAGGCGGCCGGGCGCAACACACTCGGCGGATACTCGTACAATTGTGCAAACATGCTGAAAGCCCAATGTCGAGTAGTCTCCCGGCTTATCGCGACACTACGTGCACCGAGGGCGCCCGCCGGCGGCGCAGCGGCGGCGGCCCCGGAGGGGGGTGCGCTCGCATGCCCGTCGGCATCCCCTCACCTCCCCGTGGTGGGCGCTAGAAACCCCGTAGCCGTGCCAAGCCTGGCACGGTAGGGGGCTAAGAGGGCCGACAGCTCGATCCGTGGGATCAGCAGCTGTCGGGAAAGCCATGTATACAGGGCTTTTGAAAAAAATAATTTCTGTGCACTACCGGCGCCAAGATCCCCCGCTCGGCCCGTCCGATATGTTTTTTCGCGTACATGTACTCCTAGATACTGCCTTCCTTTGAGGGGTGGGGCCTGTACTACGGCAGCGTTTGATGGCGAGGAGGGTACGGCCGGATCAGCGGTGGGAGGCGGGTGTTGGAGCTGGTGGTGGCCAGCCGGGAAGCAGTGCCAGGAAAGGGCGCTCGCTAGCCGTCGACCAGCCTTGTGCCGGTCGAACCTTGCCGAGGGGTGAGGCAAGACATGGTACCGGCCGGTGGCTAGTCGCAGACGGAGGAGCGGCTGCATGAGGCGACGGCGATCCTCAGGATCAGCCGCCGCCGGAAAGCCATGACGTAGGGCTTTTTTCGGATATTGAAGACAATGTCCGTACCCGGCGTCGAGCTAGTTGGGGAGCAGCACCAGGGAAGGGCGCTCACTAGCGCGCCGCTACGTCGTCCAGCGTCATCTCCCGGGGGGAGGAGTCAGCTGGGACGGCAAGGAGGACGGTCGCGACGGGAGGAGCGACGCGATCTGGCGGCGACGACCCTTTGGGTCGGCGCCGCCGGAAAACCCGGCACGGAGGGTTTTGTCTAATTCCGGGCGCCCGCGGCCCGCCGGATCCGGCTACGGTGACTTGTCCCCCCCCCTCTTCGACACCCACTACCCCGACAGACCTTTATACTCCTAGGGGTCCTTGAGCGTGGGCCCGGGTGAGCGCGGAGGCCCCCGCTCAAGAAAAGGCTGCTCGGTGGACGCGCGATTAGAGGGGGGAGGGCACGGCCACATGCCGGAAAACCGACAGGTACCCGGGTACCAGACAGAGAAAAAACCGGGGAAATGAGCGGAGAAAATTCAGGCGCGGAGGCAGGAGCGCTAGTTTTTCCTATGTCTGTGTGTCTCGGTCCCCCCCACCTGTCCTCGAGGTGATGGGGGACCTCGACACGGAGGACCGCCGCGTCGGTGGACGCGGCAAGCCCTTGGGGCGGGGTTTACGGGATGGAGCGGCGGGATCGACGAGCGACCGCGCGAGGAGGGGTTTTTTGCCAGCCTTTCCCCTCCTACCTTCGGCAAGACCGAAGTCACGCGGGAGCTAGATTAGGCTGGCCCGTCGTCCCTCCCGAACGCCGACCGGCCTAGGCCAGTCGACACCCCGGTTCGGCGGGAGCGGGCCGTGCATCGTGAAGGTCGAGCAGCAGTTTAGTTTTGCATTTCTCGACAAGTGGATTTATTTTTAGATCTGTTTTTCTTGATTACAAGATTATTACGCTGCTACTGCCATTGGAGGGGTTGGGATTAGTGGTTAACGGTCTACATGCTCACGCTTCTAAGTCATGTATGGCATTGCAAAAGGGGGGGCCTAGAGACGACAGCCGGTTCTTACTGGTACTGTTGTAAACAATTTCAGTTTCAATTTCAATTTCATGCACCGAGCCACGCATAGAGGCGTGCATAACCTGCACATCCACAAATTTCGGCCTGCAAAATTTCGGCCGCAAATCCGAAGTGTGTGCCCACAATAATCGGAGCGTGCCGATAGAGGTGCTCACGTCAGTGAACAACGCGCCGTGGTGTGTTGTTCGAAAGTCATTACTCTACCCCCCAATCGAATTGCATGGCCATCGCGGCTGTGCGTGGCGGGCAATTAAATGCGTGCCGCTAGTAACGGACTTTATGGGAAGAGTGTACACTAATAAAAGCTGATTGCCATAACTTCATTTATTACATATATTATTGATGAAAAATCGATTTGAAAAAATATCACCAAGAATCGAACCCGCCCCTTAGTGCCGGGAGTCGAACGCCATTACCCACTACCGCGCCTTAAAATCGGTACACGTGGGTGATATACCTCATATGTATGCCCTAATATTGCCCGAGCACCGGGCTCCCGCAGTATATCCACTATTGGGTGTGTGGCGCCCGCCGGCGGCGCAGCGGCGGCGGCCCCGGAGGGGGGTGCGCTCGCAATCCCGTAGGCATCCCCTCACCTCCCCGTGGTGGGCGCTAGAAACCCCGTAGCCGTGCCAAGCCTGGCACGGTGGGGGGCTAAGAGGGCCGACAGCTCGATCCGCGTGATCAGCAGCTGTCGGGAAAGCCCTGTATACAGGGCTTTTGAAAAAAATAATTTCTGTGCAATACCGGCGCCAAGATCTCCCGCTCGGCCCGTCCGATATGTTTTTTCGCGTACATATACTCCTGAATACAACCTTACTTTGAGGGGTGGGGCCTGTACTACGGCAGCGTTTGATGGCGAGGAGGGTACGGCCGGATCAACGGTGGGAGGCGAGTGTTGGAGCTGGTGGTGGCCAGCCGGATAGCGGCGCCAGGAAAGGGCGCTCGCTAGCCGTCGACCAGCCCCGTGCCAGTCGAGCCTTGCCGAGGGGTGAGGCAAGACATGGTACCGGCCGGTGGCTAGTCGCAGACGGAGGAGCGGCTGCATGAGGCGACGGCGATCCTCAGGATCAGCCGCCGCCGGAAAGCCATGACGTAGGGCTTTTTTCGGATATTGAAAACAATGTCCGTACCCGGCGTCGAGCTAGTTGGGGAGCAGCACCAGGGAAGGGCGCTCACTAGCGCGCCGCTACGTCGTCCAGCGTCATCTCCCGGGGGGAGGAGTCAGCTGGGACGGCAAGGAGGACGGTCGCGACGGGAGGAGCGACGCGATCTGGCGGCGACGACCCTTTGGGTCGGCGCCGCCGGAAAACCCGGCACGGAGGGTTTTGTCTAATTCCGGGCGCCCGCGGCCCGCCGGATCCGGCTACGGTGACTTGTCCCCCCCCCTCTTCGACACCCACTACCCCGACAGACCTTTATACTCCTAGGGGTCCTTGAGCGTGGGCCCGGGTGAGCGCGGAGGCCCCCGCTCAAGAAAAGGCTGCTCGGTGGACGCGCGATTAGAGGGGGGAGGGCACGGCCACATGCCGGAAAACCGACAGGTACCCGGGTACCAGACAGAGAAAAAACCGGGGAAATGAGCGGGGAAAATTCAGGTGTGGAGGCAGGAGCGCTAGTTTTTCTTATGTCTGTGTGTCTCGGCCCCCCCCACCTGTCCTCGAGGTGACGGGGGACCTCGACAAGGAGGACCGCCGCGTCGGTGGACGCGGCAAGCCCTTGGGGCGGGTTTACGGGATGGAGCGGCGGGATCGACGAGCGACCGCGCGAGGAGGGGTTTTTTGCCAGCCTTTCCCCTCCTACCTTCGGCAAGACCGAAGTCACGCGGGAGCTAGATTAGGCTGGCCCGTCGTCCCTCCCGAACGCCGACCGGCCTAGGCCGGTCGACACCCCGGTTCGGTGGGAGCGGGCCGTGCATCGTGAAGGTCGAGCAGCAGTTTAGTTTTGCATTTCTCGACAAGTGGATTTATTTTAGATCTGTTTTTCTTGATTACAAAATTATTACGCTGTTACTGCTTAGGCGGGGGGACTGTGGCAATTACTGCGGTTGTTTACAGTTTTATAACTCCCGAGGAACGTCGACACACATCGCAGATAGGTGGGTCGATAAGAAATGTACCTGGTCGGAGAGACCCGGGCCCAACTTGCTAATTAGTCATGTATGGCGAAGTAGAGTGGCCCGTGAGACAGCAGTCGGTCCAATTTGCCGGCACATTTTGTAAACAATTTCAATATCAATATTGGGTATGTAGTAGGGCTAAAACTCCCCCGGAGTACAACGTGCGGATGTGTCCATAATCGTACTCATCGCAGGGATCTCACAATAATGCATATTCATGTACAAGCCCACATTTGCACACATGGAGATATAAGACATGCCTGAGATATCTCCGGCGGACTGCTAACCGAGGCATTACCTTAGGCGGAGAGCAACTAGGACTCTACGGGGTTAATGGTGCGAACTATCCAACCACTAACGCCAAGTGGCTTCCGCGCCACCACTTGGTAAATTTTATTTATACGTGGAGGAGCCGTCAGTAAGCCTCCGCATCAAACATCGATGTATTCATGGGATCATGATGCGGATGCCGCATCAGCCGCATCAATGCTTTCATGAAAAGTGCCCTATTTAATCAACAATGCATCCATGAATTTGTGCCGTATTTAATCAATGCGTCCACGAATTAGTGTTCAATTTAACCAATGCGTCCATGAATTAGTGTCCTATTAATCGATGCATCCATGAATTAGTACCCTAATCAATCAATGCATCTATGAATTAGTTATGTAATTAATCGATGTACAACGAATTACCTATACAATTATGGGACATCGGCAGCAATGATGCATCCCATTTGAAAAACTTAAAATAAAATATTTGTAGAAGCAAATAGCAATGCATTCTTGCTAAACTATATACACGGCTACCATCCGGTAGTAATCCGACTCATAATCTCCTTAGAATTTTGTGTCCGAGGAGACCGATGTGCATGCATCAATGCATTAGTCCCGCATTGGCGCCCGCCGGTGGCGCAGCGGCGGCGGCCCCGGAGGGGGGTGCGCTCGCAGGCCCGTCGGCCCCTACCTCTACCTCCACGCGGTGGGCGCCGGTAATCCCGTAGCCGGCCAGGCCTGGCACGGTAGGGAGCTGAACGAGGTACCGATAGCTGCGATCCGCGGGATCAGCAGCTGTCGGGAAGCCATGTACGGAGGGTTTTGGAAAACATAATATCCGTACACCATCGCAGGGATCTCCCGCTCGGTCTGTCCGATATGTTTTTTCAGCAACTGAATACTCACAAATACTCTCCCGTCACGGCGGGAACGATGTCTGCGGATTGTTTTTTGGGCGAGGAAGGGTACGGACGGATCAGCGGTGGGACGAGGGTGTTGGAGTTGGTGGCGGACAGCCGGGAAGCAGCGCTGGGGCACGGCGCTCGCTAGCAGCCACCGGCCCTGCAACAGCTTTAAGTCCGCTTTGGGGGAGAGGCCTGAAGCTACGCAGGAAGGAGGTGGGCTGCGGTCGGAGGAGCGGCACGGTTTGGCGGCGGCGATCCTTAGGATCGACCGCCGCCGGAAAAACCCGGTACGGGGGGCTTTTGGAAAAATATTCCGGTGCCCAACATCTTTTGTGGTTCGGCGACTCGATCCTTGTGTCCGACCCACCCCTCCCCAAGTCGGTACCCGGTTATCGACAAGCTGCCTCAGGTAGTGTGCCTAGGGTTTTCGTAACGGCACACTGCTCGTAAAGCCGGCCCCCTAGCAACGTAAACCACCGGGGGAGGATACGGCCGGCCACAGCGCGATCACATGGGTGTTGGAAATATACGGAACAAGGATAAGGGACATGAGAAAATCTGGCACGGAGGCATGAGAGCCAGCCGGACACCGTCTGCAACTTAGTTATTTACTCGTCCTAGCCCCCGAAGGAGGAGGGAAGACTCGGCTAGGTGGCGAAGTGCGTCGGGAGGAGCACCTACTACCTCGGGCGAGGAAGAGCAAGGATCGAGACGGGACCGACGAAGAACCGAGCGAGGGGGGTTTTCATATGCCTTTCCCCCAAGCTCCGGCACGACCGGAGTCGCACGGTACTCGAGGTCAGGCACGTTCGCCTCGACCAGCTCGCGCTGACCAGCCTCGCTGATCAGCATTCCCGCAGCGGCTGGAGCAGGCCGCGTATCGTGGAGACTAGCGACACTTTTTATTTCATATTGTATCCAAAAAAATACGTATAAATCAAAAAATAATAAATACCTGGTTACGTTTATGTTTTGGACGGTATCGTCACTGCCAATGGAGAGGTTCGGATTAGTGGTTCACGGTCTACTCCACCTTATAAGTCCAAAAATAATTGGCGGTGAACGGGGGGGGCCAGTTACAGCAGTCGGTTTATACTGGTATTGTTGAAAACGATTTCATTTCATAGTCCCGCATTACCCGTATCAATATGCATCCATGAATTATTGCCCTACTTAATTAACGCGTCCATGAATTAGTCCCTTATTTAATCGATGCGTCCACGAACTAGTGCCCCGTTTAATCGACGCATCCACGAATTACCTACCCATTCAGTCAATGCATCCACGAATTAGTGTCCTATTCAATCGACGCGTCCGCGAATTGACAGAATAATAAAACGAATATGCTGCATCAACGTGTGATTTACTGCAGTTGATGCTTGATCTTTGATTCCTGAGGCCAATGCGGAGGCTTAGCCGTCAGCGTATGCCTTCGCATGCAATCACGCGTCACCACGTCAATACTTGAAGCAAAATTCCAAGCACATAGATTGTACGAGAATCTACGTTCCTACCACAAATGCTTGGTGAGTTAGGACACCCACAAAAGAACGCCACCCTGTTAATCCATGTACACACGGAATGGCATGAAGGGGGATAGAACCGCCGCTTCCCGGAACGGAGGTGTACGCCTTATCCAAGTACCGCCAAAAGTCGGTACCCGATAGGAACATATTGTGTATATGAACCCATCGCATCGCATCGCGACTGAGCGGCGAACACCTATAGCGAACACCTATAGGTGGAGGGCCAAGACTCCCCCGGAGTCTAGCGTACACATGTGTCCATTAGAAGTCCTACGGAGGGATATGTAAACACTCCCCCTTAATGGACAAACTCCGGCCGGTGCCCTAGTAAACCCCACGTAAACGCGGAGGGCCCATAACCTGTTAATCCATGTACACACGGAATGGCATGAAGGGGGATAGAACCGCCGCTTCCCGGAACGGAGGTGTACGCCTTATCCAAGTACCGCCAAAAGTCGGTACCCGATAGGAACATATTGTGTATATGAACCCATCGCATCGCATCGCGACTGAGCGGCGAACACCTATAGCGAACACCTATAGGTGGAGGGCCAAGACTCCCCCGGAGTCTAGCGTACACATGTGTCCATTAGAAGTCCTACGGAGGGATATGTAAACACACCCCATTGGCGGGACGACAACCACAAGGGGCCGGCATGTCTATTCCAACCACTGGAAACACCTTTAACATGAATAAGCACGTTGATACCGACTCTATGAAAATGAAATGATTTACAACATGTACCGCTATCGCGCTGTGCGGCTGTTGTCTTAGGGCCTTCTTGCCTTTGCCATATAAGACTTAGAAAACAAAATTTAGGCCGGCATCCCTAATCCTAGATTCTCCTAGGGACTAAGTCGGTAAAACCGTACATGGGAGTGTAAACTAATTCAATTCCGGCGGAGCCACAGAATGAAAAAACATTCCACTAAATACTACTCAGCGGAGTAGTCGCGTTATTATGAAATCCACATAATCCCCCTTCACCTCGGAAAAAGAACGAGCCTACAATAAGTTCTACCGCTAACTTCGATCGCCGTGCTAGGGCACTGGCATGCTAGCCCTTGTCTTCCTTCACCCTCTATTGGTACACCACATGAGAAGAACGGTTGAGGTTGTCTTAGACGTCCCACCGTAGCTGTTCCTACCGTGGTTAGGTTGAGGCGCGGGTGATTATCATAGGCGTCCCCCTGAGTGGGCGTCTGCCGGGGGCTGAGCGGGTGTGGATCAACAAGTTATATCAGTCAAAGAGACGTCCACCGCGGCGGATTTGGGGGGGGGGAGATCGAGAGCGTTGGGGTGTGGAGGTTGCTGCGAGGAGAGGGGAGTTACGGGAGTCGGGGTATGGGCGGGGCACTTTCCCGCCGTGCGAAAGGAGCATCAGGGGGTCTCCAGCCAACATGGCCGCGTAACCTTCTGCAAGTTTTTGGCGGGAAGTAGGGAAGGCTACTCGGAGCGCGAGGCGTATGGAGAGAATACGTTCTTCGTAACACTTTGTCTCATGTGAGTCTGATGGGGGTTCTTGGGGGCGACGTTTAGAAGTTCGGACGAGCTAACAAGGGGCTTCGGGGGTTGAGTCGGCACGGCATGTGTCCTCCTCCATATATATTCGGTGATCGTTTTGATGTTCTCCCATAGCCGCCGGAGGATATTGACGTCGACTAGTAGTGTCGGCAGCGTCGGTAGTGCCAGTAGGTTGTGAGGTGTTGTCCGCACGTGGAGCGGTCGGGAAGTTACGGGGCGAGGTCTGTAGATGGAGTAGCATGTCGATAGCCCGTGCGAGGCAGGAAGAGCGATCAACCGGAGTGGCTAGTTTGGCCGAGCCGCCGAGGGGGCTCGCGCCGTGAGTGTATAGAGCAACCGTAGGGACGATAATCTTGTGGCGATTAGTAATATGGTGGTGGCGCGTGGGGCGTAAATTTTTGGGTAGGGAAAGGCCGATGGAGGTCCATGCAGCGACCTCGACGAGGCCATTCGCTAGGTCGGTGCGGTTAAAGGCTATATGTGTATCTTCTAGGGCGTCGATCAGGCAGTGAGCGTATTGGGCCGGCATGAGCTCGAGTCGGGCCACCGGGCTAGGTCGTCGGTGATGATTGTAAACGCCCCTTAGGCATCGATTGTTGAAACGGAGAGGGTTTTCTCGACGTTTGGGAGTTGGGGCACTTCTGTCATCCCAAAGGTGTGCAAGAGCGGAGAGAAGAACGTATTTGGTAGAACTTGAGGCCTTGGAGCTCATGGCCCGATAGCAATATGTGGTGTCCCTTTTCTCGGCGTCGTTCATGTTAGGGCCCCCTTGTGTAGAGGTCTCGTAGGGGCTGCCTTCGTGGTTCGTTTGAGTCCGGCTGTGGTTGTCGGAATCGTGAACGGATAGTTACACGTAGGTCGTACCGGCCCCACAAGGGGGCCGGTAGTGGCGACTAGAGAAGTGAGACGAGAGAGATGGCGGCCGGCGAAGGCACCGGCAGGGCCGGCCGACCGCCACTAACAGGGAATAGAGTACCGCTAATAAACTAACACTAAGTACTATGATAACAAATAGCTACGTTGTACATAAGCACTAGGCAACGGGATGCTAGTGATAACACCCCCCCTCAAGGTAGCCGAGGTCTTGACGTCGTCCTAGCTTGCGTCGAGGAAGGTGCCATCTTGATCGAAGGTGTAGTCCTTGTAGCGTGTGTCTCATGCCGAGTAGGTGTAGCGACATGCGCTCACATGAACGTGCCGCTACCGGAAAAAGACATCCTACCGTCACTAAAGACAGTAAAAAGATCCAAAGTACTACTAAAGTACTACTGAACCACATAACGGGGATGGGTCGGTAGCTCGAATGAGCAACGCCGATCGTCTTTGCTCTGGGCCTGGCCTCCCATCGAGCGACAGATTGGTGGACAGGGCCGTAGAATTACTGGCACCATCCACCTCTCCCCACCCGAGCCTAGCTCGCCAAGGTCAGTGGCTCCGTAGCGACAACAAACGGTACAAACTCCAAGGCGCAGCTTTCAGAGATTTGAATTTCACCTCCCCGACAACTAACGCGCCACCCACTTCGAAATCCGAACATGTACCCGCCATAGTACTGCGAAAGAACAATCACACCCATCGCTTACAAAGCACCCCCCCGGGGTACGGCGCGCCACACCGCGCCCCTCCGAGCGTCCGGACGTTCATGTCCGCCGCCAACATCCAACAAACCCAGGTCCCATCGGGCCTGGTCGTGTGCCGCCATCACACGTAATCCACTCGAAAACCTACTCGAAAATCCTCAACTAACCCACTTGGTCCTCTCCCCTACTCGGAATCAAGCTCGATCGATATGTCCTCGACCCCTACCCCCTCCCCCCCCACCTACACGCAGGCGCTTCTGCGGGACCCCCCGGACCACGGGCGATACACGGACCTCTGCGATCCCATAAACCAACTCGCGGGCCACCCGCTGACCCCGTTCCTCACCGTCCCCCAACTGACCCATGTCCAACATAACCTGGGCACAACTCTGGACCCCTTCCCTATTCGTCGTGGACTGCAGACCCCCTTGGTCCTAGCAGCCCCCCGGTCAACCACGGACCTTGGACGGGCCGACGACTTCTCCACCCGCATGATCGACTCATACCTCCTCACATGCCAGTACTCGACCACCCCCTCCCACCTTGCTCGATTCTGGATTCACGGCGTCTTCATGCCGGATCCGACCCACCCCTCGGACCCGATAACATCGGTATGCTCGGTGGCCCGCCGTTGGCTCCTCGAGAGCCTCAACAGCCTCGCCGACCTCCCCAACCGCATCAAAAATATAATCGGACGGGATTTCGCCCAACACACACGATGAACTGCGAACCCCACCCGCACCCACCACCCAACAGCTCCAAAAAGTGACGACACCACATCCCTGCCTATCGAACTCCATACGGGCTTCCAGGAAATTCGCCTTGTTATCCCCACCTCCTGCGTAGAGGTCGGCCTATTGTACCAACTCGCTTCACGCCAGCGTGAACTCCGCTCGGCCGGTCCAACACCCTCCTCCGCAGCCTCCTCCCCCTCACTCCTGGCGAAACTAAGACAGCAGAAAGTTCAATTCCTACGAGACGCCTCAGCCCCTGCAGTTTCAGGCCGAAGGGTGAAGATCCGCTCCCCCATGTTCACCGATATCACCGGCCAAGAAACAGTCGCCCTCCTACAGGACCTCCTCACCTCCAACCTAGCGATCGCACTCACCTCTGCCGGATCAGCCCCCACGACCCACCCCCAATGCAGGATTGAGGACCTCCCTTAGCCAGCCCAGTTCATCCTCCAATTCGCGGACGCCCTCCAGCCAGTGGAAGTTCCCACCTCGATCGAGGACGACCCCTCCTCCCTCTGGGTGAATATCCTCCACGTGCCCAATAACCCCATTCATTCACAATCTGGCACAGTATCCCTACACATATTTTCATTTTCACTTCACAAACCCGTACCCCCCAACCACCACCTTCACACCATCACCATCACACCCCCCCGTCACAAGCCATGTTCCAGGCGCCTCATGAGCAAACACCTGCCTCACTACCGTCCTCATCCAGTCCCGCCAATCACTCTCCCTCCCTTGCATCAACACGGAAGGCTCCATTCCACCCACACACTGGTTATACACCCTACTATCTCAAACACCCAACGAATACATTATCCATCACACCCCCACATCCACCCCCCTACCCATTATCCCCTCAACCTCTCTCCCTACACAACCATGAAGAAATTTCCAGATGGCTCCTACTTCCGCTCACACCCCTCCACCTCCCTCACCATCACCACCAACATACAAATATCTCTCAGCACAGAAATGTATTGCATCCTATTCTCCACCAATGGCACAACCACCATCCCCCTCACCCACACCTTCACCCACAGAGGAGCATACACACAATCAACTTGCACCCTCAGCATCACCCCCCACCACTACTCCACCTTTGGTAGGGCCCGTCTATCGGACCCTATCTTCACCGCAACCCCCTCCCCACCTCCCCTCACACACACAAAACATTACACCCTCTACCGCAACCCCCCCCGCCCTCCTTCTCCAATGGACCCGCCACCTTCAAGACAACCACGTCTCTGACCAGTGGCTCCTCGAGCCCTCTGACTTCCACATGCAAGCCGATGATGACCTTCCCCTCGACCTCTCCTCCCTTCATGACATCCAACTATCTTCCACCACCCCGGCCCCCACCCCCTCCCACCCACAACCACCCCACCACTCCCTCCCCTCCCACCCTGCCTCCACCTTCTCCTTCCATGCCAACCCCTCCCACACCCCTACAGCTCCCCCCAACAACCCCCTCCCCACAACTGCCCCTACCCTCCTTCCCATCATCACCGAGGACTCCTCCGAACCCATGGACTCCTCTTCCTCCCCTACCCCTCCCCACAACCACACACAACCCCTCCCCCACTCATCCACTCCCCCTGCCCCCACAACCGCCCTCTCCCCCCCTCATCCACACCTACTACCCTCCACACACACACCCCCACCCCCCCCCCCAACCGACCTTGCGGAATCCCCCCCCTACCCTCGTCCCCCCACCGACCCCTCGCTCAAACCCACACCCCAGGCCGGCATTGCCAAACACTCCCGCCCCTCCCGCAATAAAGCCTCCCCATCCCCCCCACCACGCGCCCCTCCACACCCCTACCTCACCCCCAAGCCTAACCACACTACCCCCCCTCACACCCCCGCGCCGTACCCCCAACCGGCTTCACCCCCCGTCTCCCATCCCTCCCTTGACCCCACCCTCCTTCCCCTACCTCCCTCCTCACCGGAAGGATATGACTTCACCCTCGACGAATACGATGACATGTTGGAGGAAGACCTAGAGGAGACCCGCAACCTCCCGGCCGCCACCCCCCCCTCCCACGGCCCCAACAGCCCACACAGGTCACCCCCGGCCGACACGGTTGAATGTCATCAGTAGTCCCCCACAGGACAACCCCGAGGTTAGACCCCACACCCCACCCCACGCCCCCCAGCCCGATATCCGCAGACACACTGTAAACTCCACGCTTCAATCCACTCTCCCGGCCCACTTTACCCCCCGCACATGCTGCATAGCTCTACATAACTACCTATTCGACCTCAACCTTGAATACGGCCTCCCTACACCCATCGGCTACCTCGATTCCTCAGCGGTCCTCTCCTTCCAACGGGGGCGATACTTGGACCTCTCCGACCTCTACTGCCTTGCCACAACATTAACTAAACTCCACTCCACTCCCACCGCCTCCTATACAGTTATCACTAACAACGAAGTCGACAATCACCACCACAACTCCCAATACCCCTGCCAATGGACTAACCTCTCTAAACGAGGCTCCCCCCCCGCCCGGGTACACCTAACCACTCTCTCCTCGTCCTCACATGGCAAAACTCTCACTTCGGCCTCCTCCACCTAACTCACACCTCCGCTACCTGGATTGACTCTCTACACCACCCCCCTCCGTCCGACCTCCTCGCCCGCTCTCTCAATCTCCTCTCTGACTGGAACTCCCCCCCCCCACCTTCGCTCACTCAACCCCCCTCGCCAAAACGACTCCGACGGAGCATGGTCATGCGGGACCCACGCCCTCCTACACACCTACTTCGTCACCACAGCCCCCCCGGACCAAGAATACAACCCCCCTCTTTCGACCCTAGGACCTCGGTAAACTCCCTCCACACCCTCCTATGGAACCACACCTTCCGCTCCGCTCCCCTCCCAAAGGGACGCCCCCAACTTCTCGCCGCCCTCCACCCCTCATACCACCCACCCTCCCCCAGCTCCCCACCCCTCCCCTCCTCTCCTCCCCCCTCCCTCCCAACCTACTCCCGTCGACCACCCCCCCGACGACCCTCCCTGCACCACCCCCTCCCTCCCCTCCCCCATCCTACCACACCACACATCCCAACCACTCCACCTCATCACCCTCAACACCCGCGGCCTCTACACTTCCATTATGGATGTCGAACACCTCACTACCTCGCACCACCCGGACGTCCTCATCCTCACCGAAACCAACCATGCCACCCACAAATTCCGTTGGCGTATCGCCCTCCCCCAATACCACCTCAAAAGCTCCCGACCCTACTTCTCACTTGTGCCCCTACCCAACGCAGGCGTTCTCTTCGCGGTCCGCAGAGCCTCGTTCCACTCTGCCACTGTCCTAACCCCGCCCCCCCACCTCATCCCCCATATCACCGGACTAAAGCTCGTCCCTCATTCAGGCACCCCCTACCTCCTCATAGAAGCATACATGCCCCAACTCCACACCCCCCAACTGAACCGCTTATATGCTGAAGTTGCAGCATGGGGCCTCCGCCAGGCAGACGACCACCCGCAACACCGCGCCCTATTGGGAGGAGACTTTCAATCGACCACCACCACAGGTACATGTCACCCTGCCTTCACCTCCCTACTAAAATCCCACCTCCAACCCCTCCACACCCCCATCCCTACCTTCCCCCGCAGCGGAGGCTGCCTTGACCACTGGCTCACCACGCCCCCTACACCTCTCACCCTCCCACCGTCCTCTTGCTCGATATTCCCCTCCCCCTCCCACTTTACTGACCACTCTGCAATCCACCTCGTAATTCCCGCCCCTTTCTCTCCCATGGCACAACCCCCCTCCCCATACCCACCCCTACACACATCACACGACGCGCAAACTCAACTTTCGACTCCCCCTCACAGCCGACCACATACAAGCGTACCAATCCGGCAACCCCGACCTCATCAACCGAACGGCCGCCCTCCACGCAGAAATAATCAACACCCCCTATACCTCCGCCTCCCCCGACACCCTCGACACCCTCGCCTCACAATTCACTACACTCCTCTCCCAACACATGGACCACGCCGCCACAGTTTGGCCTCTCCTCCCCGCCAAAAAACCCCGCTTACCCCAGGCGTCCCTTGACCCTACTTGGCTTTCTAAAAAAACACGCACTCACATACTCAAACTCCGTAAATGCAGCAAGAACAGCGGCCCCCTCCCCTTCGCCCAAGCCCTCTTAAACACAACCGAATATCTCTCCCCTGACGCCATTAAACAACAGTGCCAAGCACGCATACGCCAACTCCTACGCGCCACCACCACTGATAATTTGCAAAAAAAAAACTCGCGCCAATACGGCCTACGACGCATGCCCTAAATCCTCCCACAGCCGCTTGAAACTTAAAAGCGGCCTCCTACCCCCCGCCAGCGACACTTCGACCCTCCACCGCATTACCAAACCCGATAAAACTACCGCAACCTCTCCCTCCGCCGTCATAGAAGCGGTACACTCTCACTTCACCACCGAACTCGGCCGCGCCACCCCACCCGAACTGCCCACCCCCCCGTGGGAACTCCCCGACAACCCCGACAACTTTACCATCGAACCCCGCGGGGACCCCTCCCTTACCCTCGCCGACATGATTACCCGCGACACTTTCGATAAAACCCTTAACTCCCTAGGCACCGGCAAAGCCCCCGGCCCCGACGGTATCCCCAATGAAATAATCAAATTCTTACCACCGGCGACCCGCTCCGCCCTCTTCTCTCTCCTCTCCCTCCTCGCCCACAAGTCCTACACCCCTCCTGAATGGTGCCACAACACAACCTGCCTGCTACACAAAAAAGGCGACCCCTTCCTCCTCGACAACTACCACCCTATCGCCCTCATGAATAACCTCCTTAAACTATGGACAGCACTAATAAAAGATGCAGGCTCAAAATACGCCGAAACCCACGGCATTCTCAGCGACCAACAAGACGGATTCCGACAACGCCGCAGCATCCACGACGCCCTCTCCTCCAGCATTATGACGATGGAGGACGCGAAACTCCACAAAAAAGACATCTACGTCATGTATGCGGATTTCAAAGGAGCCTTCAACGCCGCGGACCACAGCATCATGTTCAAACACATGCGTAAACTCGGTATGCCCCCCACCTTTGTCGACACCTGCGAACACCTCTACGGGGTCTCAACCACAGACTATATTACACCACATGGCCCCACCCCTTCCATCGACATTAATCGCGGAACCCTACAGGGAGACACCTTCTCCCCATTTCTATTCACCCTCTTCCTTGAACCCTTCCTTCGATGGCTCACGGTGGGAAGCCGGAGCTATCGCCCAAGCCCCCCCGCCACTAACGTCGACCCCACAGAACCCACAGCCACGTACCCATGACACAACTTCGCTGACGACCTCAACCTCGCCACGGGCTCGACCCCCAACATGGTCATCCAGCTCAGGAAACTCTCCCTGTTCAACGCCTACACGGGCATGACCGTCAACATCCGCAAATGCTGCATCACCGGCGCCCTCTGGCGCACAGGCAACGCCCTTACCCTAGCCAACACTGCCCTCCTCGCATCCCGCCTACACACTCAGTTCATCACTATCAACTCCACCCCGGCCCCCATCCCCTCCATTGGCCCCTCAGACACATACTGCGTCCTCGGGGTGGAGCTTAACACCTCCCTCACCTTCACCAAACACTGGCACGAACTAAAACGTACCACAACATCCCTCATCTCCGCCCTATCCACCTCCCCACTAACACAATCCCGCAGAATAAGGGTCATCCGTGGACTCCTCATCGGCAAACACTTCACCCTCCAACTCGGCCTCTTCACCGACTCCCAACTCGACACTCTCGGAGGGCAAATCTGCCGCGCCCTCCGCTCCGCCGTCTCCTCGGTACGTAACCTTCCCCGCACCGCCATCAACCGCCCCACCTCCGACATCGGATACGGCCTCCCCTCCCTCAAAGCCCACGCCGCACAACTCACAGTCTGCCACCTACATAAAATCATGAACAACTAAGGATATCGAGGCCACATGGCCCGTGCACACATCCGCACCATATCCACCACGTACTCCCACTGGCCCTGGGAATCCATCATGTCCACTTGTCTCACCCCACCCACACTCAAATGCTTAGTCAGAGCTCGGCGCGATGCGGGCACCCTATTCCACAACATCCCTCCACTCTCCCTCACCAACCCGATCGCCTCCACTCTCCGCGCCCACTTCACCACCCAAGACAACACCCTCCTTGCCTCACTCCGAGACAAAGCCACACACATCACCGACCCTCACACATATAAGCAAGCCTACTGCGACTTCTCTCCCCGCAAAACACACGCCTCCCTCCTCCCCCGACTCACCCCCCTCTGGAAAAACAACATCACCATATGGCCACAAGTCCTCCTCCGTGCCACCTCCTCCTCCATCCTCAAATCATGCAAATCCATCTCCACACTCACGGGGTCCACCACCCCACTCTCAGTCCCCATACGACTCCTCGCCGCAATCCTCACCGAACCCTCCAATACTATCCACAACCGTCTCCCCATCACACAGCTCACCCCCAAGCAAGCATCCCCCCCACCACTATCCACCCCTCCTGGATTCCCCTCCTACCTCCACACCTCCCTCGCTCACCCCCCACCCTCTCATCCGGCATCCACACCTCCCGCACCAAACACTCCACCCCCACTGCACCCACCACACACTTAGACACAGAATACCTCACCCCCTCAGTCCACCACTACCCCCCTTGCGACGTCACGCGCATCATTTCCAAACACAAAGACACAGAATACGGCCAAACGCATAACATGGTAGAATGGGCCCCGGAACACCTCACGGAATGGGACATTCAGTTACAACTCGACGACGGCTTCCGCCTCATCTCCTCCACCCCCACATCGGTATGCCTCCCCACCCCCTGCCCCACCGCCTTCTCCAATTGTCATGACCCCCTGCACACAGAACTCACCTCCACCCGCTGCACATGCCCGCACTTTGCCGTACATTCCCAATGCCGCCCAGCTCAGGGACCCGCCACATGGCAGTGCGATTGGTGTGCTCGCGGCCAACAACACGACCTCACCCGCCTCCACGAGGTCCAATGGGCCCCATGCCTACAACTACACGGCACCATCAGTGAGACCCCCTCATGCCCTACCGCCCTCACCGCATTTAACTCCGGCTTTGTCCCCTCCACCACACCCATTCTGTAAGAACCCGGACCCCCTCCTTGGTCACAACCCCTAATCACGGCACACCCACACTGTACGTTTTCGGACAATAGCGCAATTTCCGCAATATCATTTAATCTGAGTAGTACTTACTGACATATCTCGCCATTTATACACGTAATTTCTCCGTAGTACATTGTAAAGGGTCGCGCGTTGTCTCGCTTAGCTACTCCATTGACCCGAAAATATGTACGCCATCGTAAATTCACCGATGGTACGGGAAACCCGCGACTACCACCACTGCTTGACGACAAAGTCCTTGTTGCGACTTGCCGCCACAGGCATGTGGCTCACCCACCGCCAGCCGAGCTACGCCGCCAAGCTGCCGCTTTAAATACCATGGGCAAGCGGCACTGGAAGCATATAGTTTGTCGTAGTGGTAAAGCCAAGCGGGCGAAACCCCCGCAGGTTGGAACCGCCGCACCATCGGTAGGGGCGGCCGGTAATGTTGTTGCGGTAGTCGTCGCGGGCGGGGCAGCAACGCAAGATGAGCCTACCCATCAATATGACGAAGAGCATACAACCGCCGACGGGCAAGAGCAACAAATTCCCGAGGACCACGAGGAGGCGGAAAATAGTAGGGAGATAAAGAAGTTGAGGGCGACAGTGGCGTCTCTAAAATCCGCGCTAGCGAGGTCACGCGACCAGTGTGCACGCCAACGCGCGAAGTTGCGTGACCTCGAAGTACATAGTGGAAACACTGTAATGCAACTCCAAGCCGAAGATTCCCGTTGGCGGAAACTGTGCCGAACCCAAAAAAGAAAGTGCGGGACGAAGAAAAAGAATCCCTCCCTAGACAGCCCTATTGAACCATGCAAACACAGTTAGTGTGGAAGATAACGTACGCAAACGTAGTTACAGTCACAGTCCCGCAAACGGAACAGTTAAGGCGACAACCAGCCTACAGGCGTGGTGTCGGGACAACAGAAGTGTGAGAGCTGTAGCCTAGCGACAGCTCTGTACCGAGTCAAACAGTTTATCGGTATGTCCGATCTAGACATGTACTAATCATATCTAGAGTAGCTTACAGTAGCTATCTGCAACTAATACGTATGCGGTATTACTTACAACACTCCCCCTGAAGGTAGCTACGGGATGAAGCGTTGCATTGGGTCTTGTCCTCCAAGGATCGCACTTCGGTGTCGTGCTAGTGCAGGTCCTGGGAGGGGTTTGGTGAGCATGTCAGCCACCATCTGGTCAGTGGGGAGGTACCTCAACTTGATGGTCCCTTGCTCCACGTGGTCTTTGAGAAAGTGCCACTTCAGGCCGATGTGTTTAGTCTTCTCGCTGACCAAGGCATTCTGGGAGTATGCAATGGCGCTTTGGTTGTCCTCCCAGATGGTGGTGGTTTCGGTGATAGGGGAGTCGAAGATTTCCCCCAAGAGTTGTCGGAGGTGGAGTCCCTCCTTGGTGGCGTCAGCCGCAGAGTAGTACTCGGCTTCACACGTGGATTGAGCCACACAAGTCTGTTGTTTGGACTTGTAACTGATTGGCCCGCGTCCGAGGGTGAAGAGATAGCCCGAGCGAGACTTGCGGGTGCTGCTGTCGTTGGCCCAATCAGCGTCGGCAAAGCCTGTGAGTTGGAGACTGTGGTCCATGCCCCCCCCCAACGTCAGGCGCATGTTGATGGTGCCATGGAGGTAGCGGAGGACCTTTTTCAGAGCCTGCAAGTGTGCCTCGGTGGGCGAGGCTTGGGCAGAGCCGAGGATGCTCAATGCCGTGGAGACATCGGGGCGGGTACAAACGGCGGCGTACTGAAGGCTGCCCAGGAGGCTTGGGTAGACGTCCTTGGCCACTCCTGTGAGAGAAGGCGAGTTCAAGTGTGTAAGGCCGGCGAGGAAGCCTGGGTCCATCGGAAGGGACGACGGCTTAGAGTCAGACATGCCGTACTTGGCGAGGATGTCGCGCAGGTACTTGGACTGGTCCAGCGAGATTGTGCGCGTGGAGCGATCGCGGGTAATGTGCATGCCGAGGAGTTGGGAGAGGTCGCCTAGGTCCTTGATTTTGAACCGTGTGCCGAGTTGGGCTTTGAACGATGCGAGCCAGGTGGCATCATTGCAGGCCGCGGGAATGTCATCGACGTACAGGGCGATCATGGCGAAGACGTGGCCGGCGCGGTAGATGTAGATGCACGGGTCAGAAACGCATTGTTGCCATCCATGGTCGACGAGCCACGCACGAAGTAGCATGTTGAACTCGCGGGGGGACTGCTTAAGGCCGTAGAGGCAACGCTTGAGGTGACAAACCTTGGACGTTCCATCGGTGAAGCCGAGGGGCTGGCGGATGTACACATCCTCCCGGATGGGGGCGTAGAGAAACGCTGTGTCGATGTCCAGTTGGCAGAGTTCAAGGTCGCGGGCGGCTGCAATGGTTAGGAAGAGACGCAGGCTGGCCATGCGGATGACCGGGGAGAAGGTCTCCGTGTAGTCCAGTCCAGCGCGTTGACTGCACCCCTTGGCGACGAACCGCGCTTTGAAGCGGGAGACGTCGCCGGCTGTATCCGACTTGACTTTAAAGATCCACATGCTGTTAACGACCATGCGGCCGGGGGGGAGGTCCACAAGGTCCCACGTGCCGTTGCTGATGAGGGAGGAATACTCCTGTTGCATAGCGGCTTGCCATTGGGTGGCTTGGGCGCTGTCCAGTGCAGCTCGGTAGGATTTTGGTTCCACACACTCTCGGGCGGAGAGGAGGGCGATGGCAGTAGGGGACGTGCCGGCAGGTGTGTGTGGGGGACCAGTGACAAGGTCGGGGACGTGAGGGTGCTCAAAGATGTCCTCTTGAGCTTTTCCTTGTTCAGGATCACAACACGCCGTTACGAGTGTGGGTGGGTAGTCGGACAGGTGGGCAACCATATCGCCGTAGCGAATGGGGTGGGAGCGGAGCCGAGCATGGCGAGGTGTTGGCGGGGGGGGTAGGGGTGTGGGTGATGTGAGGTCAATTGGGTGGGATAGGGGTGAGTCTGCGGGTACGTCGTCCGAAGAGTCGGTGATGGCCGAGTCGACGGAGGGTTGTGTGTCGAAGCCTGGGGTGTCTTCCTGAAAGACAACATGTACGGAAGTGGTGATGCGACGCGTTTCCGGATTGTAGACACGATACCCGGGTGCGTCAGGGGGATAGCCCACCATGACGCCGCGAAATGCTTTTTCACTGAGTTTCCGACGTTGTTTGTCGGGGACCTTGGCGAAAACGGCGCAGCCGAAGACGCGGAACTTGGAGGCGTTGGGCACCGACGACGTAAGGAGTGTGAGGGGGACGCCCCCAGTAGGTCCGACCGAGCGACTGTACGTGCGGTTGCGAAGGTATACAACAGTGCTGACAGCACACGACCACATGGAGTTGGGAACGGCCATGTTGTGGAGCATCGCCGATGCATTGTCCCGGATGGTGCGCCAGGGACGTTCGGCCTTGCCGAGCATGTGGTGGGCGTATGGGGCAGAGAACTGTACCCCGACGCCGAGGTGTGCGCACATCTGGCGAGTGACAGCAGCTTCAAACACAGAGTCAGAGTCAAATTTGAGGACCGGTGCGAACGCGCCCGTCTGGGAGTGATGGCGGGCATGCAGGTGTTTGATGTCCAAGAGGATGATTTCCAATTCCGAACATGCGTCGTCTTTAGACTTAAGGAACCGCACCCACATGTAGTTGGTGTGGTGGTCGATGACGAGTAAGCAGTAGCGGAGGCCATGTGGGGAGGGGACATTGACCGGGCCCCAGAGGTCAGCGGACAGGTTGAGGAGGGGGTGGGATGGCTTCGCGCAAGCGGCTGTGTTGCGTGGTGCAGCTGTGGCTTTGTGAAGGAGACAAGAGTCGCACGAAACTTTGGTTACAGCGCTAGTTAACACAGGGCTAGTCGGGACACCGTGAGTGTGTTGGGCCTGAAGGCTTTGCATGTTGAGGTGGCCATATCGACGGTGCCATAGGACGGGATCACACTGGGCAGTAAGGGCAACCTGAGGGGAGGGGTCAAGTGCCGGCGGGGCGGATGGGCTGGAAGGGAGGGCCGGCTGGTGGGGAAGGAGGTAGAGACCGTTTCCGGACGGTTCTAGCATACCCATGCCTGTGGGTACCAAAAGCAAACCAGTGTCAGAGTTGGAGGGGAATATGAATTCACAACCGCTGTGAGTTTGCATCCAGCTGACACTAAGGAGTCTGCCGATACGCTGTGCTGAACGAGATGACAGGTCAGGGGTGTAGAGTGCATACACAGTGCGGTGAATTAGCTGGCCAGAGGCAAGTCTGACAGAAAGTCGCACTGAGCCACTGCCCTTAACGTCAACGCCGACACCGCCCACGCGAGAGGGAGTGGAGGGGGGCGTGAATTTCACGAAGTCATCTCGGAACGCAGTGAGGTTAATCGAGCAGGCGGAATCAACGACCCAAAACTGTGACAGATTACGACCCGGGGCGAGGGAAGAGGAGAATGCCACAGAGCTGAATGGGACACTCACCTCGTCGTCAGCGTCGTCATCAACGCAGTCTGCGAAGGTGGGTAGGCAATCGGTGTCATCGGCGGGGGCGTCGTCGGCAGGGACGTCGCTCAGCAGCGCAGCGTGAGCAGAGGGGGTGCCGTCGGCGGCGCCGTACTTCTGGACTGTCAGCCTACGCTTGGCAAGATTCCACTTAAGAATAGCGTCATCAGTGGCATTGCACGCGGACATGAGATGGTGGAGGCTGCCACAAACGCCACACTTGTTGGGTCGTTGGCCGCGAGGGTTACGGTGTGGTGGGCCTCGACCGCTGTGCGAGCCGCGGCCCGCAGCGACGAACGCGGAGATGGGAGGAGGTGATATGTCCGGAGCGGTTGCGTCCGGAGCAGGGTTGTCTTCCATGTTGTGCGCAAGGTGTAGAATGCTCGCCATAACTTCATCAGCCGACATGATGTAGTCCGTGTCGAAGGCGTTGATGACGCATTGCTTCGCCTGACCGTGTGGGCCGCTGCTAGAAATGCCGCGCAGCATGAGGAGACCGAGGTGGTGGGGGTGGATGGCAACGGAGCCATCAGCCAACTGGCATGTGTCGTTGTACTCGTCAAAGGTCTGGCGCATGTAGTGGACATAGTCACTGAGTGACTGACCGGGGCGCTGTCTGACCGTGAGATTGTCCAAGAGGGACAAGGAGCGAGCAAAAGACCGACAGTCAAGGCGTTCACAAAGGATGTCCCACGCGGCGGCGGCGCAGTCTGGGCGTGCTGGAGAAATGCATTTCATGGCTTGGTCAGCGCGCTTATTCGCGCTGGCTGCATGGAGGAGCAGCGTGTAGGCGTAGTGTTGCGCTTGTTCGTCGAGCCAGACGCCGGAGTCGCGGATGGCCAGCTGAGGAATGAGGTATGCGGCCTTGATGGAGAGGAAATTAAGGAAGGTCCTCTTCCATTGCTTGAAGTCCGTGGTCGGGCACATGACGGGGACCGACATCTTCATGGACCGGTTGAGGGCGTCCTTGTCGAAGCCGGGGGCTTCGTGTGCCGCCCGGTTGATGACCACCGGGTCGATAGTGGGGCGACGACGGCCCCGGGGGTTGGGGTCGCCATGTTGGAGTGGGGGAGAGTGTCGGCCATGAAAGGGAGGAGGTGGGCCACCGGGAAAGGGAGAGCGGCCGGCCATGGGACGCGGCGGGCCGTACGAGTGCGGGTGGTCACGGTAGGGGGGGATAAGATGAGAGGGCGCCTCCGTGATTTGGGGGCCGGGGTGGTGAAGGGCGTATCCGGCGTGGGGGAAGGGGGGAGGTGGTGGGAGGTGATCAACCCGGATGGCGTGACGCGAGGGGTCGTAGTGCGCCTCGGCACGCGCGGGCTCGCGGGGCGCATCGTGGCGGCGCTGTGCGACTGTGGGGTCGGTAACAGGGGCTGCAGCAGGAAAGAGTGTTTCTGCGTCCGGTGTTACGAAACCAGGCTGGGTATGGTCACTCAGGTGGAGGGTGTGACCGTCGTGGCTGTGCCGGACGGGTTCGAGTGGGGCATCGTGGCGGCGCTGAGCTACAGGGGGGTGCGGATTAGCACCCGCAGCAGCGACAGCACCCACGGCCGACTGCGAGTCGACACGAGCAGTTAAGCTCGCCACTTGCGCAACGAGCAGCGCGAGAGTATCGGGGGGGTGATCGAGGGTGCTCTGGTGAGAGCCTGACTCAGGGGAAGCAGCAGGTGAATCAGGCGGGTTTTTCTGCTCCATTTCGACAGAGGGAAAAAAAAAAGAAAGAGCTGAAGGAAAAAACAGGCAGCGGTAAAAACCGCTAGCCGGACTTGTGCCTAACAGCGGTATGCTAAGAGACGGCCTGATGCCCGCCGACCCCTCGGCCTGTAGCCCCGGGGTGTCTCAGAGCACCTTTTCTGTATCCTCCACCCAGTGTGGGGCACAAGTCGAGGCCAAGGCCAGGACAGGTGGAGCGCTGCGCGAGGTGGCTGATGCGCGAGGCTAGTATAAAAATAGAAATAAAAGGTAAGCTACGGCTGGCGTGCGACCTGTGGATGCGTATTCACCCGACAGTGCACCCCCCCGTTCTCCAGCTTGGACCTGTGTGCACCCTGTCCACACACGACGAGTGCGTCGGTGTGGTTGGCTGGCTATCTCCGGCGGGTGGCTGGCTTAAGAGGGTGGTGGCGGGTTTTAAAAATCGCAGTTTATACTGGCGATACCGCCGACTACAGGTTGAAAGTACTAGGTGTCTAAAGAAACTTGCCTTCTGCGGGAGAGCTGTCGATCGCAGCTCGCCGAACCAGGTTGTCGCGCGTGAGTGACGTGAGGCGGGGGCCCATAACCTATTGAACCATGCAAACACAGTTAGTGTGGAAGATAACGTACGCAAACGTAGTTACAGTCACAGTCCCGCAAACGGAACAGTTAAGGCGACAACCAGCCTACAGGCGTGGTGTCGGGACAACAGAAGTGTGAGAGCTGTAGCCTAGCGACAGCTCTGTACCGAGTCAAACAGTTTATCGGTATGTCCGATCTAGACATGTACTAATCATATCTAGAGTAGCTTACAGTAGCTATCTGCAACTAATACGTATGCGGTATTACTTACAACAAGCCCCGCCGACGTTCCAAAGCCCCTCAACTCCCTATCGTCGACGACGGAGCAATGGATTGGGAGCTAGATGAGTGCAGCGACGACATCGGCGAAATATATGAGCAGCCCGCCCACCGACCGCCCGCCCTGTCCCACTACCAGCCCGTCCAGTCCGAGCCGCAGCCGCCCGCGCACACGCAAACCGCCCAACCTCAGCTTATACGCCCCCAACCGCAGCACGCCGCCCAGCCCGCCGCCCAGCCCGAGATGCAGCATCAAAACAACAAGGTAGAAGAGCTACAGCCTCAAGCATCGAAAAAGGTGAATACTAAAGACATCAAGTACATTCCTCGCTCTGCTAGGATAAGAAGGACAAATAGCCAACCCGGCAGCACCTCACATGCAAGGTGGATGACAAGACAACGTATGGATTTAAGGGAGCATTTTACAAAACTATACGGGCACACGTGGGCTATGAAATACAAGAGTTCAGACATTACAAAGGCAAGCACATCCACCATAAGCGTTTCTGCATGGTGGGGCTCCCCCCCTTCTGTAGGAATCACCCAAATGGTGAATCCAATCGTTAAACGCTGACAATACCCATGCTTAGTCTTGTCACCAATGCGTTGCAACTTGACGTGAAGAGGAGGGGCAGCCATGGCGATGGTCCCACGCGGCGAAACTATCCGCATAGAGCGATAGCCAGGGCCACCACTACTTCCATGCAACACAAGCTCAGTCATACGAAAAAGCTGATAGACGGGAGAAAAGGTTGTGAAGCACCAACATCTAGTTGAGTTGCTGCCGTCTTGGACGTCCTTCCACATTGTCGTCCTCTGCGCATATCTTGGGTGCTCATCTCCGACTGGGGAGGACCTCGCAGCTTGGTTGAGCGTCTTCACGTACGTCTCCCACAAGTCTCCGTGCCATCCCTCACAAATGATAGTCGCGTAGGCCCGAGGGTCCACACATAGGAGCTCCTTCGCAGCTTGAACTCGAAAGGCCGCAAGGTAATCATCGTTCCTAAAAAAGCAAAACAACAAAAAGTATCGGAAATCTTTGTACCTACTACAACCATCGGCCACCATCTACACCAAGACGGCGGCCAAACGCAGGGAAGGCAGCGCGTACCTAAGGAAAGTGGCAGGCAGAGCCACCCCTCGGTGGCAACGGCGGCAGATGCCATTGCCGTCGCCGACCATGGGCGTCGTGCGCGCCATTACTCCTAGGCACACGACGCACATGTCCCGCTCCCCAAGAGCATTGCTCCACCTATGCCGCGGCAGGTCCTCCTCCGTCGTTTGTGTGCCGCGGCTCCGAACACAACGCCCCAGTTCTTGGTTAGTTTGGCTTTGGGCATCACGGGGGATCCAGTGCCTCTTGATGAGCACAGCTGCAATACGGCACACCGGTAGAGTTAGAAAAGTGGGTACCTACGCGGGACCTCAAAAAATAAACGGTGCCTCTTAGCTTACGGTATCTGCCACCTACGGAGTCGAGGTCGCAGCACGGGGGGGTTGGGGGACCAGAAAAACGAAAAGATTTTATTCCCAAAGTTAAACCCCACCTCTACAACGCGTCGGGGGGGGGATGGTGAAGCGTGCTGCGTGCCCCTCTACAATGCGTGCGCGGGTGATAAGATGTGGGTGAAGGTAATTTGTAGTTGCGAACTTGATATTCGGAGCGGAAACTGGGCATAAATGGTGACATCTGAGTCAAAACGGTGTCCAGCTCGGTACACGAGTAAATTACTATGCCAGGAAGACTATGCTAAGCGGGCACCGGTAAGGGTATTATCTCGAGGGAGCGCGACCTCGAAAACTGATGCTTCGTGACGAACGAGGAAAACTAAACCCTGAGATTCGTAGAATCCTACCTACCGAAACTTATCGATGCCGACAGTCATAGCGGGTCAAAGTAAGAATTAACACGCATTATAACCAAACCACCCTATGCACATATGTGTTGGGTGCGTGTGGAGCCTTTGTGCTGAAGTTGTGACGGCGTGATATGCGTGCCCCCCAAGGTCGTAGAGCAGGGTGTCTGTTATCGAACTAGGTGAGAACAAGCGAATCACGTAACGAGCCGCCCTAGCAACCCCTCCGTCCGTAGCCGTAATAAAGAACCTAATGCACTATATGCAATGAAACGCGGCAGGGGTCATACTTACTTGGTGTACAGTGGTTGCGTGGGTTCATGGCTTTCCACTTCCAAAAGGGGGGGCACGGCCAGGCGAGATGAGCCGCTACCATTGGCGCGGTGGAGAAGACGGTTTATGTGACGAGGCGAACGCACGCAAACCTGTGAGACGCACTCTACTTGGCGACAACAAAATCGGCGAAAAACGTACGGGTACTGAAAATTCGTACAAACGGTAAATGTCCGGGTGTACAGGTACCCGGGTGTGCCGTGATCACCTTTAACCACGACTCCATCCACCCCGACCTCGACATGCTCCCCACCGGTAAATTCGCCATCCACACACACCCATCAGTCACTGACACCGCCATACTAAGGCTAGGGATCAAGTGAATTTTGTCGATGTTGATGGTAGTGATATCTTGAAACGTCAATGTTGATAGTATTGATATCTTGGATTGTCGATGTTGATGGTGTTGATATTTTGGGATGTTGATATCGATGGCAATATAAGCTGATGTTATCGCCGATATATCGATATTTGGGACGATATATCGATACATCGGGCTTTGATAATCAATATTTTCCAACTGTTTTGATAATTGACCGCATCGTGTCAATGTCGATGTCGCAACCTATCACATCGATGGCACCATCAGCGTGTGATGATGATACTATCGACGATGCATCGATGGCTGATCCCCAGCCTTACACCATACTATGCACTCCCGACGGCCGTGCGGTCACCACCCTCAACGGCCCCCGCGTCCGCCACCTCTTCCAACTCTTCCGCCCCGGCCTCTCGCAGCACACGTTCGAAGAGGAGGTCTACCACCTCCTCACTCGACTAGGCTCCCGCTCAGAAATCAACTCACCAACACCCGCCACCACCACCCGTAATAGATGGACCACTAGGAAAGACCTACTCACAGCTCTCCATCACACATTTCACATCCAAACAGAACTCTACTCCGACCCCCTCAATAAATCCCTCCACTCCCACACCTACCACTCCCTATACCCCGAAGACATAGTCTTCTCATCTAGCGGCAGCAATGCCCCACACACCTAGCAAGGCACCAACATAGCCAACCCCAAATACGACCACGAATGCATGCGCCGCGCCATGGAACACGCGATCACCATCGCACACCTCATAGCCCCTCACACACCCAGCGCGACCATCCTCATCCTTCCCCGATGGGAACACACACCCTACCGCCACTCCAAATACATCAACTCCCCATACACCCACCACATGTACACCCTCCCCAATGACGCGAACACCTTCCTACCCCCCGAGCAGCACACATGCAACCCCACTTCTTCCCCATTCGGCACACGCTGGATGGTCGACATCTACCTCGTCGATGACCCCCTCGCACTCTCCACCCTCCCATCGCACACAACCATGACCGCACTACACAACACTCTCGAGTCTATCTACGACACTCACCTCCCCAACCCCACCATCACCATCCCTCCTCCTCACCTCTTCGACACCTACTCACCCCACTCGGCATGCATATACCACCTCCCCCCAAACCCATCTCACCCCATCACATACCCCCCCCCCCCCCCCCCCCCCCCGTAACGCATGCAACTAACATACCCCCCACCAGAGGTACTCTTGCTTGGAACTGGCAGGACTTTGTCTACACAAACGGATCGAAAAAGGAGGCTCGTCCCCTCTCGGAGCAGCAGCCACCCACCCCCCCTCGGACACTAGAATCAAAATCTTGGTAACCTCTACCCCTCCCTCCCACACAATAAACCGAGCTGAACTAGCTGGCATAGATATAGGCCTCCAACTTGGCCGCACCCACCTCCTTACATACAGTGCGTGCTCCCTCCGCCTCATACAAGAATACTTAAACTGCCCTTCCGCTTACAGACACAACATCCACCGCGACACCCTCCTATCCATTACATACACACTCAAAACCCGCTGCGACGCAGGCATCCGCACACACCTCGGCAAAATCAAAGCACACAACCACTCCCTAGGTAACGACCTCGCAGACACTCTCGCCAACCATGTCGCGGATGGTCACCCACCCGACACTACATACACCACAGGTTCAGAGGTCACGATAGGCCATTGGATCTGGCCATACACCCTCATTCCACAAACCCTAGGGGAACCCATACCCTACAAATACACCAACCTCAAAGCTGACGCACACACCTACAGCGTCAAACTCACACACATACCCCTCTCGCAAATAACCAAACACGGAGCCCTCCTCGCCCGCGCCGCAGAAGACGGCGCCGACTTCTCTTTCCACAAAAAACACTCAACCCTCACAAATATCCAGTTCACCCACAAGCAAGAATTCATGTGGGGAATCCACAACACCCGCCTTCTTACCCACAACCCCACACTACGCTGCCCCCTATGTGGCCAATTCACTAGCAACGGCCACATGGCCGGTATCTGCCCCACCATGTCTGGCCTAAGACATGACCGACACAACAACGCGCTGCAACTCCTACTCTCCCTCATGGAACGCCACAATGGAGGAGGCTAGGAAACCATCACTGCAAACTTCGGTAACAAACCCATCAAATCATTTGCTTCCCCCACTCCTGCCCACGCTCCACTTGACTGTCACCCACCTCACCCCACCCACATACCCACCCGCCTTGTTGCTGCTGACGAAGGTCTCTCGCCCGACTCCCTAACCTCGTGTCCCGCCGTCCTCCCACCTGAGATTCTCCCCCCCGCGCTACGACCCTCCGCACACAAACCCGACTTTATCTGCCTCCTCGAACCTCGATTCGTCGGTCACACAAACGGCCGCCGCCGTTACGCATCCATAAAAAAGATTCAGATAGGGGAATGGAAGTACTGCACGGACAATAACCTCTCCCAAAAAGCTCGCCTCATACGTGCCAAATACACTCCCCGTGCCAACGCCATCCGCAGCCACTGGCCAGGCACAGTGGTAGACATCCTTCCCATAGTCATGAGCCGCACGGGCACACCGCACTCTTCCACCATCACAAGTCTCACATCCCTTCTCACCGCCCGCACAGACCCTCATGACAAACTCATCTCCAAAGCGCGCCTCAACACGTCTTGAATCCTTGCACAACTCCTCACGCATACTGTACAATGGCTGCATCATCTCCTACTCATATACCGCATCAAATCCCGCACGACCTCCCGCCGCGCCTCCACGCATTGCCCCTTCGCGCTCCCCTGACTGCACACCGCCCTCGCCTCGTCTTGCACAACTCCCCGGGGGGGAGTAAAACCCCCGAACATCCCTGGAGAGGTTGGATTTAGGTGGTTAACGGTCTAGCCTTGACTTGTAAGTTCCCTATATGGCATAGTTGGGAGGGCCCAGAGACATCAACCGGCGCATACGGTGTTTGGTGTAAACCGGCGCATCCGGTACATGTTGTAAACAATTTCAATTTCAATTTCAATTTGCCGCTACCGGCGAGTTGCCGATATGAAGCGGTTCCAAATGTAATGCGTAATGTACTAGTCAGACATGTAGCGGGAAAGACTGTCCACGGGGCGAATTAGCTAACGCACGAGAGCGACCGGCGAGGAAGAAGCAAAGCCGACATGGCTGTTAGGAGCGTGTAGACACGCAAAAGTATAGACGGGCGCTGCTCGTGTTGACTCCTCCCTTTCGCCGTGGGAAAGGTAAGCTCCCCGCTAAGATAGGTTAGCGTTGCGGGGTTGCCTCGGGAAAAAACAATGTACTAATTAAAGTTCGCACGGGCCGCGAATTTTCGCGGGTCGGTTTTAAACAACCAGATTTTGTCGAGGGCATCGGTAGGCTGAAGGCTAGGTGAGACTCAAAGCTTTGTGGGGCGAGCGTGGCGCCGGGCGCTTTACACACGCTATTCTCCTTTTTACGTGGGAGATGGTAGGACAGTCGCGGACAACCAGCTCGAAGGCGAAGCGTGGTGTCGGTTGGACGATGAATTACTAGCGTGGCGCCAAGCGCTTAAGACACGCTCTTCTCTTTTTACGTGGGAGTAGGTAGGATTGGCGTGGCGCCGAGCGCTTTACACACGCTCTTCTCTAGTGTAAACTTGGTGGAGGGCCCATAAACTGTCGGAATCGGGAACGGATAGTTACACGTAGGTCGTACCGGCCCCACAAGGGGGCCGGCTGTGGCGACTAGATAAGTGAGAAGAGAGAGATGGCGGCCGGCGAAGGCACCGACATGGCCGGCCGACCGCCACTAACAGTGAATAGAGTACCGCTAGTAGACTAACACTAAGTACTATGATAACAAATAGCTACGTTGTACATAAGCACTAGGCAACGGGATGCGAGTGATAACAATGGTCGTGGGCGTGGTTTTGGCGAAGAAGAAGTTCTTTGGCTACCTGTCTACGGTTGAGGCGGATGAGTATTGTGATGGTAGTCTGAGTGGGGGGGGGGCGGGAGTCGCGACGCCCGTCGGGTGTCTTGGGTTTGACGGGACTCCCTATCGCATGTTGGCCTCCTCGATAATTTTGTTAGTGGTGGTGGTGGATACGGCCTTGGTGAGCGCGATCATAGGGCGTGTTAGCTTGCTGAGTTTGAGTACCACCGGATCGGCCACTCGAGTCCCAAAGACGTCGCCGATTACTGCCAGGTGAGATGGTTGTGCGAGGGGGCGGGGCACGACATGACTATTGAGATGCCGTGCCCGATTGGAGAAGTATGTGTAGGCGTCGAGGGATGCATGGGCTGACGGTGTAGGAGGTGGGACGCGTACAATCAAGGCCCAAATAGCGGGAGGTTAGGTCGCGGGATCTGATGCCTTTGGAGGGTTGGGCTAGGGTTGCGTTGAGGCTGCCGCAGTGAGTTGGAGGTCGTTGTTGTCCTGGGGGGATTTGTCGGTGCATCCCATATGGATGGATTGTCTTCGGCGACGGTGATAGGATCCATGGTGTTTGTTGCGGAGGGCGAGTGCACGTGAGGCGTCAAATTCGATTAGGGGAACGCGCGCCGTCTAGCATGTACTCCGTGTGAGCTGAGATTCGGGCATTTAGTATCTCCGGGGGAGAGGTATGTCTCGGCGAGAGGATAGGTCACTCTGTTGATGCAACGAGTTGGTAATGCCGTGGCTTTGTGTAAGTGTGGCCGTGAGGGGCGACATGCTGGCCGGGGAACGGCCGAGGAGTGCCGGAAGAGCTGCGGATCGAGGCGATAAAGGGCGGGTGAAGGTCGAGGAAGCTCGGCATGGGAGATGAGGACTCTAGGAAGCGTTTGGAGCATGGTAGGAGATGGAGTAGAGGTCGGCGGGCGGCGATGAGGGGCGTGAGAGCGGGTCGGGTGGGAGTGCCATCGAACCGTGGGGGCGGCGGGTGACAGTTCTCATAGGCTTGTATGTGCAGAAAATCGGTTTCCCGCGGAAAATCAGTACTTTGGTAGTTTTTTCCCCGGTCGTTAATACCGGCTGTAAAGAAGGAAGTTTTGATACCCGACTCTAATGTGTCCCCGAAGCCCATCAAGGTGGTTCGGTCAAAATATACTATGTGCCCATCAACGAGATGCTCGCAGAAATCTTTTCTAAATACATGAGCAATACTCAATTTGAGAACGAAGTGTCTCAAGTGTTAAATATATATATTATTATTTATATAATTATGTTATATGGAATAATTTTTTGGGCTCTCACTGCAAATTTGCTCCTCAATCATTGGGAGTGAGTCAATACTAAAGGTAAGTAACGCTAAATTGCGATTAATAGTGTCAGCATGCTTAAGATCTCATCTTTCGCGGATGGTGGCTAAGTTCATCTAAGAACCGGCCTTAAACTGTGTACAGGTAAGAGACAAGCAGGGAGGAAAACCCCAACTACCCGGCACTTACCTGTAGCCCTAACCCCTTATAGTGTCAGCATTGATTGATGTAGAAATCGTCTAGTATATTATTACAATGATTGTTAAGATTATATGCGGAATATGAACAGACAATAAATTTAACATGACCATTTACGCATCCACCAAGGGAACGCGCGATTTCTTCTATAAGGGCGTCGACACATCGCTCATCGGTTTCTAGACAACGGCAAAGCCCCAGAAGGTTTTGGTATCTTTATCTTTAAATACTTAATACCATCATATGTAAGTCGCGAATAATGTGCTTTGGGTGTGAGCATGCAACTCCTTATTGTAATCCACTTCCTTGTTTCCCTCAAGATTCAACAGTTTCAGCCTCCAAATCTGCATCACACACACACACACACACACACACACACACACACACACACACACACACACACACACAAAATTGCTTTAGTAAGCATCTTCAATACCCGGTATACGTACCCGCTGCACCCGTACCGTAGTTTATTCATCATCACCATTATGATGGCTTAGGGCTTATGATTAATCTATATCTCATATTAATTAATTAAGGGCGGTTTAAACAGTACCAGGTACTTAAGCAGTTATTTACGCAGGCCTAGGAGTTTCCTTAGTTTAATCTTCTATGTCTGTGCACAATGTAGTGCTTCCTTTTGCCGTGCTTTGGATTCCGTGATCCTCTTGTCACTCTTGCCCTTTTGTTTCCACCCCTCCAATTTTCCCTGTCCGTTTTCGTGCTCATCTTGTTCTTCTTGTAACCAAGCTGTTTACGCCGCCTGGTGAAGTATCGCTAGGGTATATTAGGGGCGGCTGATAGGGTACGGACAGCCCTCTTCCTCCTAATTCTCACCGCCTCACTACAGCACGACCGTCCGCCCCATCAACCCCCGCTCGACCAACCCCCGCAGGAACTTGCCGGGCCGACCCACCCTCCCCACCCCCACCCAGTTCCGATCTTTGTAGAGAGCGCCTCAGAATGGCCTTCGCCGCTACCACGCGCCGTGGCGCATCCGCGCAGCTGTGGCGCCTGGCTGGCGCCGAGCAGCGTCGGGGTTTCCTCGGTCTTTTCGGATCCTCTGCGCCTTCCGCGCCGCCCATGACGGAGCCGCTGGCGGACGTCCCCGCGCCCGCGCCCGTGCCCCTGGAGGCTGGCCCACCCGGCACCGAAATCACCACTCTTGCCTCCGGCGTGCGCGTCGCCAGCGAATCCACGTGGGGCCCTACCGCCACGCTGGGAGCTTTCATTGATGCCGGCAGGTGCGACGCGCTTATTTATTTTTTCCAACCTTTTTAGGGTTTCTCCTGCTCAGCCCTCCTTTCCAGCCCACAACCACTCAGAGGGGAACCTCAGGGGTGCCTTTCGAGAAGCATATCCCCTACCTCATAATCTTGCTTCTCCTCTGTTTCATCTATCTATATCACAAGGCTGTGCTGTTGACAGACACAACCTGTGGCGCAGCCAACGTGCCCTCTCGCTCAGCACTCTCACCTTTCCCCTAGCACCTACCTTTCCTCACATCTATGGCACTCATCATGGCACCTGCATCCATACTGTTTACAACATCTCCTGTATTCCTCCCTTACGTCCAAGGCATCACTCTAAAATCGCCAAGGTAGCATATTCAGAAGACGAATATTCAGCGTTGGAAGACGCATATTCAGCGGCCGCCGGGTATTCACAGCATCACAGCATCCACAGCGCTGTTTGCAGCTGGAGTGATACCTGTTGATGTTAGGTTTTGGATCTGGCCTGAATCCATTTGCACTGTGTTCATGTGCGCATGCGTGTGCGCGCCCGCGCGCGTGTATGTGTGTGTGTGTGTGTGTGTGTGTGTGTGTGTGTGTGTGTGTGAGAGAGAGAGAGAGAGATTGTGTGTGCGTATGTAATTGTATGTGTGTGTGTGATTGTGTGTGCGGGTCTGTGGAAGTGTATTTGTGTGCGTGTATGATTGTGTGTGTGTGTGTGGTTGGGTGTGATTGTGTGTTTGTATGTGTGTGTGACTGTGTGATGGTGTGTGTGCGTGTGATAGTGTGATTGTGATTGTGTGTATGCGATACTGTTAGATTGTGTGTGATTGTGTGTGTGACTGTGTGCATGTGCGTAGGTCTGAGTGTGGGTGGGTCTGTGCGTGAGTGGGAGGTGAGTATGTGAAGTGGTTGATGTGATCTGACACTGTGAGATGGTTGGTGCTTCGCGTTTGCCTGTTGTACAGCATCTATGAGAGCGATTCCAATGCGGGCGTTAGCCACCTTCTGGAGCAGATGTCGTTCAAGGGCACTGCCAACCGCAGCTTTTTCCGCATTGTGCGCGAGATTGAGAGCATGGGCGGCAACGTGCTGGCGAGCAGCAGCCGCGAGCAGATGAGCTACAACATTGACTGCGTGCGCAGCAACACCCCCGAGGCGCTGGAGCTGCTGCTGGACAGCGTCGTGAACCCCAAGTTCACAGCTTGGGACCTCGCGGCGCAGAAGAAGAAGATCAAGTCGGAGCTGCTGCAGATCTCGGAGCAGCCGGGCACCATCCTGCTGGAGGGCATGCACTATGCGGCCTACCACGGTGCGCTCCCCTCTTCTCCCCTTTTCCCGCCCCCTCTAGGGAACTCGACCCGGGCAGGATGTTTTGGAGGGGTATCGCTAGGTTAGTCATTGGTTGTTACTTTGGAGACAAGGCAGCCAGCAGTCTTCTGCTCCAATCCACTTCAACACCCCCCAAAGACTCGCTTCTCACACAGACACACTTTTACACAGTGACATAGACTCGCCCCACACCCACCCACACAG
>JAPMLY010000360.1:0-40000 GCA_026401115.1 Tetraselmis chui
GAAGAGGGTCGTATTTGCGGCGCCTGATTACGTTGCAGTTTTGTTTGATTGTCGTCGTAAAATGATGGGGATTGTGGGTGGCATAGTATCTGTAAGTAATTTTAATGTGTCAGGCGCTTCTCTCATTTGCCCGTCAGACCTTACAACCCTAAACCACAAAAACCCTAATATATTAAAGTGATACTCAACCGCTGCACCATTTCCCCTCAGAGACTATCGCTATGATGGAAAATGCAAAAGCATAGGAACAATTCGGCGGTGGCACATCCAAAGCGAGGAAAAACATCTGAAATGTTTTAAGGGTTCGAAAGGACAGGCCGAGCGGTGAGGGCAGCAACAAACCATCGTGGTTTGGTGCGCCACTCTGCGCCCTTCTATCGCAGAGAAGGGCCCCCTAACCCTTCTCACCGCCCCTGTGTGAAGCAAACCCCTCACTCGATATATGCCCGGACAAGCATTGTCAACTGATAATGGCCACCGACCATGTTTTCACACACACACACAGCGAACTGAATTCAAACCCCAAGCCACCGGCGCTAACCCTCCGAAAAGAACATAACGATATAAGTAGCAGTATTTATTATTATTATCATTGATATTTTTACAATTAATTGCAATTGTAAAAGATTTAAACTCGACTTCAAGAAGCGACTATTGTTAGAAAGGGCAGCAACAAGGCACGACTGGTTCCGATTGCGACGGACATCTTCCACTCACCCTCAACCTGCACTCGCCCCATTGTAGTCAAACCTGTGATCACAATGCTTCGTTTGAGCTGTATTTATTTTTTTGTATTTTTTTAAACGCCCCCACCGTTCCCCCTTCCTGTCGGCCTGCAGAGCCCGCCGCCACGCCCATCGCCTCCGTGCCCGAGCAGTACATGCGGACGGTGAAGACGACGCACGAGTCGGGCGGCTACGGCTCCATCGGCTACGGTTACAACTGGAAGACGTCGGAGGCGGAGAAGAACCTGCTGCGCACCCACACCACCGCCGTCTCCTCAAAGATGCTCTACAAGCTGGCGCAGGACGGCTTCCGCCCCGCCAAGTACTTCTCCATCGACCGCGTCTTCCGCAACGAGGCGGTCGACAGGACGCACCTCGCGGAGTTTCACCAGATCGAGGGCATGGTGGGCGACGCTGCCTCTTTGATTTTCTTGTGATGTCTCTACGATGTAGTCTCTTCAGCGCGCGAAAAACAGAAATATTCATTTGTATGACAATGTTGAAAGTAGCGACCTTTTTGGCTATTCCACTTTAGATTGGCAGATTGATTAACGGGGGGCGGCGTTGCACTCTGTTGGGAATGAAATGCGGCGGCCCTTCCAAAAACACGTGCCAAATATTTCGAATGCCTATCTATTGTCAAATAATTTGTTTTAGATGTATCATAATATGCCAAAATAGATCATGACAAATTTACCTCAAGGGAAAAATGTAATTCGAATATATGAAAGTGACAGAAAATATTTTGATATATGCTTAAGTAAATGTTCGTTTTCCTTTGACAACGCCTTTCTGCCTGCTCCCCTCCTCTCTTTCAGTGGGCCACTGAAAATCACACGACCTGCTGTTTTCCTGCTTTTTAATCAACAAAGTATCCCTTTTCCGCTAATTGTTTTCAATGTCCACATTATTTTATGCTTTTTTTTTCTTGCCTCATATGTTTTGAAATCACTCCGTATCCCCCAGATCTGCGACCGAGGGCTCACCCTGGGCGACCTCATCGGCACGCTGGAGCAGTTCTTCCGGCGGCTGGGGCTGCCCAAGCTGCGCTTCAAGCCCGCCTACAACCCCTACACTGAGCCCAGCATGGAGATTTTCAGCTACAGCGAGGAACTGGACAAATGGATGGAGGTGGGCAACTCGGGGATGTTCCGGCCCGAGATGCTGGAGCCGATGGGGCTGCCGCCCGACGTCACCGTCATCGCGTGGGGCCTCAGTCTGGAGAGGTGCTGCCCAACCCAAATGAATGTGATACATTGTAACATGTACCATCTATTCACCGGGTGTTGTCCAAGGCCCTTGTATGCCCCCTCTATGATGTATGTTGTGTTGTTACTGCCGACGGAGAGGGATGGACAAGGAGACCCCCCGCCGTACAACCCTAACCCTAAGACCTAGATGGCAGCATTGGGTATTTTGCCCCGAGGCTGTAGTTAGCCGATTCATCGGTAATTGTTATGAAAAAACTTGCGTATGCCATCTAGGACGAAAAGGCCGGGTCCCCCCAATTGGCCCCAACTAGACACGGCTGGTTGACCTTTATTCGCATTTGTTTTGCACGTCTCATTTTCTGTGATGGCTTTTTATTGCCACGTTTTCTGTTTTTGGGTGGACTGTATGGAATCGAGTGCAGAGTTGCGTTGAATGGTGAGTGATCTGCAGCGGATACCCAACTCCTTCAGTGCCCAACTCACACGACTTCGGAAAATCCACAGTCAACACACTCTCACACTCTCTTCCTTGCTCTCTCTCTCTCTCTCTCCTCTCTCTCTCTCTCTCTCTCTCTCTCTCTCTCTCTCTCTCTCTCTCTCTCTCTCTCTCTCTCTCTCTCTCTCTCCTCTCTCTCTCTCTCTCTCTCTCTCTCTCTCCTCCACTCTCTCTCTCTCTCTCTCTCTCTCTCCTCGTCTCTCTCCTCTCTCTCTCCCTCTCCTCTCTCTCTCCTCTCTCTCTCTCTCTCTCTCTCTCTCTCGCTCTCTCGCTCTCTCGTCTCTCTCTCTCTCTCTCTCTCTCTCTCTCTCTCTCTCTCTCTCTCTCTCTCTCTCTCTCTCTCTCCCCCCCCCCCCTCTCTCCCCCCCTCTCTCTCCTCTCTCTCTCTCTCTCCTCTCTCTCTCTCTCCCTCTCTCTCTCTCTCTCTCTACTCATTCGTGGAAATTGGTTCTCTGTAGACATTGCTTGCGGGATTCATTTAGGGATTGAACGCTCGTTTTTTGTAGAGCGTCGGCGAGGCTCGAGGTGGTGCGAGTGGCGCTATTGATCAGCTCACGACCAAGTTTGTGGTTTTGGTTGAAAAGTGCGTTGGTTGGGTTCCTCGCTTGTCTTTCTTTCCTGTTGGCCTTGGGTTTGCTGCGGCGGGCGTGTCCTGTCGTCTCTCGGTGAGGTGTTTCGATTGTCGAAGCATTTCGGGAGTGCGGCGGTTGTTTTCGTGTGTCTTTTAATTGTTGGCGGCGCCTTTAATGCGCAGTGTCGCACTTCATGATGCCTCGCTAGTTGATCCCGCCACTCTGCAGCATTATTCGGGATTTATATTTCGGTGCAGTATTTTTGAGTTGCACATAATTCGTTGCGTCAGTTCAGTTCATGCCCTGTCTCTCAGAGTCTTGGGGCATTTGAATGTGAGTTTGGGTGGGCGCTGTGCCGAGAAACCCCCTTTATTCCCGCTGACGACACTGGTATGCGTGACAGTTCGCAACTTTTTGTTTGCTTTCCTTCTTTTGGGCTCTGCGCCGCTCGCTCGTTCTTTGTTGGTGGCGCAGTTATGTCCGCGTTCCATCCCATCTTGCTTTAAGGTTGAACTTCTGTCTTTACACGTATCTTTCATGTGATCTGATTCCTCACTCGATTGTGTTCGGCTGATGAACCACCTCCGTTGCGCAACTGACATTGGCCGTTTTGTTTTGTTTCCAGGCCAACGATGATCTTGTATGGCATCGACAACATTCGCGACCTGTTCGGCCACAAGGTACCTCCCCCCATTTGAAAATGATTAGGGTTAGTAGATGTATATATTTTGCACACTGTGCGTTTCCCGGATGAGCCCGAGCTGCCCATCGTTGCTGGTGGCTGCATCGTTGCTGTGTGCCTGTTTATTGCATGGCGCTGAGCTGCTGCCCGCCCCGCGCGCCTCGCTCGCTGCCAGGTGAGTCTGAACGTCGTGAAGAAGAACCCGATTTGCCGGTTGGGCTTTTAATGCGGCCAATGGTGACTGCGTAGCGGGAGGGAAAGGCGGCGGGTGCGATGATGACAGTTTTTCGGACCCACCAGCGTCAGTGCATTGCTCACCGGCGGTCCTCGATTGTTTTTAGAGAATTGCGTTCTTGCTCAACGGAGCGCCATTTAACAAGCATGTCGCGCCATTGGCAACGTTTCCCCCTTTTCAATGACACACATTTTATTTTATTTTATGTCGCGCTTTGTTTGTGCTCCATCACTCGGTCAGCGGCGCTCTCGCCTCACCTTGCACTGCGCAACCCCTCATCACATCCGAAGCCACAGCCGCCCTGACTGCAGCAGCAACCCGGAAATCCGATAGGCTGAGACAAGAGTACGCGTTGTGTTTTTCTTAACCCGATTTACTTTTCATGCAAGTGGATCCCGTATGTCCACCTCAGCGACACCTTGAATGCAGGGGTGGTGGGTCCAACGGCAACGCGGCTCGCGTGATGCGGCACTGCTTGCCGTTCTTTCTTACGCGGCGCGGCGAGTCGTCGTATATGTGTTATTCCACGCAAGGCCGCGGCTGCGGGGAGTCTCGCGACTTTGCGGGCGCGTTGTTGCCGTAGCAGCGAGACAGCAGGGTGATTGGGTATTCAGAGATGTCGACGGGCGCAGTTTCTGACCAAGCCGTCACGTGCAACACCACGCGGACAGTGGGATCGTTGTGAAATACACATCGCGGATTTTAGGGCCCGAAAATCTCGCATCACCCGCTTTTAACCATCGTACAAAGAATGCATGACGCGGGAGGTCGATTGCTTAGATAGAAATGAAGACTCCCCGTGTAACCGGCCCGAGGGAGACGGGCCTCAACGCGTGTCGTGTGGGTAGGCGGTTCCGATTAAAAGTGTTGTTTGTATGGATCTTCTACTACTTAGACAGCTCCGGACTAATGGTCACTCCCGCGATGTTTTCTTACTGAAGCAACGCATCGCTGTGTGTAAAGGGCGCAATGTGCCATAATAATGTGTAAGCATGCACTGGAGGTGGGGTGGGGCACATTTTGGAAACATGACCATAACACATGCACCATCGCTGACACCCAACCACAGGCTCACCCTACCCACCCCTCCATGCAGGTATCAAAAGTGCTTATTTGATACCACTATCCTGCCAACGGTCACTGCCGGGTGTTGTCGACCGAGTTCATTGTGCCCTATTGCGCAGTAAGGCTGCCTCCCTGCCGAGAGTCTTCACCTTCTCCTTCCGGTTAGGTTTTAAGGTTACCCTAATCCCTCAACTCCTCGAGTGCGCACATGCAGTTGAAGTACAAATACAGAATAACCCCGCCTCAAATCGGTCGATCGACCTAACACAACACATCTAATCGGAGCAGCCTGACTCGGCTCGGTACTCGTCGATCCGTGCGTCTTGTGGCGAGACAGGCCGCCAACGAGGGTGCAGCACATGCCTTGCTCCCCACAGTTACAACCGCTATTGCAAAGCAGCTACCTTTCGAATGTACACGCGCAAACTGAGTGAAGCCGTCATGTCGTGAGCGCGACACATGCAGAGAGCAGGTATACGTCACAGTTTCCGTCGGAGCCGCGACGAGCTTGTCGTGCTGGCGATGAGCGCGGACGAGGCGGTGTCGCACCCTAAGAGCCAATCTAAATGGGGTGCTAAGACGAAGTCGGCGCGCGCTTTGGTTTGAAATGGGGCTCCGTCCCGTGGGGCTCCCCCCTGCACGGGATGGCCATCACCACACTGAGCAACGGAATGGGGTGCTCTGGCACTGCGAAGGGGATGACATGGGTGGTCGCACACACACAACCACGGGAATAAAGTAAAAAAAGCTATGGGATCACTGCAAGCAGGTGGACCGCAGTCGGCTACATGTTGGAGGCGTTGAATTTGCGCAGCGCCTGCCGAATGCCCTCAAACTTGATCATGTCGTAGTACCCCACCACCTCCGCGCGCCACCCCTCCGCGAACATGAGCTCATGAAACACCGGCTCCATGTCCAGCAGCGCATTGATGTCATGCCCTGCCATTGCCGCCTCCAGCGCACCAGACTGCCCGTCCTTCATCACCACACCAGCGCGGCCACACTTTTGGATGAAGTGCGCCCAGCACGCCACCATAAACGCCATCCCCTTCATGGGCAGCCCCAGCGCGAGGCCGTCCGACACCGCGGGGCAGCCCTGGATGGAAAACTTGTTGCTGGTGTCGTGGGAGATGCGCATGAGGGTGTCTGCCACCAGCGTGTTGCTGAAGCGCTCGCACAGAATGTCCTGGTACACGTCGAGGTTGATCTGCTCGATGCCATCGATTTTCTCCAGCGTGGGGCGCAGCTCGTCGTGCATCACACTGCACACACGCCCAACCCACCAACACACCCCTCAATCTTTCCAACTCAATTAAATTAGTTCGCATCACAGGGCAGTTGCGAATCGGCTAACGGTGCGCCTTCTGCGCTTTGTTTTGAGCCTCGTCCACCGCTCATTCTATTGTTCATCACCTCTCAACAAATTCGTCCACCCCTTCTATCACAGGTAGCTCCACTTCCGAAAATGGTTGAGTGTTTTTTAAGCAACCGACACATCTGTTACTTGCCCAGCTTTGAAAAAGTGTGTTTTCTAATTAAGTGGGGGGAGGGCGCTTACTATGTAAAGTAGTCCTTCAGCAGAGGATTTATGGCCGCTTCAAAGACATACTCCAGCCCCATCAGCAGCGCTGGGAAGGCCATCACCGAGTGCGTCTGTGGGAAGGGGGGGGGGAGGGGTCATTTTAGCACGGCATCTTTGCCATCCATTATGCATTAAACAAATCTATCTGGCTTTCTTATTTGGATACTTTTTTACACAAACACGTACATAAACATGTGCACACCCACACGCAAATACACATTCAAACACTCACACATTCGGGGGATCATCAACGCAGCAATTTTGTCATCCACCATGTGTTGAACAAACTCAAGCTTTCCTAGCGAGATACTTTCACACACACACACACACACACACACACACACACACACGCGCGCGCGCGCACGCTCAAAATTGCACGCACACACCACAGACACACACACACATGTAAACACACTCACGTAAACACATTCAATAGTACACACATATACACACGCATCAAATCACACACACACACACACACACAAGAACACGCGCATACGCGCGCACACACACATATATACACAGGGCGCATCTTAATTGTTCTTTCAGAAATTTTCACGCCTCACGAGGGTTGAATCAATCATCACGTAACACCTTCATGGAGTACGTGAAGACGGATATAAGCCTCAGGGCTTATTAGTGTTTAACGGGAAGTTAGAGGCCTTCACCCACCACGTTCAGCATCCTGATCTTGGCCAGCTCGAAGGGCTTAACGTCCCGCACCATCTGTACACCAACCTCCTCCCACCGCGGCCGCCCCGCCAGCCCCTCCGCGAAATCGTCCTCGATCACCCACTGCGCAAAGGTCTCGCACGCGACGGGCCAGTTGTCTTTGATGCCGTGCTTCTCCGCCAGGCGGTGCTTCACGGCGTCCGAGGTGATGGGCGTGATGCGGTCGACCATGCAGTTGGGGAAGGTGCAGTTGAACTTTATCCACTCAGCCAACCCGTCGCCCACTGCCTCTGCACGCTCCAATACCTTTTGCTTACAATAGTCACCTGTTAACCGAAGGACAGGGCCGCATCAGCCCACCACCGCAACTCCCTGCGCGGCGAATCAAAATACTGCACGTGAATGGTGGAAGGACCAGAGGCCGTGCAGTGTTGAGGGGGGGCATATGCCGATCGCGCCCAGAATTTTGGTTCGGGCCCATGCACAAACAAAATCAAATTGGAATAAATTATTCGTCTATGCAATAAATGAAACTTTACCATTTGTATTTGATACTGTGCACACAAGGGTGACAAACACATATGTGGCATGTTCAATCACGACTTGTCCGCGCCGAAAAGGCAGCCGCCGTGCATGATGTCGCCGAAAAGCTAGGGCGGGGGGGGGGGGGGGGGGGGGGGGGGGGGGGGCGGGATCATCTAAAATGGCGACTCCCTTGCGGGACACCTACTATTGCATCACCCTTTACCTTTCACCCATCTGGCGCGAGTGACCCACATGCGCGTATCTTGAGCTCAATAACGCTATCTACTACGCAATAAAATATTTTCAGTACTTTAAAGTGCACCTCGAACTTCCTTCCCCTGATTGATATTACCGACATCCTAAATCCCAGTACTTCGGGGCCTCTGACATGATTAGTATGCGTAACAGCGTGTCTTTAAAACGACGAAATCGTGCAAACCATACGACTTGTTATCACATACAAATCTGACGCAAAAAATAAATATTCACATTGCAGTTGCGATGTGTGTTTGCACGGGCACTATCACAATACAAACAAATCACTCTACCAACCCGCTGTGGAAGCATGATAGGCGTGCAAAATGCGTGTCTGCACAATGTACGAATGAACGGAGAAAGGCGCTTCTCTGAGACACAGCAGACGCGCATCTCGCCATCGTTGGGATAGCCATCGTGCTCTTCGATGCGACATACGTGTGACAGAAAGCGCGGTAAATGTGGACATAAGCGGGCAGAGGACGTGATGAGTAGCTACTATAGCCTCAGTACAGGGGAGATAGGGAAAGAGTGTGCAAAGGTGTCCTGCAACAGGATCCACCAAGGGGAGTTGCACCATCCACAGTGTTGCTCTCTGTTCATTGGGACGGATAGCGAGATGGCGCGCACCGTTGCCGGGGATGTTATCGCACGACAGGACGGTGGCTCCGCCGGTGCCAAAGGAGCGGCGCGCCTGCAGCCCCGCAACAACCATGCCCAGCGCAGTGGCGCCCGCGTAGCGCTCCGGGTGCGCGTCCATCTCCTCCCACGGCTCCTTCGCGGCAGTGCGAGCCGCGCGGAGCATCTCCGCGTCCGCGCGCGAGGTGGGCACGGTGTAGCCAAACTCGGTGATGGTGAGGCTGTATATTTTGCAGTCCTCACTCGCCAACAGACGGAGCACCTGTGCAGCCACAGCAGCAGCAGCGTCCCCTCACATCTCTGGCTAATCTACCCACTCGACGCCCCCTTCCCTCCATACCAAAGCCAAATTTCGTGTTTCGCTGACGCAGATGTTCTTTTCCTTTCCCATTTCCAGTGCTATTTCCACTGTGTATCTTTCAGGTAGAATCACCCGTGGCTATTTTGAATCGTAATATTGATACAATTACAAAGTGAAAGGGTTGGGTTACATTGCACAGACAGAGGTGCGTCTGTGGCTGTGGGGTAAATTGTGAGGGGGTGACGTGCGGCATGGCAGGCCGGGATGGGATGAATTGCGACAGGAAGTGGCAGCTCACCTCGCCGGGCTCCTCCGGCGCCAGCAGCATATCCTTCAGAGCTGCCACCACCCGCACGTTCTCCACCAGCTCGTTGTCCGAGACGAGGTCCTCGTCAGAGTGGCCGGTCGCGGAGACTGCGGCCGCCGAGTGCGCAATCACCGTGTACATGTTCTCCTGCGCAGCACCCAGGCAAACGCGCAAAGGGGTGATAGGTCACTACCGTTCTATTCCATTACGCTGTGCGACACACCAAAACCGAGTATTACGCGTTTAGGAGGCTTCGTGACAAAAACCTGAGCGCCAGGAAAGCAGCAAACACAGGCCACATGCCTAGCCTACAGACAATCTCCTACGTAGCTCATTCTTTTACGCACCTGTTCCCGAAGAGCATCCCGCATCGCCTTGTCCTGCGGCAGCACCCCGATGCCCACGTAGCCCCAGGCTTTGTTCTGCGGAAAGTTGTGGCGCAGCAGGTAGTCCATGTACACCAGCTGGTGCGCACGGAAGAAGCCACCCACGCCAAAGTGGGCGATGCCAGCGCCCAGCTCAGCGCCCGTGTAGGTGGGCATGTGCACCTCCGACTTGCTATAGGAAAGCCCAAGCTGTGGGTTGAACATGCGAAAAATCAGTGCCCAGTTGACCCCCTCCTATCAATGTGTGCCATTATTTGTGTTACATCCGTTCAGGTTGGCTGACATGAAAAGCACAGCCCACGTAAGCTGGCCTTCGAGGGTTAAGCAGTGATATCGATGATAGCTCTAAAATTACCCTTTACAACCGTTACTTCAATAGAATAGCTGCCAACCAAAAGGGAGGACCCAGTGCTGCTAATAATACGTGTTGCTAATTTGGAGGTGAAAGACTAAGTCAGTCAGTGTAAGCACAAATACACTCATCAGTGCCTCCGACAATACCAATTGTGCGTGCTGTCAGATGAATGCACTGCCATTTCATTGCCATCCAAGCCACTATCTAGAAGTTTTGAGTATCCGCCCTGCATGTAAAGATATCAGGCGGCAACATTGGTGCGGATCCGAAATAACGCGCACTCCTCCGCCGGTGCACATGAAATTGGTATACTACCTACGTCTCAGAGCACATGCAAGAGCCGGAGCAGAAGGGAAGGGACCAGGAGCACTGGTGGGGCCCATACCTCAGTGGATTGCGGTATTGGGGAGTTGAGGTCCTCTTCGCTCCACTGCATTTCCGTCTGCACAGTGTAGTGCATCATCTCCTGCAGACTGGCGCCAACGTCAATGGCCTCGTCGTCTTCGGACTGCAGCACCTCCACTTCCTGCGCTTACCAGAGACCAGGCAATACCCACCACCCCCACTGTCAGCTTAGCTCGTCTCCTGCGTGCTTGTGCTCTGCCAGTGCATGCTGCTTCCTTCACCCCCTCGCTTGCACTGAGCTTCCCTTCCAAGACAAGCAAAGGAGAGAGTGGACTGCCAATGGAAATGCACAGAACGGGAGGCGCAACCCTACCGACCCAACGAACAGCTCCTCCACACCCATCTCTTGAGTGGCCTGGATGCTGATGTCATCCTCTCCTGGATGATTCTCAAACGAGGGCTGCGGCGTCTGCGTAATCAAAGCACTCTCAGTCGACGACACAAACGGAGTGAACGTGTGGCCAACTCGTCGTGGGGCTAAAATTTTGGCCGAGCAGTACCTCCATACCGACGGTCCGTGGTGGACGATCGCCGTTGGCTGTGCGTCTGGCCACATACCGCGGTGCTGCCCTTCGAGCGGTGCGCGCGCTGAGTGAGGACGTGCGCGAGTGGAGCGCCGGTGAGCGAGCTATGTGCGAAAAAGGCGCAGCGGTGGGCTGAACCGCCACGGCCTGCACTGTCACCGGCATCGCGACGACAAGTGGGACTTAAACGGGGCCCAAATAACGGCAGGACTTCCGGACCTGTGAGGGGCACAGACAGAAACAGGAGGCCGCAACTTAGTTGGGTAAACGATATAAACTCGACAGCAAAATAGCCCGCGTCGGACTGAACAACCCCTTCACCACCATTCGTCAGCGTGTGATTGCGCTCGTCTTATTATTGTTAACAGACGCGGAAAAGGCGAGAGCCTGGCCTTCAGGGGAAATACGTATTGATGGGAGTCTCCCGGAATAGACAAAAGAGCATAGGCTTTCGGGTGACAGTTCACTGTGCTGGTGCTCGTTATGTTCGTGTCAAGGATGACGGCGAGGGCCGAAGAATTTTGCTTGTGACTACGAAGCTTGAGGCGCCGAAACAAAACCCTGGCGATCTGTGGAGCCGAATGAGACAGGCGGTCCTGGGTTGATGTCAAGTGAGGTCATGGGCGAGGGAGAGCGCACGGAGGGGTGGAGAGGGATTTCCTAGCCCACAGGAACGCCTTAACGACGATTTAGCACCGGATCATTGCGTGACTTTTAGGCGCGTAAAGTTGCGAGCCGTAAACCGATCGAGATTCGCCGAGTTGAACAATGCGAAACTGCGTACCGTAATTATTAGCAAATATCTGTCTGTGCGTGGCTGGGCGAAACAGTGCAGGGTGGTCTCACAGACGAGAAATATATGGAAGCAGAGTATACAGTCGGAGAAGCAGCTAGTAGGCCCGAAGACAGGCAGTCCAGGCGTTGTGCACTGTTGGAGGTGGCTACTTGGATACTGTTATGCCCGGGACGCACTCCTGCTTCCACCCACCCACTGCAGTAATCCTTAGTAGCAGGGCGCCAATAACTGACGCACCAATAACCACTCTTCGCGTCTCAGAGACGAGAATGATACACTCCTCCACAAACATCTGGACATTATTTCATAGCTACGCTACCCATGTGGAAAAATACAATCATTTATCCTTATATCGATTTTGGGTCGAGGGTCGATTTTATTGACAGATTTTCTGAACTATTGCGCTGGGCAATATCGATTTGGCGCTCAAGATGTATTGAGATCGGTACATATCGAAGGACGACACACTCAGATTGTAAGAAACCATGTTCCAAGGACAATACTTATTGAACCAAAACCTTTCTGATTATGCCGGGCCCGATGTCGAGTTGGTGGTATCTACGGTCAACAATGCGGTGGCACCCGCTACCCAAGTGACTAGCCTACAACTTCCGACTCCCGATGCACTTACTCGCTTGGGAGATTCTGGGGGCCACATCCAACGGGGCATTTCGCGCATTATTCGTGCCCGGGCCTACCTTGACCTCTTGGCGTTCTGCAGACCTTCCCCACCGGACTATATGAGGGTGACTTCGGGTACGGGTCGCGGGGCTTTGGCTCTCTTTTTCGCTTCACATGAGTCCAGTTTCAAGGTGCCATCCGATTGCTATATGATGGCAGCCCACCGGGTGCTTGGCTTGACTGCGGAGCGCGCCGCTCATGTTCGAAAATGCCCTCGGTGCAATGAGGCCCCTTCAGAATCTCGCGGGTATGGATCTTCGTCGACGGTATCGGGCATCTTTATGTCGGGTGAGCGCTCAAAAGCCGCTATCCTCATGGACCATATCCCCCGGTGCCCGTGCTCTTGGTATATCATTCAACTCCATGACCGCATTGTCCACGTGCTTGAAGAGTTCATGCTTGAAGCGGGGGCTACTAAGGGCCGGGACTTGCGGTTGGAGGTCCGCCGTATTCGGTCGGGAGCTTCACGTGATCGTCCTGGGGATGTGGTTTGGTTGGACTTCATGGCTCCGCACCGCCATCTTGTTGTTGATGTGACGGTTACAAGTGCTCGCACGAACACCAACGTTCCTCGTATAGGTGCTCGCCTTCCACTTCCTGGCAGCCTTGCATTGGGAGCTCAGCAAGGCAAACTTGATGCGGACCTCCGCACTTCCGCTTTGCTTGGCACGCCTTCGGTTCAGTCGGTCCATGACTACTACCCCTTCGCCATGGAGGATGGGGGCCGGTTGGCGCCGATGGCGGCTGAGTTGGTCGATCGCTTGGCTATTTTGGTGGCTGTACGTCGCTTCCCTGGCATGGGGGCCGCTGACTCTCGTTCCTTGCGCTCTGACAGTTATGTCCGTATGCAGCATTTTGTTCGTCGATCTACTTCTCTTCCGTTTCGGCGTTTTTTGGGGGATGTGCGACGAGAATTCATGCAACGTCTTTCTGCTGCTCTTCATGGCACTCTGGGTTCTTATCTCCGCGACGCTTTTCAGGAGGGCAATGCTGGTGCTGTGGCATGCCTTCTTGTTCCTCGGGCTTAGGTTTTTTCTTCCTTTCTTTCTTTTTCTTGCTTGGTGGCCTCCACTGCTTTTTCTTGTAAGAAATTTTTTACAATACTTATTAAACCTCTCTACGTTGTATAACTAAATCTAAATATTAGGGTATACTACTAGCCTAAGGTTGCCAATTTATAAGCCCAACCAAAGTAGCCCCTTGCATTGACGCTAGAGGAGAATGCCATATCTTCCGGGTAGAGGAAGTGGTTGGTTGGTGAGCCTTAGGATTTGTTCACGGGGTCGGAGTAGAGTTTGTGGTTGTGTTGAAGGCTGTCCGCATGGCCTCAACGAGGTATTTCCGGGTGGTCCGTTTGTTCTGCTCAACTATAGTTGGGGAGGGGGTATGGATTTCGGAGGCAATGCCGACGCGGGTTACGAGGCGGCAGAGTTCTTCCTCGAAGGTGAGTTGGGTAAGTTCGGGTCGGAATTATCAGTAGAGGTGGGTGATGCGGTCGAAGGAGAGTGTGGTGACTGCCATGTCGTTGGGGAGGCAAAGGATTGCGACATGCGGTAAGGAGGGGTGTTGGTGGATGGCGAAGAGGCCCGTGGGTTTCATGTCTATATCGGGGTTGATGTGGGTGTGATCAATGATGACCGTCGAGGTTCTCCATGGAGGTGTGCTTGGGGTGGGGAGGATGGGTTGTGTTGCGGGGTGAAGCCTTTTTCGAGGGTGGTGAGGGCAGCTAGACCTTAGAGGGTAGTGATGATGATGTCCCGGAGTTGCAAGCAGGTGAGGCCCATTACGGTGTGGAGGGAGGTGAAGTCGTGTTGTCCTCCGTGCTGACACCAATGGCATGCCCATCTGACCCGACGCTTGCGTGTGGCGCAAGGGGGATAAAGGAAAAATAAGAGCACGTATGACAAGGTAAGATATCCTCGTGGAGTGGTTCGTGCCACGTTACGCATGTGGAGGGGCCATGATAGGGCTTGCGCTGGTCAAGGGGTGTGCGCGTGAGGACTTCGAAAGCTTGTTCGATTTATTGTTGTTGTATTTCTCATTCGGTGAGGAGTTCCGAGGCCCATTCCACCATGTATTGTGTTTGGTGTTTCTTCGGGTATCTATGTTTGGAGAGGGTGTTGATGACATCACACGGGGGTTAGTCGGTGTCATTGGGTTCGAGGTATGTGGCGTCGATGAATGTATGGAGGGGGCGGGCTGAGGTGATGTGGGTGTGCTAGAGTTTTGTGTATTGAAGGAGGGTGGATGATGGTGGCGGGAGGTGTGGGGTGAGTATGGGTATCCAATTTGGGTGGGCGAGGATGGTAGGTAAAGCGTATCGGGGCTGAGGGGTTTTAGGGCGGAGTCTGTTGTGTAGGGTACGCGTTGGTTCCGTGAGCATTGTGTGTAAGAGGTGTATGCGAATGGACACGTTATCACGGATACATTTATGATAGACATCACTGATACAATTATGCACGAAATTTATCGTCTTGATTCCGGAAGTGTGAGCGGATTGTATCTGCCATGGGTTTGGTGAGATCTAGGGGAGGGAAGCCGTGTAGGAGGGTGCATGCACCACGTTTTATGCGTACGAGGCTGCGGAGTGTGGGGTGTCTCTCCGCGTTGGCCATGAGAGCTTCGATAGGCCGGTGTCTATAGTGCCGTACGATGGTGTGTATATGACTGCGGGCAATCGTGCCACGGTAGCCCAAGAGGTCTTATATTTTGTGTAGATAGCATAGATTGAGTTGAGGGGCGGTAGAGGTGAGTGAGGAAAGGCCGTAGCCTAGGCCGGAGGTAGGTCGGTTGAGAGCGGTGCGGGGTAGATTGGGGACGGAGTGGACCGCCGACCGGAGGGCACGGCACATGGTACCGTCGAGGATGTGGAGTTGGGGGTCAGTTAGGAGGCCGAGCGAGAGTGTGAAGTGTTTACCGATAAGGAGGCCCCTAGTGGCTAGAAAATGGCACGATCAGGAGAGGGGGTGCATTTGAGGGTGGAGGTGACGGCTATAGACTACCTGCGAAGGTCTTCGCAGTGTGTGGTGAACGAGAGAGAGGTATTTAGTTCGACACCTAAGACTTAATAGTTTTCAGTGGGGGACAGGGTTGGGAGCGTGGTAGGTACCTTGTTGACATCGACGGTGAGGGTGGAGAGTTGGTGTTATAGGAGAGCCTTGTTTGATGTCGAGATGGAATTGCCACTATGCCACAAGGCTCTTGTGGTACTGCATTGCCTCGCATTGACATCGAGGTTGGTGTATTTTCGCTGAAGAGGGAGAGTCTTTTGAGTTGGACTGTTAGGTTGTGCAGAGAGCCCGTGGCAAGGCTTGGGTCATCTGCAAATCCGTGGCCCGGATAGGCCTCCGTCGGGGAATGGTTCTCGGTGTGTGCATGTGTGGGTCCGGGGACGTGTCCGCGACTGCGGACCGAAAGCCACGTGAAGAATGGTTCCAAATTAAGGGTGAATGGGGAATGATGAGAGCGTGTCCCCCTATAGTGTGCCCATACTGATGCCAATGTGATGAGTTGTGCCGTGGGGGGGGGGGGGGGGGGTGATATAGCTAGTGGTTGAGACTCGTAGAGGTGCTCGTATGTGTCGACAAATGAGGGGGGCGTGCCTAGTTCACGCATGTGTTTGAATATGATTCTATGGTTGGCCCCACTGAAGGCACCTTTAAAGTCTACATATACATTATGTAAATATCTTTATTGTATATTTTAGCGTCTTCCGTCATCAAAATGAGGGAGGCAAGTGCCTCGTGTGTACCGCGCAGTAGGCGGAAGCCGTCTTGCTGATCGCTAAGGATGTCATGTGTTTCCGCGTATGCGGAGCCCGCGTCTTTAATAAGGGCTGTCCGTAACTTGAGGAGGTTGTTCATCAGGGCCATAGGTCGGTAGTTGTCAATAATTGCAGGATTATCTTTTTCATGTATGAGCGTCCGCCTCTATGGCAAGGTAATTGATTATCTCATTTAGAGTGTCGTCGGGGCTTGGGGTTTGGTCAGTTCCGAGTCGGTGGATTGTATGGTCGAAGGCATCTTTGGTCATCATATCCGAGAGCGTGGTGGTGGGATCACCTTGGGGGGTGATTGTCTATGGGTCGGGGGATGTATTGAGTTCCCCAAGTGGGGTGGGAGGTATAGGTGTGTGGTGTTGGTAAGCTGTGTTATGAAGTGTGTGTGGACTTCATAGACTATCTTCTCGGGGTCTGAGGTGATGGTATTGTTTTCATGACCAACTAATAGAGGTTAGGGGTGGACTTGCTATTATGGGAAAGGCCGCTTTGTGTTCTGAGTCGGCGGTGGAATTGTTTAGGGCTAGTGTCGTATGCAGTATTGGCCTTCTTTTTGATAGTAAGCAATATCTCTTCGGTGGCGTTTACTAGTAGGGTACTAAGGTTGTGTTGACATTCATGGCTATTTCATCAAGGATGAAGGTATCGGAGGTATCGAGGCGTTTTTGTGCGAGGTGGAGAGGGCCATGTTGTGTGCTGCATTTGCGAAGTTGTTTGTCTTGCTTTTCGTGAGCTTATTTAGACAAGTGGGAGTATATCGAGGGGTGGGTGTATGCTGCTTTGAGGGGAGGAGGGTTCGTATAGTCGAGACGTGGGTGTTGTAGCGGCTCAAGATGTTGGTGCACTGTTTTGCGAGGCAATTGAATGTATCCGTGGGTGTGTTTTTGGAGGGTGTGTTGATGATAGTTGTTGGAGGTCAAGGGTTTGTTTGATTAGGGATGGTGTAGAGGCTTGATATTGGCGGTTTTGGTCTTCCGTGAGGGGGACTTTGAATTTGTGGATGCACGTTTGGGCCTTGGTGGCGCTCCGAAAGGTGTCCAGTGGTGGAGATGAAAAGTGGGATGGGCTGGCAGGTATGTGGAGGTGGATGGCCAATTAGTCGGTGAAGGAAGAGATAGTGGTGGATATTATGTAGAGAGTGAGTGGCGCGGTATCTAGTGGTTGAGGGGTTGACAGTAGCCAATGGTCAGTACAAAAACCGCTGCGTGGAAAGGTGGGGACGATTGGGTGGTGGATGAGGGGTGAGGTATGTTGGTAGTATAGAATTGAGGGTAGAGTGTCCCTTACCGGGATGGGCTGTGGTCTGGAAATTACCGCCCCAAAGGATACGGTGTCTCGGCAAGGTGTTGTGGAGGCGCATGCCCCACGCCATCACAGCTTTGTAGAGGTCGACTATTTGGCGGTCATTTAATGGAGGCATGTAGATGCCACTGATGAGATATGGCATGCCAAGGGGGGGGGGGGGGGGGGGTGATGAGGAGGTAAGCCATGTATGGCACGTATTCAGTCGGGGGATTGAGAACGTGAGTGGTCGTAAATGCGTGTTTTATTGCGAATATGACCACGGCTTTAACATGGGGTAGGGATGTCGCCGTTTGTCTCGCATCTGTGAGGGCGAGCAAGGCGTAGGCGGTTGCTGTGATGGGGGTGGTTGGTTTCCGTGAAGACTAGGACGTCAAGGCTGATGGCCTGTGTGATTGCCTTGATGTCGAGAATCAAGGTGTAGAGTCCACGAGTATTCATTGTAGTAAGTGTAATATCTTTACGGAGGAATTGGGGGAGTCATCTTGAGGGGAGTATTGAGGGAGTTGATTTGGCATAAGGGTGAGTGGGGGTGGTGGCGGGGAGGGCGGCTGCGTGTCGGGAGTCATGGGAGGTGACGCGGGTAGGGTGTTTAAGAGGGTGGCGGGCATGAAGGATGGGTGGTACTTGCGTGGAGGTATAGGTGGTGTGGCATTGAGGTTGTGTGGAGGAGTAGGTGGTGGGGAGGTGAGAGTTTCTAGAACGTCTATGAGAGCTGAGCGTTCGAGGGGCAGGGGTGCTCTCTAAAGACGTAATGGAGTGTAGAGAATAGACCGTGTGTGTGGGGTTGAAAGGGGGGTGTGTATGGTATGTTCGGTGGTGGTGCATTGATATAAAAGGCATGTAGAATGACATGTGTGCCACATGATTAGCGTCCATACGTCTCGTTTTGTTTAGGAGGGAGAAGGTATTCAAGATGTCTGGCCGGCGGAGGGTCGGAGGTTATCTAGGCTCTATGTAGGGACATCGTGCATTTGTGTAGGTCTTTGGGGGGGACATTTATGAAGGGAGTCTATCCGTGTGGACGAATGATGTATGACGTGTAGCAACTTGAAGGTGAGAACAAGGAGGGGTTTATTTAATGTGCCGCCCGGGTAGGGTATGAGACAATGTCTAGAACGGTGGGTCCATCGGGTAGGAAGTTAACCAGTGTTATGGAGAAGGTTAATGTAAATATTTGTGATGAAGTAAAATTGGTGGCGTTGATGGTTGTGTAGGGTCATAAAGTTGTCGATGATGTTGTATAAATTCCACATAGATTGGTACTCCCCACAAAGGAAGGAAGTGATATTTAAGAGATCTAATGCGCCTACTGGAGTCTAGAGGGGCAGTGTGAAGAAGTGGGTGGATATTAGTGTGTTGATGTTGTGGGCAAAGGAATGCAACGTGACGTCGAACGGGACATAGGGAACATCAAGTGAGTTGTTTACATGGGGTGAGATGGTGGGGGAAGAGGGTATTCGGAGTGAGAGGAGGGCGGGGAAGAATGTACAATTCTATGGATGGGGTCTGGCATCACGGAACTGAACTGTGGAGTCGTCCGTCTCCATTAGTTGCTCAGCCGCTGCCGAGGGGCACGTCTGCGGGTGTGCGTTATCCTCGTTGTCATCGGAGAAGACTAGTTCTCCTTCGCCAGGCTCGGTGTCACTTGCGTAATCCCTAGTCAAGGCGAGGGCTTCATCCTCCTCTATACCATGGGTTGGGGAGATGTGGTTGGGGGAGGTTGGGGCGGGTTCGGTTTGGGGGATGGTAGGATGAAGGTTAGAATGGTAGGGTTGGGGACGGGGGCCGGAAGCGTGTTGTGGTTGTAGCTCAGGTGTTGGAGTGCTGTGTGCGGAGTGTTTCTCACGAAGGACATCCTCTATTTCCACCGAACGGCGGAGTTTCGAGGCCGGAGGGGAAGTGGTGACATAGTCGGGTGGTGCGGGTTGAGGTGGGTGGCTGTTGGTGTCTTTAGCGGGTTTTGTGAAGGTTGGGTCGGTGGGTGGGCTATCGGTTTGAGCGGGTTGTCTTGGTAGAGTGTGTGGGGAGGGGCGGATATTGTCATGCGCTGGGGTGGAGGTTCGTGGGGGTCTTAGTTTTGGGATGCGGTAGAAGGGATGGGTCGGTGAGATGTGTGTTTGAGGCGTTTGGACGTTTGGGAGGTGGTGTGCTCGGAGGGTCTGGCTATACGAACTAGTGATGTGGGGGCAAGGGATATCCGCCAGGGACTTGCGGGGTAGACTGGTCAAGCGCCTTGGCATGTGTGAGTTTGGAGGTGTAACTGGCATCTTGTAGGCAGTACGACCATTTGAGGAGGGTATTGGGGGGGGGGGTGTTTTTGCGTGGACCGTCGTTGCCGAAGCGTGTGGGCGGTAGGTGAAAGGGGTGGAGCGGAGAGGATGGGTTGCTTGGCTTGGAGGCGGCCACATATGGAGTGGTGGGAGAGGATGGAAGTGATGGGGGCAGTGGTCCGAGTGGCGGTTCCGCGGGATCGACGGAAAGTGTTGAGGGGGACGTGAGTGAGGCCACGGGTGGCCATCACAATCGCGCAATAAGTGGGTGGGGAGAGAGTGATAATAATGCTTGTGTTGATTGAGGGGGATCGGGTGGGGTAGGCGCGGTAGAGGGAGCCATTGGGGAAGTGGTGGGGTTGGCATAGGGAAGTTTTGTCGTTGGGGCGATGGCGATTCGATGTAGAAGGGGGGGTGGTGGAAAAGGGGCAGAATTGGTGATGGTGGAGAGGAATTTGTGTAACTAGTGGGATTTCTCAAGCCAACTTGTATCGTCAAATACGGGCAGGCTAAGAGTGGGAATAGATTGTACCATGACCGCGTAAAAGAAGACTTCCGACTAGCTTTCGTTGTGGACGTGGCTACAAACCGTGGGGGATGTAAGAAGTACTCGGGTATTAGTACGGGGAGTGGCAGGGTGTGAAAGACGGTACATTACTATACCATTTTGTTTTTGGATTGGGTTATATGGTAGCGGGAGGGCCTGAAGGTATACATAGTTTAGTTCTTTGGTCACCGGCTAGAGAGGGGCCATAGGCTGAAAGGCGTCAGCGATCTGAAACACCGGTTGGCCAGATTCTGGCAGGTCCGCGAGGGTCGTAGCATAGGAGTAGGTGTTTGAGTCCTATGGGTCCGTCAAGACTCAAGAGGGTGCAACGCTTGTCGAGTAGGGCGTAACGTAAGGTGCGGGCGGCTTCCTCCGGACAGAGCGGCGGCAGTTCCGGAAAGCGGCCAATGGAACGGAGAGGGCGGGCCATGGCCATGGGAGGGGTTGTTAGCGCTAGCATCCCGTTGCTTAGTGCTTATGTACAAGGTAGCTATTTGTCATTCTAGTACTTAGTGTTATGCTATTAGCGGTACTATATTCCCTATTTGTGGCGGTCGGCCGGCCCTTGCCGGTGCCTTCGCCGGCCGCCATCTCTCTCTTCCCACTTCTCTAGTCACCACAGCCTGCCCCCCTGTGGGGCCGGCACGACCTCCGTGTAACTATCCGTTCCCAACTGTAACATGTTATGGGGTAGCTGCGCGAATTGTCTACGTCCGATGGAGCTGCACTAGATTTTTACAACGTTCGTCAGCGAAGGGGTGGGTGAGGGGAGGGCCTCCCGGCGGCCAGGTCAAATGAAGGGTGGCGATCAAAAACAGCAAAGGGATGTTTGCGCCCTCGGTCGGCAATATAATAATCACCTCTCGATATGCTAGTTGCAAAAAGGTAGGGAGCGAGCCGATCAAAGCCGGTAGGGGAAGGTATCTTGAGGAATAATGCAAGGGGAAGTATGCCATGTTGGGGTGTGGCTGGCGATATCGTTGTGCGCGTTGACTTTGACGTGCCGCGGGACTATGGGAGGTGCTTAAGTCTTTCCAGCAGCCAAGATCGGACCTCGTCACAAACGTTGGCATCGATGTCCTCATGGACGGGAGAGGATGACATAAAATAGCCCTTGATAGCGAAGGATGAGAGGGAGGGGTCAACTGCCGAGTACTAGTTGATGAGCAAGTAACTGTCGACGCAATTGTATGTCGCGTGTTCCACCGTAACCGAAGAGGGTTTGACTTCTTGGTTAGTTTTTTTTTTAGCATAACATGTGCCGGTAGACCTGGAAATGGCACCAGCCATTTCCGGGTCTTCGATTTATTTGACGCAGCTAGGTAGGAGCGACAGAGGTATGGGGTGAGCGGGTGGCCTCGCAAGCGGAGTTTGGGGTGCGAGTTTTGGCTCACCAAGAGTGATGAGCCACTCGTCGTCCTAAAAGCCGCGGCATGTGTCGCCGGGACTCAGTTTTCCTCGTGTCTGGAGCCACTCGTAGTCGTAAAAGCCGCGGCATGTGTCGCCGGGACTCATTTTTCCTCGTGTTTGGCCATCGGCAAAGCGCGGAGCGTAAGGGGCGATGGAAGGGTTATAGGACGTTGTATCGAATGAGGTGTGACAGAGGAGGTAGGGGTAGGGTGTCTCTAACGAGGTGAGATGGTAGGTGACCAGCTTGGCAAGGGCTGGTACCGGTCAAGGACCGGAATTTGTAAGTAGGTCACAGTTTTGTGCGTGGATGTGGCCACGTGATTGAATATCCGGTCAACACGGAGGTGGATGTATAAGCGGAAATTATTGCTTGGAAGAATATGTCGGCGTAACGGGGTACGTGGGGTGACAGTAATTTTTGAATTTGCCCCGACGCGTGGCTGGGAGTTTGACCTGGGACGGTCGCCTGCCGGAGATTGGGCTCGCGGTTGGTGAGGGGTTCTCGTTTAGCACTACACGGCCCGAGGATCTCCAATCGCAGATCGACATATGAACGGGGATGCTAAACCCCGGGATGCGATGGTCGCCACTACAACCTATAGGGCAATAGCGACGACCCACCAAATCTTTAATGGGGTGTGGTAGTACTTTACTAGTACTTTTATACCGGATGCGGTGTTAAGTGACGGTAGGATACCATTTTTTGTCATTCGGTATGGTTAGACATGAGCTTAAAGCGAGTGTTGTCGGTGGAGTTTATCGAATTCAGCCCATAAATTTCCAAGAGATTATCTAAAGTACACGCGTTGTTATAAGCGCCACGCTCGGGCATTGCTCAAGTGCTCATACCAATATGCATATTGCTCGGTGAGCCATTTAACTTTATTTTTCTGTACTTGTTCGAGGGGTTTGGAGTTTGGAGGTGTGGATGCCGTGATCAACGCGTGAGGTTTGGTTTGCGGGTGTATGAATGGAGCATGGAAGTTCACGCCGTGGGCACGGATGATAATGTATTTGGAAAACAAGCGAGTAAAAACCCATATGATATTGGGTTGGATACACAGTGGACGATGCCAATGGGGGACGACGATTGGCTTTGGCGAGGGGCGAGGTCCAACTTGGGCGTTTGGGACGCATCACGTTGACGGTGGTGTTTGGAATGCTTGGGTATGTGCGTGAGCCAACAACTTACCACAACCGCCCCATGCATGGCACACGTCGGGATTTAGGCTCGCAAATCAGAAGAAATGGAGAACCAGTAAACATATATCGACAACCCATGCACAAATCGCCTCATGAGTTGAGCCGAATTCGACGGGTGTTATTCGCGATTTCGTGCGCTTCCCCCACAACGGCATGCCCAACACCTCCCGCCCCCTCCGTCGCCTTTGCATCATATTTGCGCGACCGTCGCACAATCATTCATATTGCAACGCTTTGAGCCCTCTACTCCCTTCGTCTAATAACCGGCACAGCGACTATTTGAGAGAGCGTGTCGCCCGAATGCGGGCGCGATAACCCCAAGTACACAAGCCCGGTAGTGCTCAATCTCGCCCCCCGTATTTGTCGGCGCGCAATCCATCTTGAGCGCCAAAGCATTACTGCCCAGGATTTCAGAACACTTGTCCATGTAATTGACAAATTATTAAATTTCCACATACCAAGGTGCGAGATCTTGTCCGGACTTTGTGGAGGAGTGTATGTCCTCGCGCTGATGGGATGAGCAGCTCGTTAGTGACGTGGATTAATCCTTACGTACTGTCTTACGGTAGCCAGGTATGAAGGGCTGATGTCAGTCTAGTCCGCCCGCCGCTGCGATGGAGGAGCCGACGTTGAAGGCGGGGGCAGGGAACGACGGAGCTCTACAATTAGCAGCAAACCTTTTCAAGGGTCGCAACTGTCGCTGCCTGCGTTTCATGTCGCCTTGGTTGTTTTTAATAAGCTAAAGTACATCGGGGCTTGGCTGATCGTCCGCAAGAGTACCTTACTTAAAACCATAACAAGTTCACTCCTACTCGTTGCGACTACTATACCGTCCTACCATGTCGCAACGACGAAGTGCCGAGCGAGGCGCACCCCCACCGGACCAACCCCAGTTGCTGGACTCAATGTTGCAGGTATGAAGCCATATTCATCCGCATATGATATATATACGCACTTATGCGTTGGGCTGGTTTGGTGGATGGCCTGTGAGTTATCCTTCGGATCGCCCGCGGCACCCTCGGCTCTCAGCACGGCTTCACCGACTTTCACACTGTCGTCGCGTCCTCAACTCGGAACAGGAAGCACTTGATAAAGTGGGCGCAATACCGGCCGAGAGCTATGACGCGTTTAAGCGCAGCTTGCCTAGCCTGGCGCATCCAGACCCCGATCAAGAGGTTGTTCAATGGACAGTCGCTTCAGGAAGGCAGGGGGTGACTTCCCTGTCCCGGTTCCATCGACGTTCGCGCTTAATATTTCTTTTCCCTAACAATATTGAACCGCCTCGAGTTCTTCGCGCCTCTGGCGTTCACCAAAGCTTGCTGAATCTGTTCGATTGAATAGGTGGGTGTGACAGAAGTGGTGGGAGATACGCCAGAGGATCGTATACGGCGGGAGTATGAGGCAGCCGCGGACGAGGTGCGGTGCCGATAGCCCTCTCCGTCCGCCGTCCGCGATATATTCTAGCAATATACAATACATATTCGTTCCCGCTACGCGTCGACCGTTATCACCGTACCTCCCCCTCAACACCACGACAAGTAAACACGCGGTGACCTGAATTGATGCCGCCGTGTCTCGTCTGTAAGATTGATCGGGAGTTTGACGCTGCGGGCGGCCGTGGGGAGGACGAGTTGGAGGTGAGTCGGTCGACTGCCCCATCCACTTCCCATCGCCCCGTCGCTCTTCCCTCCGTTCTTGTCGTCCCCCTCCGTGCGCCCGTACCCAACCCCGTCAACCCTTGGCCCTCGGCCCATCCTGGCCGTACGGTGTTCAGGAGGAGGAGCTAGACGAAGACGGAGTAGTGGTGGAGAAGCTCTCCCGCGCCTCCTCTGGCTTCATCCTCGACGGCCCAGGCAACCTGCAGTTCAACAACCTTTTCCCCGATCAGCAGGACGAGGACGAGGAGGGCGACGGCGACGCTGGCGGGGTCGCGGTGGCCGAACCACCAGCGTATGTGCCAACTCTCGTCGCCACATCCACGCAACCCCCGCAACGGCCTGTCTCCGTGGACGCTGCACCACGAAGCGGCGTGACTGGCGCCGCAGGTGAGCAGTGCGTAGCGTTGGCGAGTCGTCGGTTCGCTGCATAGTGTTTAAAGTCGTCATTTAAAAGTTGTGTCGACGTATTGGTTATTTAAGGAGAGCGCGTCGATGTGTTGGGGCAAGCGTGGATCCGTCGATTGGTATTCACTGAAGGGGGGGGGTGTGGGTTGTCGTCCAGGGTCACGTCCAGTTATGGAGCGCCTGGAGAGTCTTTGCGTCGGGGACGAAGCGACGGAGGCCGTTGGGAGACCGACTCGGTTAGCTCTGCTCTGACTGTTCCCCTCCTGTACACCCCTCTGACCACTTTAACCGTGAACCTACTGTTAGCAACCGCCTCCTTATGTACTGTACTTATGTACACTGTAGCTATTGTCTTGACCTAGTACTTTGTGTTGCACTGCCGGCGGTCCTGTGCGTGCCGCCGGTGCCGGCCGGCCGGGCCATCCGTTGCCTTGCCGGTCGCCACCCTTCTCTGTTCACTCCGTTTCTCCCCACAGCTGGCCCCCTTGTGGGGCCTGCTCGACTATCCCTTGTAACTATCCTGCTTCCTCTATCGAACCCTTATCCATGGTTCTACAGGTTATGGGCTCCTCCACTTGGTTACTTGGGATATTTTTTTCCTTGGGGGAACATCCGGTATCTTCTAGGCACACCGGCAGTCACTTTCTCTCGACATTGGCCCGTCCATAGGCCGACAGTCATTGTGGCACTTCACTCTCTCTCCTCACAGCCCGTCAAACGGGTTGTGGTCACTTTCTCTCGACGCCAGCCCGTCCATAGGCAGGTCGTCATTGTGGCACCTTTCTCTCTCGCCCCCAGACCTTTCACAGGCTGGTGGTCACTTAAATTTCTTTACACCAGCTCTACCCCGCGCCGGCCACCGGTAATTTCATCGCCTTTTGGCAAGCGCAGTACTTTAAATCAGTACACTTTCCGGTTATTTTCGAGGCAACGCTCATTTGACCTCAGCGCCGGTCTAACCCTGCCCACGCCGAAGGGGGGATTCTACACGAGCAGCGCCCGGCTACTGCTCTCGAGTGGCTACACGGTGAAGACTATCCTGTGTCGCTATGCTCTTTCCCCGCCGGTCGCCACTGTGATGCGCCGACCAATTCGCCTGTGGACAGTTTATTCCCTCGCTACATGTCATTCCAGTACTTAACGCAGTGTGTCAGACACCGCTTTTGTTGGCCAACTACCGATAACAGCGGGTTTCTGTAAGCGCATGTCGCACCACCTACGCGGACCTCGGCCTAGCGCAAGGCTTCTCCCACCGTGACAACCTCTCTTTCTGTCACGACGGGAAATCTTATGGCAAGCTCGAGGTTGTATGGCAAGACCTTGGCTACATTGAGGGGGAGTGTTAGCAACCGCCTCCTTATGTACTGTACTTATGTACACTGTAGCTATTGTCTTGACCTAGTACTTTGTGTTGCACTGCCGGCGGTCCTGTGCGTGCCGCCGGTGCCGGCCGGCCGGGCCATCCGTTGCCTTGCCGGTCGCCACCCTTCTCTGTTCACTCCGTTTCTCCCCACAGCTGGCCCCCTTGTGGGGCCTGCTCGACTATCCCTTGTAACTATCCTGCTTCCTCTATCGAACCCTTATCCATGGTTCTACACCTACCCTCCCCTCTCCCTCTTGCCATCCGTTACTCTGATCGTGCTCCCTACCCCCTGACGCTGCCCCCCCCTCCTAGCGACGCCAACGCCGCTCTCGCCATGGCGATGAGGGCCGCCCAGCCCTCCCTGCCGATGTATGTCGAGGACGACGGCCGTCAACTCGCGCCACAGGACAGGTGGAGCCCCCTCCCCTCCCCTATCTTCAACCCCTCCTCTATCCCCCCTTCCACTCTACCCTTTCTTCTCCCATTTCATATTCGCCAGGCATGCACGAGTGAAACGCTGTTGTTGAAGGTCGAGCCATGGCTGACGCCCCCCCCCCCCCCCCCCCCCCCCCCCCCTTCCCCCCTTCCCCCCACCCCAATCCCCTCCCCAACATTTTCCTCACCCACGCAAACAAACCCTCACTGCATCACTCCCGTTTTCACTGACTCGCGCGGGAGCACGGGCGGACACATTGTTGGCTCATTGCTTAATGACGCACTCACAACACAACACATACACACTTTTACTCAACCGCACACACCCACACACACTGCCCTTCACCCATTCGCATGCGCACTAACATTATCTCTGTCTCGCTTCGGCTCGCACGCACGCGCGTACGCACACGTACACACACACACACACGGACACACACGCACACACACACACACACACACACGGACACACGCACGCACACACACACACACACACACACACACACACACACACACTCGCACGCACACAAACACACACACACACACACACACACACATTGACTCGCTTTTTCTCTCAATAACGCACCTCCACATACGCACTCGTACACATCCGTTCGCTCATTCAATAACCCACGCGTTGTCACGCTGTTGCTCTCTTACTTTCTCTTAATCGCTGACACACTCGATCGTTTACTCATTCACACACACGCGCGCTCTCCCCCTCGCTCGCTGACATCACGCATTTCCTCACCTTTTCATTCATTCGCTCGCGGACACGCACACGCACATTGATTCCTTAACTCTGAACCCTCTCCACATAAACAATCACACATATTCCCACAAATATGGATACACAACCACCAATACAACCACCCGCACTCCGTTACGGCCACCAAGCAGCATCCTTTCTGATGCAGACGCCTTCATCCAGGATAGCCTTCCACTGGGACGGGGCAGCGATGGGGTGACAGTGGCGGTGGAAACGGTGGCTGAGACGGGGGATCGGGTGGAGGAGGAGGAGGTGGCAGAGGAGGTGATGGCGGCGTTCAGTGGGGGGCAGGAGGAGGGGGAAGACGCGGTGTTGCCCTTCAAACTGGATAGCACCTTTGACTACGACAACTGCCCTCTAACGGCCAAGCCGTGGTGGGCGTGCCCACCTGGGAAAGGGCAGCCCAAGTCGCAGCCGCCGCCGCCTCAGTGACAACGAAAGCCGAGTTGGCCGACTCGGGGGCACGTCTTACTACCTATATATGAGGCCGCATTGATTGAAGATAGGGCGCGAGAGGGGGTGCCGCGGTTTGGTGTTCGGCATATTGTGTGACTCAATGGGAGAGATAATTTTATGTTATGTCACATTGATTGAGATTTGTGGATTTGTAAGGCTTACCTACATGTGGGATGCAGCGCACCGTCGTAACGGCCACTCATCACTATGACAATAGTTGTGCATGGTAAGCGCTCCCTAGAATAGTGCAACCACTTGAGTTTCCTATACCTATTCAACTTGTCGACGGTGGGGCCCCCTAGCAATGGCACTCCTTAAAATTGAAATGGTTTACAACAAGGACCGGCATTCTTCCGGCTGTTGTCTGGAAAAGGCCTTCAAGCGTTTGCGATTCAGTTCTTAGTGCGCGAAGCTAGGCGAGAGGAGTTGGGGTCTCCTGCAACTGTCCACCGGCACTCGCTTATTTTCTCTCGCAAGGTCGGAACCGACTTGGCATTTCAGTCGTTGTGGTCGGCAATATTTTCATCTGCTCTTTTCTCACCGCTGACGGTGTTTTTTTTGGTAGAATGTTCGAATGGTAACGTCTTTTCGGAACAAGTACAACATCCGACGATCGAAAAATACTCCAAATATAATGCAACTGCTTTTCGCTTGTAGACCCTCTTGCGGCCACTCTTCGACACGCACATAAATTTCACAATAATGATTGCACTGTTATCTCGTCATACGCTTCACTCCGTTTGCCCTCACGGGAATTAACGAGCTCCGGGGACACGTACCTACCCGCCCTCTGAAATGGAGCGAGGCAGACACGCTGCCGGCCTGTAAATGGATGCGAGTGGGCGTGATGGATGGCATGATCGCGGCGAAATACCCGCTCGCCGTGGGGTTTCTTACCACTTGCCTTCCTATACCTATTTAACGTGTAGCGGCGTGTCGACGGTGGTGCCCCCTAGCAATGGCACTCCTTAAAATTGAAATTGTTTACAATCAGTGCCGACATTTTGCATATTGTTGTCTTAGAGGCCTTCATGCGCATACCATTGAGGTCTTTGCACGCGAAGCTAGGCGAGAGGAGTTGGGGTCTCCTTCAAGTGTCCACCGGCACTCGCTTATTTTCTAAGCAAAGTCGGAACCGACTTGGCATCTCAGTCATTGTGGTCGGCAATATTTTCATCTGCTCTGTTCTCACCGCTCACGGTGTTTTCTGTAGCTTGCAGGTTTTGACGCGGTCAGACCGCGGGTGCAAGGGAAAGCTTATAGACAATGCATGTTGCGTATAATCTCCTGACCAACATCAGTTCCTCTCTTCGCGTGGCTAACATTGGGTTTTAATACGTTTTAACGTTGCATTATATTGGCTGTGGGTGTTTCCAATTTAATCCAAACTAGTAGTGAATGATAGTTCCAATATTCAGAATTCCCAGAGGCGATGTCATGATCCGAGAAACATTATCACATGTGTGCTTGGAGTACCATTAGTTTCCTTGTTTTTGGATAGTACTAGATAGACTACACGTTGAAAGGAGAGAATGGAAGAAAGGAACCCGAAAAGGGTCAGTGGAAGGTCATAGAATTGATAGCCATTTTTCACATTAGTCACGTTAAAGTCGTACGAGAGCGACAGAGTGGTCGCATAACTACTCATAAGGCAATGAAGGCCTTTCAAATGGTAACGTCTTTTCGGAACAAGGACAACATCCGACGATCGAAAAATACTCGAAATATAATGCAACGGGTTTTCGCTTGCTTCGCGATATTCTAGACCCTCTTGCGGCCACTCTTCGACACGCACCTAAATTTCACAATAACGATTGCAGTGTTATCTCGTCATACGCTTCACTCCGTTTGCCCTCACGGGAATTATCGAGCTCCGGGGACACGTACATACCCGTGCTCTTAAATGGAGCGAGGCAAACACGTTGCCGGCCTGTAAATGGATGCAAATGGGCGTGATGGATGGCATGATCGCGGCAAAATACCCACTCGCCGTGGGGTTTTTTCATGCCGACAAATGCGAAAATTAAAGTTTGAATATACCGGAGGTATGTTGCTTGTCATGTTAGTAAGGGGCCTTTACTCCACGCTGTTTAGTAGGCCTCCCCCCCCCCCCCCCCCCACGCAACCAGAGTTCTCGCCGAAAATTGACGAGACTTTGCCTACATGGACGGTTTAAACAAAAGGCGGATCCTCCCCGCTTGGATCCGCGACAACCCACCTAGCGACGGATACACAAGTCGGAATTCTGGTACATTACACCCCAACCCCCAACATCATCAACCGCGCCGAACCAGGAGGCATCGATATTAGTCTACAACTAGGTCACGAACACCTTGCGGATGGCGCATGTTCCCTCCATCTCTTTCAAACATGCATGCGTTGCCTCAACTATGCGCTACGATACCACATCCACCGTGATCCACTTTATTGTATCATCAAAACCCTCAAAATCCGCTCCGCAGCAAGCATCCATACAAACCTCGGCAAAATTAAAGCACAAAACCACTCATAAGGCAACAGCCTCGCCGATACACTCGCTAACCATATCACGGATGGCACCACGACACTACCTACACCATTGGCCCATAAGTTCAACTCGGCACATGGACATGGCCATACACACTCATTCCACAGGCATACCGTATTGCTCACTTCATACCGTATCGCTATACCAACCTCAAATCCAGCCCCACAAATACAGCCTCAGAACATACACAAATGACATACCGCTCGCGGACACCAAAAAAATTGAGCCCTTATAATAGCCCGCGCCGCCGCATACGGAGTGGACTTCTCCTACCATGACAAGCACGGCTAACTCTCCAACATTCGATTTACACATAAGCAAGAATTCATGTCATGAGTTCCTATAACTAAGCTAATAATTCGGCCCCCCACCTTCCGCTGCCCCATGCTCGATCAATCCACTAGCAACGGACACGTGGCATGCACTTGACGTTCGATGTCCGGTCTCTGGCAAGATAGACACAATCGTGATCTCTAGCTCCTTCTCTGTCTCCCTCCCGGAGCGCAATAGTGGTGGACTGTGGGAAATCACCTCCGTGGACTTCGGAAATAAAGCCATTAGAAAAGCTTCGCAAGCTCACCCCGTACCTCGAAACTCACACCGCTCGACTGTCGTCCACGTCCCCCATCACACATGCTCACGCGTTTGATCGACGCGGACGAAGACACATTTTCCGACTGAAAAATTGAAACTGAAATTGACTACTTTACCTCGGGCCCGTCTGTCCTCCCGGAGAACCTCCTCCCGAGTTCGCTTCGACCCCCAGCGCACAAACCGGACTTCACCCGCCTACACAAACCCATATGTGTTGGACACACCAACGTCCGAAGCCAATACTCCCCGATTAAAAGCATTAAAATCAGCGAATGTAAATAATACATCGACAACAACCTCTCACACACTGCACAGCTTATAAGTACCAAATATACCACTCTCACTAACACCATCCGCTCCCACGGGCCTGACAAAGAAGTTGAAATCCTCCCCATCGTCATGAGTCGCACCGGCACCCCATACTCATCCACAATCGCAAGCATCTTCCCACTCATCGCCCTCCACACGGACCCCCGGATAAACCCCTCGCAAAATCACGAGTCAAAAACACTTGCATCTTGTTACAGCTTCACATCCACACTGTCTAATGTCTTCACCACGCGTACATATGCTGAAACATGCAAGACACTCTGATGATCACACAAACGCCACACTTCATCCCTAAACTCATCACCTCAAGGAGGGAGTTAATACGCCCCACAACACTATTGCAAGAACAAAATAAGGCGAAGACCGTTTAGTAGCCCCAACTAGTTAGTTTCTTACATGGCTTTGTTGGGAGGACCCACTCACAGCAGCCGGAGGCAGCCGGTACATGTTGTAATTGAAATTCAAATTGTATATCAACAATATCGGCAAATTGGACCGACTGTTGTCAAACGGCCATCAATGCCCATCTAGGATACTCAAGAGAACGATTGAGCCGGGTACTCTTCGACCAAGTACACCTATCACACACCCATGTGCAATATGTGCCAAAGTTCCTCGGGGGTTAAAAACTATAAGCAACCATAGGAATTGTCCCCCCCCCCCCCCCCCCCCCCCCCCTTCCCCCCCGGCCGAAACAGTAACTTCAGAAATAATTTTGTAACCAAGAAAACAGATCTGAAAAGAAATCCACTTGTCAAGAATGCAAAATGAAACAGCTGCCCGACCTTCACAATGCATGGCTCGCTCCCACTGAACCGGGGTGCCGACCGGCCTAGGCCGATCGGCGTTTGAGAGGGTCGACGGGCCAGCCTAATCTAGCTCCCGCGTGACTTCGGTCTTGCCGGAGAAAGGAGGGAAAAGACTAGCGAGAACCCCCTCCTCACGTGGTCGCTCGTCTATCCCGCCGTCGCATCCCGTAAGCCCTGCCCCAAGGTCGTAGCCGCTCATCCCGTCGCGACTTTTCCTAATAGTCGAGGTCCCCCGTCACCTCGAGGGCAGGTGGGGGGGACCGAAACAGCCATAGAGAGAAAGCTAACGCTCCTGCCGCCGCGCTGAAAAGTTTTCCCGGCCATTTCCCCTGATTTTTGGTGCTGGTACTCGGGTACCTGTCTAAAAAATTGGCCAACAACATTACCCTCCACCCACCGTTCGCGCGTCCATCGAGCACTCTTGTTTCGAATGCGAACCTCCGCGCTTACCCGGGCTTACACTCTCTAATATTAGGTGTGCCTATCGATAGTGGGTAGCGGTAGAGTAGGGCATGGTCGCGATGGCCGGATCCAAAAAGGTCGCGGGGGTGCGGAAATTATTCAAACCCTCCTTACCGGATTTTCCGGCGGCGGGTGATCAAGAGGAACGCCGCCGCTAGACCTCGCCGCTCCTCCCGTCGCGAGAGTCCTCCTCGTTGCTGTTGTCATGATGCCCCCTTTCGGCCGGCCCGACGTGAGCATGGTGGTTGACGTCGAGCGAGCGCCATACCCGAGCGTTGCTTCCCGGTTGTCAGCCGCTAGCTCCAACACCCGCGTCCCACCGCTGATGCGTCCGTACCCTCCTCGCCTCCACACACTTCTGAAGATACAGCCCCCCCACCCCCCAAATGGGCCGGTATCTTAGTAGTATTTCGTCTTGAGAAAGCATATCGGACGTGCCGAGCGGAAGATCTTTGCGCTAGTACCATATAAGAATCATTTCTTAAAAGCCCTCCGTATGTGGCTTTCCCAACATCTGCGAATTGCGCGGATCGCACTGTCGACCCTCTTAGGCCCCTACCGTGCCAAGCATGGTACGGCTACGGGGTTTCCAGCGCCCACCACGGGGAGGCGAAGGAATGCCGATGGGCGTGCTAGCATCCCCCTCCGGGGCCGTCGCCGGGGGGCGCCTGCATGTTGTATATCATAACATTTTTCATTTCATGCCTTTTCATTATCCATGTTTAGAGTTGGATCTCCACACCGACATTGTCTTACATACGGGATAGTCTACCGCCGTGGATCTCGGTTCAAGCGTTTCCTACTCGGCATGCATGCCCGCCGCTTCAAAATCACCGTACGGAGGGTTTTGGTTTCATGGTCCGTACCGCATGTAGCGATGGACGGGCGGCGCGATCTCGCGATGGCGGTTCTTGTTCCCGGCCTCCTCCTGCGGCACCCTTTTCGAAAACAACACAATGGGTAACGCACTAAGGGGTTAGCGTCGCAACGCGTTATTTGTTAGGGCGCCCCCTTTGGAACGCGGATATACCGCGGAGGAGGGCAATTCGAACGGTTTGCCTCCGACTTACATACAAGGATTTTGGTACAAGTAGTTTAACAAAACTAGATAATTGTTTCTCACTTACCTGGCATAATAGCGTGGGGTACGGGCATAATAGCGTGGGGACGTGGGTTTTGGATCTTGCGACGGACAGCCTGGAAGCTACGCAAGGGCAAAGCGCTCGCTCGACGCTGACTAGCGCTCATGAAGTCAAGCCGACCCAAGGAGGGAGAGCTCGACACTAGCAGCGAAGAGGGCAGCCGCGGCGAGAGGATCGGCACATCATAGCTGTGTGGAGCAAAGGTAACGCCCCATGTCCCGCTAATCGCACCATCCTCGCCTCGAGACTGTCCTCCCTACCACGTCGCCGTCAATGGCCTGCCCTCCATCATACCCTCCATCACCCCCTCGGATACATACCGTGTCCTATTTGGTGTCGAACTTAACACCGCACTCTCGTTCACAAAACATTGGTTGGAACCCTAAAGCATCAGCACCGCCCTCACAAACGCGTTCTTGACATCGCTGCTTACTAAATCACGTCGAATTCGAGTCATCCGCGGCCTACTTATAAGGAAAACACTTCAAACTTCAACTCGTGTCCTCGACCAAATCGATGACGGCATAATCTGCCGAATCCTGCTTCGCTCCGTGGTCTCCTCCCTTCGAAATCTCCCTCGCACCGCTTTCCACCGACCGACCATTGACCTAAGATATGCCCTCCCCTCCCTTCGAATCTCTGTGCCCCTGCTTACTTAACGCCGCCTCCACAAAATCCTCGACACGTCCGGATACCGAGGCCGAATGTGTGGCCCGCTCTCATATATATTCGTGCATTTCGATCTTCTCTCGCCATTGGCCTAGCTACCGAGGCCACCATGTCCTAAGGTACCGCATACCCCACGTTGCGCAGCCTCGTCAAACCACAACGCGTCACGGGGTACTATCTTTTCATCCAAAGTTCCGGCCCTCGACTTATTAGACCCCATCGCCACCACTATCCGTAACCATATAACATGGTAAGAGATGACGCCTTACTCTCCTCTCTTCGCACAAAAGCTTCACACATCTATCAGCGACCCGCAAGCCTAGCGTCAAGCAAAGCGCAACCTCAACCCCCGTAGCACGCACCAATCCATGTTGTCCCGTCTTCCCGGTAGAACTCCCCTCTGCCAGAAAAATCGATGCGTCTAGTATTGTAACTCGTGTGCAAATCCAAATGAGTAAATAATATACACTATGGTGTGGGTGACTTGTACTATCACGGCATCCGAGGCTCAAAACTTGCTCTTGATGCCGTGGTTTCCGGTTTGTTCGACGTTTCTAGCCTTCGTCTCCCGAAGTCGTTCTAAGTCGTGCTAAGACGACCAAGTTCGAGAAGTACTTGGAGGGGTGATGAGAAGTCACCCCGACATCCGCTTCATCCCCTTTGCAACCACAGAATTTGGTACTCTCGGCGGCCACCTCTAAGGGCGTACATTTGGGCAAGTTGTTGGCCTCATGGCGCCAAAAGGTTTCCCTCGCCGTCCATGTCGCTCACGAGGACTGGGAACACCGACTTGCGCGGGTTATTCACCGCCGCGGACGGTGTGGAGGCCGCTTCTTCCTCGGGTGGGATGTTTTTTCGTGCCACGGTGTTCTTCACCAGCGACATGTATGGACCGCAAGCGTCTCCGTGCTTCCTCGCGCGGCGCGTGAGTCGCCGCGTGTGGCCTCTAGCGTTACGTGGGGTTTTTTGTGTTTCATTTGCTAGGTTTGTGCACAATGTATGTAGTGCTTCCCTTTGCCGTGCCTTTGATTCTTTGACCCTCGTCACTCTTGTCACTTTTTTCCTGCCCACGTTTCCATACTCTTAATTGCTTCTTGTAATCAATTTATTTTTCTTGTGATGATGAATGGCTCGACCATTCGTCAAGCCCTATTATTGCTGAACAAATAGGCAACAGGGGCGGGTTTGATCAGGAACGTACCGCGTAGGGCTTGAACTGTTATTGTTCTGAACCATAAACCGCCCATATCCATCACCGGTTCAAGTCAGGCAGTCCACTTCATCAGCCAGCAACGCCACTTCACGCCGCGCGCAGGTCGTCGGTCTGCTCGCCAACCGAGGCGGAAATTCTGGTGCGGCAGTAGAGACAACCCAGCGAGTGCTGTATAGGTACCATCTTGTTTGTACATCTCGCTGAAAGTGGGCGTGCTTTGATAGACCTGCTGACTGATTTACGGTAGGCAGCGTAGCGGACGTACGAGACGCGCCAACCCCTGCCGCTCCATCTCCGCTGCCGGCGATTGCGCAAAACTTCAAGCCAGACCCACTTACGCACAGTGTCCTCCAACGCCCTGTCGAAAGGTGGACATGAGCACAGATTCGCAGCGCGAAAGTGGTGGGGGGGATGCAGGGGTGGCGGGGCTCCACGAGGAGGAGCTATCGCTGCGGAACGAAGAGACTGCGGCGATAGTTCAGCAGCACCGGTGAGAAGCTGCCACCTCCGTTATTATTTTGAATTGTTGTTATTATGGATACTATCATCGATGTTATTGTTATATTTATATTATTAATGAATAAATTGTCATTGTTTTATCATTGTTGTTTTTATTCTTATTAGTACTACTTCACTATTATCGATGTCGATGTTGTTATTGTTGTTTTTTCATCAGTTTTCCACCCTTTGAGTCCTCCTGCCCTGGGTGCGCAGGAGCGCGGAGGAGCTGGTGATCGCCCTGGACACCTCGCTGGAGGTCAACCGCCACTTGAACGGCGAAGTGGAAGGTCTCATGGCAAAGGCACGCCCTTCTCCTCCTGCCCCCTCCCCCTCCCCCTCATTTCCCTTCACACCCTGGAACCACCCCTCGCCCTCTGCTGAGCTTGATTTCTCCCTTGGCCTTTCCGTGACTGGCCGTGCTGCAGCTGACGAAGCTGGAGGCGGCGCTGGAGGCGACGCAGAGTCAGAGCGCAGAGGTTGCGAAGAAGCTGACAGAGGCGCGTCGCAAAGGTGCCACTCGCACCACATCACCAGAAACAGTGCCGAGTGGGAGGAGGGGACTCAGCAGCTGGGGTCCTATCTTATCCCGACTCATCTGTGCTCCCTTTGTCTGCTGATAATGCGCAGAGAGCGGTGAGCTGACGGAGGGACCACCGATGTCCGAGGACGCATCGGCAGCGTGCAATGACCCAAACGAGCTGGTGCGTGCGGCATGGATCTCGGTTGTGCACTGCAACAGAGGAGAGTCATGCGTATGCGCTTGTGTGTATGTGTGTGTGTGTGCTTTTGTGTGTGTGTGTGTGTATGTGCGTATGCTGGTTTGAGTGTGTGTGTGTGTGTGTGTGTGTGTGTGTGTGTGTGTGTGTGCGTGTGAGTGTGTTTTGGGGGGAGATATGGGGGGGGGCTCTGAGGGAGCTGAGGTTGGCATATGGAGTGACTGGGCTGTTTGCTGTGTCCAGACCGACGCGTCCGCGGGGTGGGAGCGCCTACGGCATCGTGGGACTGCAGCAGGTTGGCTTGTGGAGCCCTCAATGGTCAGCACCCCCTTTGTTTCTCGCTCAGATAAACGCACGCACAAGCATTTCGCTTCTTTCTTCTCCTCACTTTTTCCACCTACGGTAATAAGGGTTAGCAGCAGCGATGACGTAAGGGGGATGAAATTACTATAATTGCGCTATTCATGTGCCCGCGTCTCCCATCGTTCTTTCGTGTCTGGAAGGGCAGGTGGAGAAGGGGGTGGCGGTGGCAAAGGGCACCTTTGGCATTACCTATCGGGCGGTCTGGCGGGGTGGGGAGGTGGCAGTGAAGGACATCCGCACCGAGTCGGCGCAGGAGGTGGTCAGCTTCCTACGCGAGGTGGAGGTGAGAGTCCCCGCAGCACTTGACATGGATACAACGAAGTCTACATGTTCACAGGCACACACACACACACACACACACACATAAATGCACACACACACACACACACACATACACAAACTAACAAACGCAAACACATCCACACCATACACACACTCTCTCTCACAACGCACAAACATACACACACACACACACACACACACACACACACTCAAGACATGCACACACACGCACCTTCTCACAACACACGTACACACACACTAAAAACATAACACACATTATTCTCTCACCACACCCTCTCTCACACACACACGCGCGCGTGGGCGCACACACGCAAGCACCGGCATACGCACACTCTTTCTCTCATAACACTCACGTACACATGCATTCAGAAACACACACACTCTCACACAACACTTGCACGCGGACACACACACAAACAAACGCGCGCATACTCACACATTTCCGTATGCACACAGCAGACAGACACACACAGTTGTGGTAATTTTTGTAGACATAACATACACATACGCAGGCGTGTACGAATGCCCCCCCCCCCCCCCCCCCCCCCCCCCCCCCCCCCACACACACACACACATACACACACACGAACACACACACACAACACAGCACAGGCCAAACATATACACGCACTTTCTCAAGACGTACACACACACGCACACACACAGACACACCTACATATGCAAGCATGCACGCACGCAGACACACATACACACGTACAAACACACACACACACACACACACACACGCACACATACAAAAACACACACACACACACACACACACACACACACACACACACACACACACACACACGCGATTTACCAGTTTCAGACAAATAATTTGATAAAGAAGCGTAACTGAAATTTACATCTATTGACCGCTCCACTATTGTGGCCAGATTATGAGCTGCATCCGGCACCCCAACGTTCTGCCCTTCATCGGCGCAGTGCTGCATCCGCCGGAGTCGTGCTGGGTGTTGACGGAGTGGATGGGCGGCGGCACGCTCAAAACCTGGCTGCACGGCGACAGACAGGCGGGTGTGCCCAAGCAGAGAAGGAAATTGTCGGAGCGGCTACAAAAGGCACTAGAGGTCTAGCAACTGCTCCCGCTCTCCTCCAATAAATGTGTTATGTACTGTACTGTGAATTCTATCATCAACAGCTACTATGGTAGGGATTTGAATTAAAATTGGTTGGAAATATTGGTGTAATCCCCGTCGACCTGAACAGTATCATTACCTCTTCCTTCCTCTTCTCCCTCTCTCCCTTCCCCTGTCTTACAATGGCTTCCACTATTCTGTGGTTTGTTGGGTAAGCGATGTCCCAAGAGCGGTGGCACGGGGAGTCTGAGGATTGACGGTGATGTGGGTGGGGTGGGGTGGGCGGGGAGCAGGTGGCGCGGGGGATGCAGGCGCTGCAGGAGGCGGAGCCGCCGGTGATGCACCGCGACCTTAAGCCAAGCAACGTGCTAATCGGCAGCAGTGGGGAGGCGCGCGTGGCGGATATGGGCCTCGCGAGGCGCTTCACGGTCGCCGTCGCCGGCGTGCTCACCGGCGAGACGGGCACATACCTGGTGAGCGCAAGGGTTTAAGGGTTTCTGAGGAGGGAAGGTATGGTGTGGGGTGAGGTGAGTGGGGTCGCTGATGTTGGTGTGTGGATGCAGTACATGGCGCCCGAGGTGCTGAAGCACGACCCTTACGACACAAAGGCGGACGTGTTTTCGTGGGCGGTGATGACCGCAGAGCTGGTGCTGCAGCAGATGCCGTACGAGGAGCTTTACATGACGCCGATGCAGGTGTGTGTGTGTGTGTGTGTGTGTATGTGTGTGTGTGTGTGTATTAGTGCGCGCGCGTGTATGTGTGTGCATTAGTGTGTATGTCTGCACATATCCGTGTGAGAGTGAGTGTGTTTTTGTACGTGGTGAGGGTGAGTGTGTGTGGGTGAGGGATTGGGTCCATTTGTGTTTGTGCTTCTCTGAGTGCGTGTTTGTATTACATATATGTGTGTGTGAGGAGAGAGAGAGAGAGAGAGAGAGAGAGAGAGAGAGAGAGAGAGTGTGGTTGTGTGTGCGTAGTGGTTGGGGGAAGGGGGATTGGGTTATTCACATGCCTGAATTGACTTTTGTTTTCTGAAGCGACCTTAACAGTGAAAAACCCTGAAACCCTTGCTTGCACCGCCAACTTGGTCAGGTGGCGCTGGCGGTCGCGGACAACAGCCTCCGCCCTTCGCTGCCAGTGTGGCTGCACCCAGGTCAGCGCCCCCCCTCCTCGCCTCCCCGCGACGGCTGCACCCTCCCCCTCCCCTGCCGCTGCCGCCGCTGACCTTGCCAAGGACTCTGCCGCTGCCGGTTGCGAAAGG
>JAPMLY010000360.1:45000-233434 GCA_026401115.1 Tetraselmis chui
AAAACACTGACCCACGGAGTCTACGCTTACCTATCTGAGGTATAGCAATAAATAAGGTTGAGTAACCCGTACAGAAAATAATAAGGTTGAGTAACCCGTACAGAAAATAATAAGGTTGAGTAACCCGTACAGAAATGGAGCTACGAAAATAGAGCTATTTACGGTCTGTCGCTCCGACAAGCAGATATATTGGAGTAGGTACCTGTACGGGTAAGCATTATATCCGGCGAATGCCCTATTCACAGCATTTCAAATAATTAATTAAATTGATTGCTGTGTTTGGATTTTAGGGTTTAAATTGAGTAGATATGGCAAACATTTCGAAACAAGAAGGGCGGTTCACTCCGCTGTCCCTACTATGTGAGTGAGAAGAACACGCGGCCACTTAACACACACACATGAACCTTTGCAGAGGGATATGCTGTTTTGGGCAGTACTATGATCCAACAAGCACGCCGGAATACGGAAACATAATAGTCGCCCACGGGGCGGCAAAACAGGTGGGCAGATTGGGTGATGAGCTTGGAAAGGTAAACACTTGCTTTCAGCCCCCTCGCCAGTCGCGCTGTTAGTTCGTCTGATGGACGCCGTATTCGGTGACAGTTGGTTCCGTGTTCTTCTCAATGACACCCGTGCATTTGACAATTGCCGCGGACCTTTGACTTCGTTCCTATATTTCCTACCATCAAAACCCGGCGTGTCATGCTAAAGTCTCTGAGGCGTCTTACTCGCGTCCCTTGTCCGTGACACACGCAGGTGCAAGTGGCTGCCCGGAAATAATAGACGCGTGCTTTTGTCTTTTGGGTTTGGCTCTTTGCTTGGGCTTACCAGTACTTTCCCATCAATGACGGGGCGCTGTCCTAGCCCACCGACCGAGCAGGGGAGCTTCGGCATGTAATCTACTCGATGCATCATATCGCTACAACGCGGCGATCGAGTTCCGGGCGAAATGACGCGAAGCACCTTATCACATTTATTAGCACATTGCCCGATTCAAGACGACTTTGGGGGTAGTCTCATTTTCTCTTAGAAACTTGCTTGTGCTGTTATCTCCCCATTTAATCGAGCACGCAACGGTGGTGACGGCGACAGCGCTTCCAGTAGCGGCAACAGCGTTGTAAATACATTTTGTCAAAACGCATGAGCGTCTTTAAAACAAGCCACAAGCAACGCTCGGACAGTGGCGCGCCACACCGTAAGCACATTTGCAGCGCTTTTGTAAATATAATAAACACTCAACGTACGTGTTATGAACGCGTCCATAAAAAAGTATTCATAAAACTCGGGTGAAGAAAATATATAAATTGCGCATCATTCTGCAACTCATTTATAAAGTTTTTTTTTTTTTACTGTCGTCGCGCCTATCGATCCTCTTGTAAGCAATAACCAACGCATTTTTGTTTGGATAACCGCGTTGCTGTGTTTATTTTGACGCCGCTTACTAAAGAGATAGAACTGTTTCGTTTGGGGAGCATTTGTGGGGAGGATTGCTGCACATTGTGATGTATTTGTTCACAACACAAACATGTCGTGTTCGTGATTTGGAACCACCAACGACACGCGAAGACGTGTGAGACCCAACAATCGGCTGCGGCGTGACACCATTGTCATTGATAGTAAATATTTCGATGCAGACAATTTGTCAATGAATTGTGACAGTACAGGAGCTAATGGGAAATCCAATTGGACTTCTGTAGTTTGATTGAAAGTCCAATCATCCAAGGCTCATTTACCAGCAATGGAAAGCTTCACAGCTATTTGGCCGAAGCAATGTCTGCTCGTTATGTAAGTCCCGTAAAAGGTCAATTTACTGCCAAAAATACGAATGGCACTCAATTGAACATTAACAATATCCGTCGGGAATTGGAGCACCGCGAAACCAGGCCAATTAACCAAAGTGACTTTGTCCCACGAGAGCGCATTGTGCTGCAATGTAAGAGAAAAATGCTTTCCGAACGCCTTTGGAGCTATTTGCCCCGCCGAGTGTTTTCCATCTCGTCTGCCAACCTATTTCATGCACTACCGTACTCTGTTGCATCCATTTGGCGTGTGTCAGTACTCGCGCAGCTTTCCCTGCACAACTGCGGCCTCACGTACGCCTGATAAAAAGCCATCAGACCGAACCTCACCTTACCTTTCGAGAGGGTTAACCTGGTTGTACGGCCGCTATGAGAATATTTCACCGGAAGACTTCGATATAACACTCCGGTAAATTATTCATATAAGAAGCGTGAATCGAGGCTCGACCTCATTTGTGTTCGAGAGGGTGGAGGCTATTGTGGCTGGCAAAGGCTGCTTAAGTCGCTTATGACCCGACTGCCCGGCGGCCCTTTTCGCACCGACTTCCTGCTCACGAGGCGGGACTGCCAGGTTCCGTACTTCCACGGAGTAAGGTCGTAAAACGTTTGAAAAAAATACTCAGGTATTATTAACTAACTCTCTCATTATTATTGGAGTCGCCGAGTGCGTTTTGAACTCCGAATTCAAGTTTCGGAGCCGTTGTGATATGCTACCATCTCAGAGAAATATCTCAAGCATATTATTTTCAAAACAACATCACCAATGGTAATAACATACAATAGTAACAATATGATTTCATCATTTAAGCTAGCCTGATCATAGCCTTTCAAATGTTGCGAGCAATGTGATGATTTTGAACCCCCGCCGCAGCCTCCCTCTTCACAGCTCCCCACCCCCCAATTCTTTTGACGACTCCCGTCCAAGTGCCATCTTAACCCTAAGGATCGGGTAACTCCCCTGCCTATGGGTTATGAGACGCACGTGGCCGACATTATCACACATCATATTGCCTCATCGTAAACTCACATTAATTTAAGTACCGGCACATTGTTAACAGCCGGGTCGCTGCTTCATCAACAGCCTCTCTTGCCCGCTAGAATTTTGGAACAAGCTGCTGCCTCGACTGACGAAAACGCACTTTTTTAATCCCTCGGCAACGGAAGCGCCCACGTCACCACTGATCGACAAGTGCGACGTGTGGCGGCGTGTCGAAGGGGCGAGATGGAAAGTAGGCAGCATAATGTAAAGGAGGTAAGTGAGGGCGGGGGGGGGGGGGGCTCACCTTCTAGTCGAGGTCCCTCCACAGGGTCGAACAATCTTCGGCGAGCGGATTTTCCGAGTCGCGCCGCGAGTGTGCCGTACACCGGAAGCGTGCTCGCGCCGGGCACCCCGTCAGGCTGCTCGAAGCTACGCCTAGTTGTCGGCGGCCGAGTCATCGAATCGGTCGTCGCCGTCGACATCGTCGTGGTCGTGGAGGCGTCGCTACTAATAGCCAACGTCGATACAGCAATGTCGTTTCCGTCGTTGACAATAGTTGGGGCAGTCGAGAGCGCGGACTCGGTCGAGCGTCGTCTCGTGGGCGAGAGGCCCATGTTGGTGCTGAGTTTTCGAGCAGAAGCAGCACGAGAAGCCTTCAAGATTGCCGACGACTCGGCTGCCGTCCGTCGCGACATGTCGATATCTCCGCCGAATGATTTCGACAACAGTTTTCCCGCGCCGCTTTGACTAAACCCCGGCCGCATTGCCACCGCGAGCGCCGCGTCACTCGACAGTTTGGTCGAGGGTAGCGCATACGGGTCGGAGACTTGACGCAGAGCCAATGCGGTCGCAAGCTGCGCGCTGACTGCACGCTGGGTGACGGACGACATCTTGGCCGCCGGCGCTGTGCCTGCACCAATTTACGACAAACGACATACAAGCGCACACAACACACACCGTCACGAATGCGTAATCATCTAGAGCGTCATTCGGTGACAGAGCTGAGCTAACAGTTCGACAGTAAAAGGGCGAGGTGGGCGCACCTGGACGTGATGATGATATACGGGACGAGGGTTTCAGTTTCTTGTCGTCTTGCTGCTCCGTATCGGTCATCCCCGATGACTGAAAACTGTGCCGAGTGCCACCCACCCACGCCTCCCACCCACCACCGCCCCCGCCTCCGCTACGCGTGCTGCTTCTCGAGCCGCGCAACGCCGCCGCGGTACTCTCGCCCCGGCTGCCCCTAAACCGCACGCTCAGCTTCATGGCGTCACTGCTCATCGTCGCCGTCGGAGACGACGCCGAGTCGCCCGAGCCCGACGTAGATGCGCCTCGTGCGTCGCCATCATCATCACCCTCCTCCACCTCAATCGACGCACTCGACTTATTTTTTTGATAGACGACAGCATTCACCTCAGTCGGCGTCTCCGACTGCTCTGGCGCCTCCAACGCACTGCTCACCGACCCCGTGCTCAGCTCCACCGACAACTGACGGCTACCGCTCGACAACATGCTGCCTTTGTTGGCCGTCATCGGCTGCGACTGCGACAGCGATGACTGCGGCTGTAGCGTCATCTGCAGCCCCCCCATGGAGCGGGTGCGAGGCTGCCTCTGCCCCTCGCCCAAGCTCCTGCTGCTATTAATCAGCCCGCTACTCATTTGGAGGCCACCGATGGAGCGGATGCGGTCCGGGACGGGGGGCACAGCGGCAGCGGGAGCAGCAGCAGCAGCTTGTCCTCCCTCCGGCGAAGTCGCCCACAGGAGAGCGAGGTTGGGTCGACCGGACGCACTCGTAGCCACCTCACTGTTGCTGCTCCGCATCGCGCGCAGCGCCTCTGACTCCATACTCCGCTGCGCAGCCTGAAGCGCCGTCGGATTGCTCCCTCTCCGTCGCGTCAGCATCGTCGGCTCCGACTTGCGAAGCGCCGCCGCCGCTCCGCCCGCCCCTCCCAGCAGCAGGTCGTCACTCACACTACCTCGACGACTTGACGGCTTCGCCATCGTCATCGACTCCGCTGCATCCCACACCCCCACGAACACATTAGATGGGATGCCACGAGTCCATGAGTAATGCCACAAGACGCATGTGCATGTTGTGGCCAGTGACGATGACTGGCAGTCCACCCACCCCTCGACATCGCCTCCGCCTGCTCCACATCCTTCTCCTTGATCGAGTCCACCATCCAACTCTCGATGCCCCTCTTCTCCTCCTCCTTCCCTTTCTTCTCCGAGCGCTTCTTACCGCCGCTCCCCATCAGCGCACCCACCTTCACCTTCATCGGCCCCTCCGCCAGCGACTGCCCCACACGTGTTCAACCCTCAATGTTAATAACAGTCAGCAAGTGCGACAAAAACCAACCCTTCAAGTTGTCCTACCTTACGCCCACCTCTCACGGTCCCTTTCATTCCCTGCCTTTCATTCAACCCTTTCACAAACTCCATGCCCATATTGTTTCATCTACCATTCCCATTTCCCCACCTCTGTCCTCCTCAGCCCACCTCTTTTCTGCCCCTACTCCTCCCCCAACCCAGTCCCTTGCCTCTGCCCCTTGGCCTCCCTCTACCTCTCACCCTTCGAACGTCCTCACCCCCGCTCCTTTTTCCTCCGTACCTCGATACTTTCATTACCCATCTCCTACCCCTTAACTCCCGTCTCGCAAGTTCCCTCCCCGCACTGATTCCTTTCACTATGCATCTACAGCAACTCAGCCTGCCCCCGCCCATACCACGTTCTGTTACCTCTTACCTGCCCCTACTCTTAATCCTGCCAATTTGCCTTCTCTCTTCAATCCCGGCCTCTACTCCTCCCACTCCTTTCACCTACCTCTCTTATCTCCATACCCCTGCTCATAATCCCTTGCCGGTACACTGCCCTTGCCTATGCCCAATGCCCCAGTCTAACATCACTGTTACCCTTCTACGTCCATGCTCTTGCTCCTTACCCCATTCCTAATTCTCTGCCACCACTGCTCCCTTTCTTTGCCTCTTCCCCTGCATTTGTCCTCTTCCACCTTGCGCATTCCCCTGCCCAGTCACCCCCTTCGCGCGGCGCATATATCATGCTACCCCTCCTCTCTACACAACCAACTCCCCTCCGTCTCATTCGGAAAAGCCCATCCTCCGCTTTTGTCCCGACCCCGTGTCTTAACTCTGCCCTTACACATTACGAACCTTCCCCAATTCTGTCTCTTGGGCTCCTATCCTGCAGTGACCACAGCCCTCCCTCTGGCCTTAAGCTTGCCCATGTCTCTGCACTCGTCATCCCCACTTTTCTTTCCCCTCTCCCCATTCTCATAATAATGCCCCTCCCTCTTTCCCTCCGACTCTATGCCCTCCCCCGTGATCCATCTTTGCAATTGCCTGACTCATCTCAAGTGACTCGAAACCATTCTTCGCTATGTGAGTCAGCATACTAATAAAATCCAGTGGGCAGAAAAGTCTCACCTTCAACACCGCCGCCTTCTGCTGTACCTCGTTGCTGTAGAACTTGAGCTCATCCTCCGCTTCCTTCCGCATCATCGACAGAAACTTGCTCGACGGGATCCTGCACCCCGTCGCACTCAGCCCCCTTGTCAATAACATCATCTTTGAGGTCGCAATTACGACAGCATTGCTTGAAAACCTGTGGTCACCAAGCAAATTCATGGAGTGTCTGATAAGGGGGGCCATGGCGCACCCGACGATGACGCTGCGCGGCACTGCGAGCAGCTCCGCCGTGTTTGAGGACACAACCTCGCTGTAGTGCTCTGGAATGTCCAGGAAGATGGAGGCGCGTCCCAAGACGGTGTTCTTCGAGTGCGACGCGATCTGTGGGGCGGTGCAACGTCACACACATGTCCACATACACATACCCACAAACACACACAAACCCACACACAAATAAACACACACACACACTCTCTCTCTCTCTCTCACTCAGCATCGATGCATGAAGTAGAGGTGGCACCAGAAAACGGAGTGCATCAAGAAGTGCAAGTAAAAGGCGTAATCATGAGTCGGAAGAGAGGGAAGGTGAGGGGGGGGGGGGGGGTGGGATTACAGCGAAGCAGGCGCCGCCGAGTGCGTCTTCCTGGATGGTGCCTTGCGTGGTTGTCGTCCCTTTGTGGTTGATCAGCAGGTGAGTCAGAGTGGCGCCCTTCTCCACCACCACCGAGTGCTTGGGCCGAACCTTGTGCTCGATGAAGGGCACGATGCTCAGCAGGTCCTCCTCTTCCAGTCCTTGAAACACGGGGGAGCAGTCGGCGATGAAGTGCACCAGACGGCCGAGGTACGCGCGGTGATCCTCGCGGACGGCGCGGAGGCTGCCGTAGTCGTAGCGCCGCATCACCGCAACCTCGGTGTAGCTATCCGCCCATGCGATCACCGGTTGGGCCTCCCACTCCATCACCAGCGAGCCCACGTCGCAGATCATGCTCCCGGGGCCCCGCACCACCGTCGCCATCCCCTCCCCCTCCGCCCCCGACTGCCTCGCCTTGCGCATCTCAGTCACGCTCCCGTTCAAAATGAGACCAAACGCGTTGCCGTACAGCCCATCCTCGCCCTTCTCTGACCCAACCGCGTCCATCGACGACGCCGTCGCCAGCCTCGCCACGCCCCTGCTGCCCTTCTCCTCCAGCTCCGCATCCGCAACCTGGCACGTGCCCAGGCAGACACCGCGCGGGCGGGTGCTCAGAGACAAAAGAGGTGATTGATTAAACAGACAAATAAAAAGAAAAAATAATAGTTTGGTATATATGCAATATCAAACACATTTCGAGCTGTGTCGATGATCCCGGCAGTTTGTATGCAGAGCCACCATCCAATGTCAAGCTTGATGGGTTTCCACTGCATATCGTTACTCATGAATATGCAATCACATCACATTTCGTGCGTTGCATTACAACACCGCAATCTAAACCCCATTGCATTGCATATACCAATCCGCGTCACCATATGACACGACGCCACACCGCCGCACATGACTTCACACCCCGTTACACAAAATGGCAACGCACTAAATTGAATTACAAGGCATTGCATTGCGTCGCATTTTCACAAATAACAAAAAATCGCAACACCCAATACTACATATTCTGTCATTGCACGACATTACCATGGCACAATATACGAAATAAGATAGGCCGCACCACATCAACAACACATCATCCCACTCAATCAATATGCAGCGCAAAGTAATGAAATATATTCCGTGCATTGAGTTATGGACCAAAGGCATCGTACTTGCATAACTGTCACCATGCAACACAGATATTGTTTTAGTGACATAAGTGTTTTCAAATGGTTGGCTTAATGATAAGGTGAGTATTAAACGCCCACCTGCGCCAGAATCTCCTCTGGCCGCTGCGGCTTCTTCCCCATAAGCTGCCCAACGTTTTGATTCCCCGTCAGCGCAATGCGGTGCGTCAAATGCATCGCGATCGCGGCGACAGCGGAGGGGCGCATCGCCGCAAACAGCGGACAGCTCTGAAGCACTTCCGCCAAAAGGTCGATCTGTCGGCGCAGCGACAACTTAGCAACAACGGACGGAGGCCACCCACCCATCGCCCACCGTCCACCGGACCACATAAAACAAATGGCACAGCAAAGGGAGCTAGTCGTGGTGCGAGCAGACCTGCGAGGCGCGGCGCTCCGCGGGTGGAATGTACAAAACATAACGCGCGCGTTTTGCCTTTTCGCTGTTTAGTCCCAACAGCGGACGGCTGAGGTTGCATGCGAGGGTGTAGGCCTGGTTGAGGGGGCGGAGCGGGGAGGACAATGATGGATAGCAAACAGGGGCGATGACAGCAAATGTAGCGAGGCAGTAAGGCTGACGGATAGAAAATACGATAAATTGCTATCGTGGCATTGCTTCGCCTCCGTTTTAGCGGCGAATCGAAAGACGGATCTACCATTAAAAGTCCAAAACACAAAACAGCAATCAACGTATGTGAATAGACGCAGAAAACGTATTTCCTCTGCGGAAACAACACCAGGTCTCAGTTAATCTTAAGGCGTGTGGACATAAAGTGCTTGTTTAGTGTATTCACTACTAATGCCGCGCTCACAATGTATCTGTTTAATAATACGTACAATTGGCTCATCAATGAAGTAGCAATCAAGTCGTTGGTTGGGCTCACACCTCACTCGCTATACTCAAACAGTTCAAGTTCATGCATTCTTAGGTTTACTATGGGGAAATAGCGACAATACACATTGAGCGGTTTCATTGCAGGCCACAAGTCATAAGGCCCACAGTAAACCGCATTCAACGGCGGAGCGCAACATCGACGACGGTGGCCGCGTTGACTCCAATCGTGGTCGGATGAGTTGTGGTCGGAGGGGGGGAGAAAGGGGGGCGCACCTCGAAGGGGAAGGTGACGATTTCGCAGGTGGCGACCGCCTTGACCTCGGCGCTGAGCTGCACTTGCGAGCCCTCTTGCGGGTCGAGCCCCGTCCCGCTGCGGCTGTTCATCAGAGCGGTGAACTTCGCCACCTGCTCATCCAAAACGTGCGCCGCGTCCAATATCGACCCCGCCTCCAGCTGCCTCGTGCTGCGGTGCAGCGCGGCGTAGGGTCCGCCCCGGCCGCCCATCAGCCCCGCGAATGACCCTCTGCGCCAACCACATGAAGCGCACATTTTTAGGATATATCATTAAAATGAACTAGGGTACAAACCCTAATTTTCTCCAACATAATCTCGCTTCCAAAATCAACATGCGATACGATATGAAGATTTCCTTTGTAAGCAAGTGAAAATGGTGTGACCCCCTATCAAACCCTAACATACTTTCTCAAACCCTAACATAGTATATACGTGGAATGGGCGAGTTGGGCGTTGAGGCTGAGCGGCGGGAGCGCACCGGCCGCCGCCGGGGCTTTTGTCGCCGGGCGGGGCGTCGCTTACGGTGAGCTCCACCGCGCCTGAGAGCACAAAGCCGATTCGCTTGGGCTTTTCGGAGGCGGTCGCGTTGAGGTCGCTCATGCTGCTGCCCGCGGGCACGAAGTGGTAGCTCATCTTCTCGAGTAGCACGGCTCTGAGCGGCGCAACGATTGCGGCAGGTCAGGTTGGCACAATTGGCGGAAGCTCAGAAGATATAGCAGTGTCAAGGAGGCGACCGACCGCGTAGAGTCCGTGGTACATCACCCCAAATTGTTTATAGACCTTTGGTTGTAAGGTTATTAGGGTTTAAACCCTATTCAATACAATCATCTTCCACACATATCGCTTCGAGTATTCGCCATGACAAAGGGTCATACAGCCTATCAGGATTTCAATTGGTAGACGCATTAGAGCCTATCATACATTTCACATGGGCTCGCGTTTCCCTGCATCGCTAATGAGCTGATGATGTGATATATATGCTCCGCATGTTCACTTGGTTCGCCACTTGAACTAAGAATGCCCTCACCGACGAGCCGGACATCAGCGTCAAGCCTGGTGTCGGTAAATTTCCAAAAGCGAAACGGATTGGAGCAATCCAATTGGGAGGGGAGTTATGCGCCTTTCAATTTAATCCTTAGTCACCCTCGGTTACTCCCCATAACAAACTCGGATCATCTCGAGCGTCGCGATTTCCACAATCAAATATCAAAATCATCAGCCGCTGTGCATTGGACATCCGATGATCAGTTCACAGGTAGCGATCGTGATGGTGATGGTGACATTATATATGATGATTTTAAGTTCAGTTTTTTTAGAATCATCATTTTGTTGTGTTTCATACGACGGGGAGTGGAGGCGTCATTCAAGAGAAGCAGGGGCGGGGGAGGAGCTCACCGCAGCGGCGCGGCAATATACCCAAGAAGGGTGGGCACAGCGCGGAGGGCGTCCGCGGAGGCGTCGCAGGGGGTGCCGGCGAGTAGACTGGTCACCACAGCGTCCGCGTCCACGTCCTGCACGCCACCCTCCGCCACGAGAGGCGCCCACGCGTTGGCGCCGGAAGACGGCCGAGGCGGAGGCGCGTTGGAGAGGACGCGGCTGCCGCGGCAGTCGGGCGCGTTGCAGGCGAGCAGTCGGAGCCAAAAGCCTTGCAACGGCGACAGGTCGAAGGGCGGAGGGGCGGCGAGGGTGGCCGCCAGCCCACCCGCGGCTGCCCAACCCACCGTATCCAAGACCACAACCGCGCACCGCTCGTGCGCCGTCACCGTCGCCCTTCGCCGCGCAGGGCAGTCCTCCTCGTCCTGCCGCCCGATAGCCGACGACAATCCGCCGCGTTTATATTGCTAGGAGGCATAAGTGTACTCTTTTGGTAAAGTAATAATCGTTCTATGATTCCTGGGTAAAATGAACGAACACTAATGACAAACAGAATACTGTCGATTAGCTTTATTGTTTATACACAACTAAAGCACTGTCAGTGTTTAACATAAGGAAAGTACGCTCTATCCGCGTATAAAAGTTTGCGAGTGAATATGAGATAAAGGGTATCTTACAATATTTAGAAGGGAATGAGAAGTGAATGTGAGCCTGGAAACAGCAGAGTACATGGTTTCGAAGCTGAATTTGCCAAATAAGCTCGTCATCCGCCTCGTCTCTTCCAATGCACAATCGGTCGCGTGCAAAGTACAAACCGTTGTTTGTCATTGTATGCTCCTCTGAACAAATATGTGAAATAATCAAAGCAAAACTAGGACAGAAAGAACGCCAGTAAATAATATCATCAACGCGACATCGTTTTCATCATTATGGAAAAGATGTGGGAGTAGCAAGTGAGCAAAAGAAGTTGCCCACAAAGCTGAGTAGAATAAATATAAACACCGCCGGCACGCGAATTCTGCACCGCATCCCGATAATTTTAGCCAATGGTGCCATTTTTTCAAAGTACAATAACAATATTGTGTAGTGTTTGTTTACAACGAAAAAATAACATGTTCATTAACAGGGTGTCAGAAGGTTACACTGCTTTGAGTTTGACAATTTTCCTCATAATTCGTTTGCCAAAGGTGTCGCCTTCTTTACACAATCACAGCAACCAAAGTTCGCGGCATCGCTCAAACGCGCTCAATACGCATTACTTCAGAGCAGCAAACCCTAAACCCTAAAGCATACATCATGCGACCAGATGTGTTTGAAAGGAATACGGGTACGAGTGTCGGAATGTTAACATCGCCCAACTAACACTCATACGTAAAGAACTAATAAACATTCACATTCTCATGTGATTGGTATTAGAATTCATTGACATGCTAAAGATCGAGCTTAAAGGATAAATACGAATAGACCTGGCGGTTTTTTCCTTTTCCATTTGCTTTGTGGTTTCCGCTGCTTGTTCTTCTTGTAAGAAGTTTGTTATATTAATATGTATTCATACATTACCAATTCTCCACAGCATATATTCGCACCCCATCCTCGTCATCCTCGTCGTCGCGGTCGCGCAGCCCGGGCGGCACCAGCGCCTCCTCGCCCAGCAGCCGCAGCCCCCGCTCGCCCGGTCCCACCACCGCCACGCGCATCCCCGGAGCGTCCGTTTCCAACGACTCTTTGCTAACCTCCGCCTCCAGCTCCGCCGCCGTCGATCGCCGCTCCTCCGCCAGCTTCAGTCGCGCGCGCTCCCGCAACCCCGCCCTCGACGCCACCAGCGACCCGCCCGACTGCTGCACCGTCTGCTCCTCCTGCGGCTGGTAAAAGCTCATCCTCTTGTGGGCCTGTTCAAAAGCAAGGCATTCATCGGAATGGAAACGGAAAAGCATGAGCAAGGTCGGCGACACAAGACAAAAGAAGTGCGATACCATTATCAACATCACTTCTGCAATGGCGATTTCGTTGATGGCTTAATAGGAATGGTTTATATAATATTAAAGTAATATGGCAGTGTCAGAGTTGAGCGAGTTTGCCGCCCATCGCGAGGCAACTCTTGTCGAATTACTTCCCATATTCGAGCTACTTCCCATACAATCATAACACACAGTCATAGTCCCCACACATCTTCACAGCTCTTTCATATATTGATGCCAAGGCACTGCGCAGAAAAGACCTGCGGGAATAAGCGCATATTTTGCATTTGTTTCCCGAATTGGTCTAATTTGCTTTTACAATTTTGAGAATGACTCGAATTCCCTATTTTGGGAGCATTCATTACGAGGTAGTCCAAATAAATAGATTTAAAATCCCACAAAATATATCTCCTCTTAATGCCATTCCCATTTATTAGTCTGAAAGAAGGAAATGCAGCTCGACAAATCGCCTTCAAACTGCAGTTCAGGACAAATTGGATAAATCCCGGCTGCTAAGGTCACAAGCACGATGGAGGAGGCTTAACGATCGTGGATGCGGTCACCAGACAAGCGGCGGAGGGAGGAGGGTGTGGGTTCAGTGGGGCGACTGTCGTATGGCGGCAGACGTATAGTAATCAAATTGTCCTGTGATCGCACCATCAAAGCCTTTGACTTCCTTCGCCGCGCCTCCTTTATTTTCTCCATTTTTATGTACTCCTTCATCTCGTCCGACCTGACGACCTAGGTGCAATGAAGCTCATATCAGCCATGAAGTACAGGTCAAGCCCTGCCCGACGACAGTTCATGTCAGGCAACGGGATTTATTGCCGTCCGCGCATATATACCTGCCGCCAAAAATCGAGCGGCGACTCGGAGGGCAGCTGGAAGCCTCGGCGGCGGGAGCGAGAGCCGGCGCGTGCGCTGGTCCCGGCACTGCTCCCGTGGTGGCTTCCGGCAGTGGAGGGCGAGGTCGCGATGGTGAGGCGCCGCCGATTGACGTGCAGCCCGCTGTGCCCTCGTTTCCCACCGCTGCTGCTGTTGGTACTGGCGATGAGCTGCGCCGTCTTCCGACGATGCCGGGACAACCCAAACTTACTCGTCGCGGCGACGTCGAGCTTCAAAACCCTGTGATACCAACAAGAAAGCTATCAGCCATGAAATCATAACGTCGTGAATCGGCAAACAATAGAATTGTGATTGCGGCCCAGTCTCGTTGGTCGTATCGGGTGCGCGGTGGCAATAATGATATTGATTTATTGTTAGATAAGACCGCAGAGGTCGACGTACGACTCAGGTTCCCTCCTAAGTCTATCAGCGTATGAAAGTCACACATATGACTACGCCGACAGCAGCAGCAGCAGCAGGTGGCGTACTTCCAGCCGTTCGCGGCTCGCGCCGCTCGCTTCTTCTGCTCCGCCAGCGACACTCCCGCGCAGGAGACCTTCGCCGAGCCGTGTAGGAGCGCGTACAGGAAGTCGGCCGGGTCGCCCTCCCTGTACAGCACCTCCCCTGCGTCGCACCGGCGGACAGATTTGAGTGACGCTTCCCTCAATATATCAAGTGCATTGAATGTCCCGCAACCTTCGACAGCTGATGTGCGATTGTTTAGATGGCCCACGACACCACTCACGCCTCGTAGGCCCGTATGGTGTACTTGTATAGACCCGTCGCAATGCCTAATTACAAGATTAACCCAATCAATATTAACCCAATCAAAATGTGAGCATCCGCACAGCAATGTCATGTGTCATACAATATCTCTATTGCGCCGCCAACAATTTTGATGGCTGTCGTTAGTATCATATTGGGACTTCAGAACGAGGCAGGAAGCAGGAGTAAGGTTCCTGCGAGGCTAGAAATCATACAAGTGTGTCTGTCGCCAACTCAGATGATTTGCAGGTCCCTGACTGGTTCCTTCCTTGATGGTGGTGGCCCGTCCGTAATTAAATTGATGTAACAAACATAATACTATTATTTGTACGTAGCGCGCAATTAGCATAATATTTGATGCATTAATTAAGCAGAAGACTGGCAGAAATTGCACAACAAGTGCTTTATGTATCTGTGCAAGTTTGGTGCGTCAATCTATTATATGAATCAAAACATTGAAAATCAATTCTTGCAGCTTACAATTGCGACTTGATGGAAGTGCACATGAGTCGTCCAATTAACGCACATGAGCAATCGCTAAGACCACATACCTGGTTCAAAGAACTGAAGTGTCGCCCGCCTGGCGACCGCAGCCAGCATCGCGGGACGGGCGCCCAACAGCGGACCGATGGGGCTGAACGGCCAGAGCGCGACTCGCAAACCGGCAGTGATCTCGGCCACCTCCGACGCTGTGCGCTGCCCCGGACAGCGCGCGAGCAGCTTCTCAAGCCTCGACCTGCGCGTTTGCATTCATCGGCAAACAATGTTACCAGGACGTCACTAACGTACCATCATCATCGGACGGCGAGAAAATAATGTTTGATAACACATATCAGTTGCTAAAGAAAATCAATTAATAACAACAGTCAAACACATGCATGATAACGAGCCCACCGGCCATCATATCACCCCCGCAATAATTCCGGTATTAAATCGTGTTTACAGCGGAAATCTATCGATACATTTGAAAACAAATATATATAATACACTCCGTATAATTACTATAAGAGCGCGAGAGGAGCGACGAGTATGCCCGCGGGTGGTATCAGCGAGGATTCGGGAGGGCGGAAACAGCAGCGATAATGATGGCCAGATGATAGGGGGCGGACAGGGTATTGATGCAGTGTGCGACGGAGATTCGCTGCGTTGGGTCCGCTTGCGCCACTGCCGCCAAGTCGCGATGGTGCGCCTCCAAAATCACGTCCATTTCATTCGCCAAAACCTCCTGCAAGCGACAGCAACCGCGCACAGGAGCAGTCGGTGAAAGACCCCCCATTATCAGCACTCTGCGTGCGGTCTTCTACTGACACGCTGTCGTAGCAGCCTCACCGACCTGCGAGCCATAGAGCCTCACATCAAATGGCCACGTACGCGCTCGTCTTATTTATACATATATTAAGGGACGAGATTTGTCGAGATATATCTTATTGTGAAGGTATGCCGGGTACGCAGTAGCCGTTTCTTGCTTGACGCTCACCTTGAACTCGGAGTGGGAAGCGTTCAAGCGGCGCCGCACTATTGCCGTGTCAGCGGCGGAGGCGCGCAAGTCGAGTTTGCCAAGCCCGCCGCTCGCCGCGATCCCCTTCCGACAAACAAATAAATATTATCGAGGGTTATTAATTCCGGCGAAGGCACACAATAACAGGCGACACGTGAAGGAACGACCCTCGAAGGGTGTTATCTTTGTGTGGCTGCGTTGACGATAAACAAAACAACGAGGGGGTATAGGGGGGCGGTACCGAAGTAGAGACGCTCCGCTGCTGCCGGTTGAGGGACGACCCGGGGAGGAGGGGGCCGGCGTGGGCGAGCCACTGACGGATAGCCGCTGCGCAGGGGAGGAAACCCATTACATTTGGGTTTTAGCAGTCGGTAAAGGATATTGCCAATGTCGGTCGGGTGTGAGGGGTGTGAAATGTAAAGGCGTAAGTTAAGGTTGAGGTATCTGCATTCAAGTAAAATCGAAAGAATAATGAGTAAAGGGTGCCGATATGGGGAGAATGGGAATCACAATTTTAAAAAATGAATTCAATTACAAAGCAGGTAGTGGAATCCATCAGCAACGAAGAAAAGAAAAGCCTAAGACAAACAATAGAATATAAATAATGATTAGCCTTGATTCTTAACAAGCACTGGATGACGTCGAAGAAATGATCACAGAGAGCCGGGCACCTTCCATGGATGACGGCCTCGAATGGTGGATAACTACTGCTTAGCTACCAAATAGAAAAACAATTAAATGATATCCATTCTGTCACAAACGAATGCAAAATAAAAAATGGGTGCTGTCCAGCTACCACTCCCATCAGGACTGGTAGTTACGCTGTTCTAACCCCCCCCCCCACTTCCCTTAGGGGAGGCAGTCCGATAGTCTGTTCCCCGATCACCCATCGACTGACAGTTGCCGGGGACATTGAGGCATGAGAAACGAGAATCGGGAGCGAGTGAGTAATCCTCATTGGACGGTACAGCTATTAAATGCACCCAAAAGGGGTGCGCGGCAGAGAGTGGAGGCGAGGGACGCCAACCATCAGCTCACTGGCTTTCTTGACAGCCCACCGTTTACCAGAAACTCTTGGAATGAGATACTCCACCGGCGCACAGCGTTTCTAACTTTGTATTTCCTATAATTTAATGGTATTTCCTTAGCTGTGGACGTTTGGATACTTAAAAGCATGCAATGACACGCCGTACCACTGACAACGCGGACTGGAAACCAATGAAAACCAAAAAGGGAAAGAGCGACCATGGAAAACTGAAATCAGTGAGATATGGCATCACATCGGTTGATGCTCAGGCATATTTTCCTTTTAGCTATGCTATTTCATAAACATGGGAAAAGGCTCTAATCAACCCAATGAATATTTCTCATAATGAGAACAACCAAACGTAAACAAAAGCTTGTGAGACAAAACATTCTAAGCAAACTACACTGCCAATATCTTTATAAGCTGACAATGTTTCCAATCGATGTGCCAAAACAGAACAAATGGAAATAATTTCACAAAAAGACGCACGCAACCTGGCGAAGGTTGAACGTTAACAGGAAGGAATCAAGCGGATCACGCGATGCCAATTGGTTAGACAAACATCAGCGGTTGGCATTTGCTTTAACACACACAACAACGACTCGCATATGGATGCGACCCGGTGCCTCACTGTTAAAGACTCCATATATGCACTCCGAAACCCCACATACGGAAGCGGGTTTAGGGTTTGAAGAGTATCGAGATGGGACCCTCTCCCTCCCTCCCTCTCCCTCTCTCATTCTCCATCTCCTTCTCTCCCTCTCTCTCTCGGCGTGTTTGCCTTCTTATCTCTAGAAGGAGAGGGGATGGGCACCTTTACAGTCGCGCGTGCCGTTCTCAACCGGCGTGACGCTGTCGAACGCGTGTCGCCAGTACTTGTACTCCACCCGCAGCACCATCACCGCCTCCAACGCCGACACCGTCTCCGAAACCACCACCCCCTCCGCCAGTCGGTCCACGTCGCACACGCACGCGCCCTCCATCAAGTACCGCACCGCGCCCCCGACCCCACTGTCCGACACGTCTGTCGCCGCCCCTCCGACGGCAGCTTCCGAAACAATCGCCACACCACGTCGTCATTCACACCACTCACTCGAGGCACTGCGTGTCACAGTTTAACGGAAACAAGAAACATCGGCTGGTCGAGGCTGGACGAGGCTCGGGGCCGCCTCACCTGACGCGCCAGGCTCGGAGCGCTCCGATGACATCGCCCGCGATATTGACTGCATGCCAGCCCCTGAACATCAAGCGCAGGTGACGGTGGTGGCAGCGCAGTTGTAAGTATTCCCTCGCCCACCAGTGACAGACATCCCTCCCCTTTCCCTTTCCTTCTCTGTCGCAAATGTGCACATATGTGGATACCAAAAGGCACTTACATGTGCACATATGCAGTTGCACGAAGGCGAGCGCATATGCACACAGTAATTTGAACTTAAACAAACTCAAACAAGTTCTTTTGCACAGCCAAAACTGAATACCGTAAGTAAGTCAGCTTATTCCTTTTCACGGAAGACTGTATCTCTCTTTCGGTTTCAGTAGAGAGGGCAATAGACAGCGCAAATGAACACACAGAGACACAAACCGACACACGAACAAACACATAACCCCCTTCACATACGCAAACACACAGACAGACAAAGACATACACAAACACACGCATATGAAACCACACATACATTTACCCACACACACACACACGCATGCACATCCACAAACACAAATACACACATCCAAACAAACTTACAAACAGCCAAGCACCCTTCCACACACAGGCGCAAACACTCACGCATACACACGCACGCATACACAAACACAAACACACAAACCGACAGATAAACACACACACACACGAACACACACACACACACACACACACACACACACATGCACACAGCCGCACAAAATCATACGCGTGCCTCATCATGTACCAGCACACACACGTTCCAAACAGGCAAACACAAACCAAAAGACACGCACCTATACACACATATACCCACACAAACATACACCCTCATATGTACATACAAATACATAATCCCGCCCTCACACACATGCACATCCTCAGGCCCTCTCAGACACACACACGCACACACACACACACACACACACACACACACACACACACACACACACACACACACACACACACACACGCACAAACACACGCACATGCATACATGAACAAGCACACGCAAAAAAATAGCCAAAAGACGGCTATAAACACAAACACACATACAGGCACACATAATCAAGTACCCACACACATACACGGACGAAATACATACATACCAACAAATACAATTAAGCATACATTCACACACACGCATTCGCGCACGCACACACACACATGCAGACATGGATAATCCCTCAGATACACATACACACACGCACGCACATGCATTCTCTTACGTTCATCCCCACCCTTACAGACACTCACATCCACACTCACGTCAAAAGAAGAGCAGGATCTGAATGCAAAAGCAAACGGGGGCATGTGGAGGTAATAAGAGGGAGGGAGGGAAAAGCGATGGGGTGGGACAAGGGGCAAGTAGGAGGGGCAAGGGAGGGAGAGTGCCTGCGCCATCCGCCGCCTTTCCTCCCTTGAAGAGGCTGAGTACGCCAGAAACAACAGATGTGCGCTGTTCCTCTTTCGCCGGCGTCACCCCCGTCGCAATGGCGCTGCCGCTGAGGATTATCTGGACCCGCCCCTCCGTCGGCCCTTTGGCTGCCTCACTCGGCGCCGCCACCTCCTCACCTGTCGCAAAAGAATACCATCGCACATAAGCTCCACCTCTTCCTTCATCGATGTCGACGAGATTCTAGGAACAGATCATCTGCCCTACTCTCACCTTCTTCAAAGCACTGGACGTCAGCCCACCGCAGCAGCTCCACGACCGCCTCGTGCGGCATGCAGCCGAGGAAGGGCAGCCCGCGCGACAGTTTCGACGCAGCGTCGCACATCTCGTCCGCCTCGCGCTGCCACGGCAACTACGCACAACACCCCGCAGGATACCTCAGACCGGGTCCCACGAACCCTGGAAGGGGAGGCGGAGAGTGAGGCGGTAGCTTACGTTGTAAAGGAGGTCGGGTATGGAGATGTTTGGTCGCGGTCGTTCTTTTACTTTTCTTTCTGTGACGCGCCATTGTCGATCTCCCTTGTTCGCGGTCGTCAGCGACGTGATCAAAACCGCGCCAAGCGCGCCGCCGCCCGGCGTCGGTTCCCCAGTACCATCCGCTCGAAGGTTCCCCATCTTTGGCCACAGCTGCTGCTGCCCTCCTCCGGATGACGAAGCCATCTCGCTCCCACCTTTCCTCCGCCGACAAACTCGACAATAACGCCCGCTTCACCTCGTGTCACTTCGACTAACCACCACACCGCTGTCCCCCGACTGAAACCATCGCCATCTCAGCCGTTAGCCCGGCAAGCATTCTGCGTGTAAGATTAGACGGGGAGGGGGGCAAGGTGGGTGTGAGTGGAGGGTGGCGCAAATATTAAAATATACAAAATACGAAATGATTGTAAACGCCGACTGACTCGACAACCCTTCAGCGAAGTGGCTCAGTTGGCGGGATGGCCGATGTGGCCAGGATCCGGCAGACTCCTTGTAGCCTGCGTTTCAATTCTACTCGTGCTGCTACTTCGCCCCGCAGGATAGGCGAACCGAGTGAAAGACGCGCCACCGACCGCTTCGTTTAGTTCGCAAGCAGCCGAAGTGGCGAACTCTCTGACGTACCCCCACGTACAGGTTACGGTAATGACTCTGTACTGCTCGTAGCTCGCGACATGCGCTCCCCGAGGCACCACCACCAACGCAACCTCACTCAGGTGAAGCAAGTCACGCCCTATTCACGCTACCCGAAAGAATTTGGAGGGATTGCGATACAGGGGTAGCTGTGCTGAAGCGCTGACCGACCAGGGTCGCCCACGTGAACGGAGGAGAACAGTCGATGAACAGTTGTGTTCGAAACTCGGCATGCGCGCGGGGGAGGCAGGGTTCGCACCACCCAGCACCACCGCTTGGACGATGCGGTCAAGTTCGAAGAACCTAACCTCGTCTTAAAACGTGGGAATGTTAGGGCCACCCACCTGGACAGGAGCACCAGGAGGCTCGAGTCGAGCACTCCCGCAAAAGCCGAGGTGAAAGGTGCGTCGTCTGTGCGGATGTCGGACGATGTTTGGGATGTTATTACAGGTACGGGTACCATCTACTCTGGTGCGACAATGGAACGCCAGGTCGTAGAAACGCGAGAGTATCCGTACCTGTACTAGGTACATGCGCGTAACGCTACGCACGGTACGTACCTATACATAGCCAGCTTTACTTACAGAAGTGCAGCGGCGCCGCGAATCCGGGATTTATAAGTCATCGAGGCATATGGATCACAACCTGCATTTACCCTAGTGCCTCGGGGATATGTGTATGATCTGATATATCATACATCGGCCTGTATGATTACGCGTTTTCATAATCAGTACTTTTTCTGTTAAATACCGCTATGTACAGTCAGTGAATATCTAAAGTAGCGGCAGACACGCCTAAGCTCAGTATCGTCTGCACCACCGACTTCGGCTACAGATCGAGCGACCATCCCTATCATAAGGTATGGTATGACCACGCCCGCCCAACAGTGGAGGCGGGAAGGGTAATAGATAGATGGGGCGCAGCAGTGGGGCGTGTTTATTCCGTGCGGACCCGCTTCATGTTGCCAAGCGCGACCGGGTCTAGTCGCATGTGGTGCTCGAAGCAGTCGCGGCTATGGCGGGAGCCGGGCATACATAGGGGAATCCCACACTGCACGCAGTAGAAAGACGTCCAGTGAAGGACCCCCTCGTCGCGATAGCAGCGGAGGCAGCGAGCTTGCTTGCTTCGGCCCTTTTCTGAGCGGCCAAAGTTACCGGGGACGTGGACGCGCTCTTCTTGGAGGATCCGTTTCGGTTCGCCCAAAGGTACGGATATTGTCCTTCCCCGACGTTGGGCCGGCACAGCGTGATCCTGTAGCCCGTTGTAGACCAACGTCTTACTTAAAATATCAGCGAAGTCCTTGATAGTTAGGGCTGAGTAGGGGTGGGAAGCAGAGACGTGAAACTTGACTAGTTTCCAGCAGTCGGTAACGCAAATACCGGCCATGGTAGTCGCTAGTCGGAACCAACAGTCTTGGGTTAGCCAAGCCTCTTCCATAGCGAGCTCGTGCTGTCGTGATTGGTTGTGGTTGTCAACCCGAGGACTGCGCTCGAAGTAGTTGGAAACTACATGGGGGCGAGAGATAGGACGGGTAACGATGTTGCCGTAGTCGTCCGCCCACCGTTGAGTGTAGGGGTTGCCGTTGGCCATGCCGCCCGCGCCGACAGTGGAGATAAAAAACAAAACTTTGCGCCGGTTGTACTTGTAGCCTGTTGCCACCAGTTGAACACCTTCCACAGTAGTGCTGAGGTGAACTCTGCTCCCTGCAGGTGCCGTCGACAGGGATTCCTGAAGAAAAGCCTTGGGGAAGAGGGCGTGCGAGGTCTTCACAACTCCGGTGAAGTGGCGCTTCATCTTGCCAAGGGCCACCGCGGCCTGCATGTGGAATATTGAAGGTCAGTGCCTATCCCACAATAGAAAGGACATAACACATGACAAATGTAAATTTTGTAATGCTTCTCTTACCTTAACAGACCCGAACCAAGAATCCCCCAATAGCGTCATGCCCTCGTCACTTGCATCCTCCGCCATTCGTAGCACACACGCGGTAGACACTCCATGTTCGGTTGCATATTTTTTTTCGCGCATGGCGTTCTTCCCCTCTTGCACCTCCATATAGACCATCACACCGGTTGCACAGTCGCACATAGTCTTCATCTCCGTCCCCAACGGCTTTGGCTTGCGGTGAATGTAGGTTATGTTGGGTAGCCCGCCTAGCTTGTCTTTGCGAGGTTTATAAGCCGACATGCTTTCATCCATCGTTTGGTAGACCCCTTGCTGTAGAACGTCCCTCCTGTTCCGGTTGAAGTCGTCCACACCATTCCGGAACCATGCCCACGGGTCTAGGCCAATCTGTTGTGTCTCTGCTTTGCAATATTTAATAAGAGAACGAATAATCTTGAACCTGTGGAATGCCATATATTTTTGAAATTGTGGTTGGTCTCTTATTCCATCAAGCATGTTGCTATTCTCCCACAAATCTCTACCCCTTTGCGCATAGACGGTTCCCGCTATTATCAAACCCCAAAACCTGACGAACTCTGCTGGGCTAACCTGCCTAAAGTCTGCCCTCTTGCTTAAGCCTGCATCGTTGAGCTTCCGTAGGTCGGCGTGCATGTCCCCGGGGTAGAGCCGGAGCCATAGCTTCAAGATATCAACTCGTCCGTCTGTCACAGGTAAGCCTTCCTTCAGCCCCACTTGCCCTCCCATTTGAGCGGCACGCACCGCAGTTGTGTCTGCATGTGGGTCGTGCTCTGCATCGTCGTCATGTTGGAACACCGTCCACGTCGCCACTGTCCTTGGTTGACGTAATATGACGGTGACGCCAGGTACGGGTGGGACCCACGCGCCGTCCTCGACGCCTTGGGAGTCCTTGGCGGTATCGTCGGATGGAGCGGGGTCGCCCTCGTCGTCGGACGAGTCGCCCTCCATATCGAGGGCTTCGCTGGTGTTGCCGGGAATCTCCCCCGCCTCGGTAGGTGGCGATATGTCGCTGGAGCCGGAGTTAGCGGAGGACCCCCACGACATAAGGTCGATAGGTAGTGTGGGTTCGATAGTCGGCGTACCGGTATCACTCACTACCGACCCTGTAACAATTGGTACCAGTAACGCACTCTCCGTAACTGCACCGGGAATTTGCACCTTTGGCCGGGGGGGTTGAAAGGGCATTCGCACTGCAACGCGTTGAGCGTTGCTGGTTTGTGTTGGTGCTGGGGCTAAACGCTTACAATTTGTCCAAAAGACACCCACAGACAGGGTCTGGGAGTCGATTAGCGCAGGATTATAGGGATGGGTGGGTGGGTTCGCGCGAAGCCTTGATTGGCTGAGCGCGAAAGCAGAGAGTGCCTAGGCTCGTGGCTAGCTACGGCTTATAAGGCACGGGCTAGCTAGAGCTGACCGTTGGGGAAGTCGTTGGTTGTTGGCTGCGTCTAACTGCTCGGGCAAGGTGGTTGCCTTGCATGTGAGACGCGCCGATATTAACGGTAACAGTAACCGCTGGAATTACTGTCCCGTACACATGATATTGGATATGCAAACCTCAAGATTCAAGTCAATCTGACCATTTACCCTAGGGCACGTTTTGCCAGTAACCTAAAGCCAAAGGCTTGCACAGCCATAATTAGTGTTGCGGGGGGGACGACGTGAGCCAGCCGAAGAACCGCCAAGCAGCAGGTGTTGGGGTCATGGTTGGGTCAATATATTTGCCTTCTGTCACCGAGCTGTTCTTGGCCCAGCCACCCATAAATTTTATTACGGGGAGGGGCGCGCCGATGCAGCTGGCAGCGGACGCCGCGCCTTTCCGTAGGCTGTGCGACGTCCACTTGAAACCGGTGGGCGCGGATGAGTTTACGGTGCTGAGGGCGAGGGCGAGCCAGGCGGAGATGGTGGACGCGGCGCCCCAATTGGTAGAAGGTTCGGAAGGTGAGAAGCTCCAAAAGGCGAGCGGGGGTGGCGTGTTGTAGATTTTTTGGCAGAATGTCGCGCGGTGCTCCGTGTAGTAGTCGAGCATGTCCGCCAAGACGGAGTTAGCGGCTACAGGGATAGCGATGACAGGTTTATTGCTGGTGTCGCGGCGCTGGTCTCCTTTAGCTTTGCGTACGAAGAGGCAGATTTGTTGAGAAGGCATGTCGACAACTAGGTCGCCGGTCTGGCAGCGGGCGCCAGTTTCGGCGCGGCAGAAAAACATGTAATTGACGCACACTGCTAAACAGGCTCTGAAACGCTGCATTTGAGGGAGGGAAGCAGGGGTCCACGTGAAGGTACTGTGTAGGGTGTTGGCGGCGTGTAGGATGTCTAGGGCGACTTGTGCGGGTAGCGGGAGGCGAGCGGCGGTGGGAAGTAGGCGGTGATGTAGCATTTCGAGGCCACGGCGGGCGTCCGCCAGGAGTTCGCCCACGGCGATAGGTTGGCGCCGGTGGTCGCGCAAGAACTTGCTAACCGAGGAGAAGTAAGGTTGCAGCGAGCTGGCAGCGACCGTTCCTAGGAGGGCTAGCCAAGCCGTGTAGCGGACCATCGTGGCTGGCGTGGCATGTAGCGGGGCGATCTTTTCCTCTGCACAAAAATAAAAAACTGTGTTATTGCGCTCTGGTAGCTCGCGTACGTAGAGGGCGCTAGCGAGTTGCTGAGTAGAGTGACAGCCGTAACCCCAAGCTTATCCGATCCTAGGAGGTCTTGAAAAGTTTCGGCCAGATCGGACGACCAGGGCGACTGTGCTGCTCCACGGCGTAAGCAGTAGCGCGGCGGTCATGTACGCAGAGGGGGGATGTGTTGTACAGGCGTATTTAATCGGTCCGGGCGTAACGCCCGGCCAATCGCGCCGCGTCGAATGTAGAGCCAAGAGGGGGTGATAGTCGAAAGGCCACGATGCTCCACGCGGGAGGTCCGACCCCTTCGCGCTTGCCTAGCATGCCGGGAAAGAACAGGTTGCGGGACGCTGGGAAGTGCACGGTCTCGGTGGCCAAGCGGGCGAACGCGTGGTACCACGTTTTGTTGCGCCAGTAAGGGGCGATGACAGTCGCCGCGGCCTGAGCTTGTTCGAGTTTTGCGGCCAGCGCTGGTAGGGCAGACCAAGGGGGTTGCAGTAGTTGTTCTCGCGTCTCCACGCCGCGTCGGGGAGGTGCAGGCAGTCGATGTCCTCGCACCGGGGATCGCGGCAGCGGGCGTTGAAGCGTGGCAGTTGCGCGTTGAGCATAGACGCGAAACGGTCGATCGTATGCGGGCCCCACCGGCTCTGAAGGTGGTCGAAGAGTCGTGGGTTTAGTTGCCAGTCTTCGGAGTCCATTTCGCGGCTGAGCGTGTCGGCCCATACGTTGGCGGCCGACCGGATGTAGCGCGGGCGGACGTGGATGTCGTTGGTGTCGAGTAGGAACCACAAGCGCCGTAGCTCGGCCATCATGACGGGCGACCGGGACGTTAGCTTGGTTAGGGCGGCGACCACGGCAGTGTTGTCCTCGTGGAGGAGGACTTGTCGTCCTCGGAGTTGCGGTAGAAAGGATTCGACCGCGTGCCGGACCGCTCGAAGCTCCTTCCACGTAATGTGTTGGCGGCGGTCGGGGGCGCTCCAAAAACCGCGGGCTTGGTAATTGGCGTCCTCGTTGAGGACGGCCCCCCATCCGTAGTCGCTCGAGTCGGCGTGCAAATAGGCGGTCTCGATGGGCTTGTAGATTGACCGGCCGTTGTGTTGGGAGGGTACCGTGCGCCACCACTCGAGGTCGCGTCGAAGTTGGTGGGTGAGGCGCACGCGTCCCCCCCAACCGGTACGGGTAGCCAAGACCTTGTGGAGCTCGCGCAAAAAGAATCGGGCGGGCGCGATGGCGAGGTAGAGAAATTGCGCTTTCCCCGCGAAGGCTGCGAGTTGCCGTGTGGGGAGCCATCGTGCGTTGGACGCTGCTCGCCCGAGCAAGGACGAAGCGTGTTGTGCGAGGTGTTGTAGTTTTGCGAGTGGGGCGCGAAACTCGCCGCGTTGTAAATCCACCGTGAGGCCTAAGTGGTCGCCGACTTGCGTTGGCGTCCACACACCTGTCTTGGGGTTTCGTTGTAGGCCGAGGCTGTCTAGCAGGGCTTGGACGCGCTGCCGAAGTAGTAGTGCCTCGTCGTAGGAATCCGCCAAGAAGAGGAAGTCGTCCATGTAGGGGAGGAGTCGGGTTCCTCGCCATCGCGCGTTCCGGAGGAAGCGCTTGGACGGACGGCGTGGGCCGGCCGGTGTAGCTGCGGGCGTGGGAGGTGGTGGGCGGCGTAGGTGGTTCGTAAACACTTGCGTGAGCTTGCAAAAGTAGTAGGCGGAGCCCGACCACCCCATCGGGAGGCACGCGAGGCGCCACAAGGTGCCGCGGTAGTTGACCGTGAAATAGTCTCGGTCCTCCTCCCGGATGCCAAGGGTGTAGTACCCATCGGCGAGGTCAAGTGAGACGAAGTAGTCCCCCGGTCGAGATAGATGGCGGAGGTGTTTGAGGGTCTCGCAAGACATGTTGAATGTTGAGCAGTAGCGGTTGAGTTCTCGAAGATCGATAATCAAGCGCCATTGATTGCATCCGGGTTTTGGCACCAAGAACATCCGGGAAACGTAGCGGGGGTTCGTAGAGCGCTCCCATGCGCCGCAAGCCTCGAAGCGTGAGAGTTCCGAGTTGAGAAACTCGAGTTGGTCGGGTGTGGCGTCTAGCATGGAGATGCCGTGGTTGAACGGCTTGGGACGTAGGCCGTGCTTGAACTTCACGCGTACGCCGTGGCGGATCCAACTTAGGACTTGGCCGCTCGCGCCGATGCGCTCCCACTCCCGCCATTTTCGACGTACGCGGTGGCGCATGAAGGAAGATGTCGGGGAGCAGGAATCGGCGCGGCGGGCCACACCATCATTTAACTGACACCCTGCTCGACTAGTAGAGTCGAGACTGCATTCGCGCGAAGCCTAGATTGGCTGAGCGCGAAAGCAGAGAGTGCCTAGGCTCGTGGCTAGCTACGGCTTATAAGGCACGGGCTAGCTAGAGCTGACCGTTGGGGAAGTCGTTGGTCGTTGGCTGCGTCTAACTGCTCGGGCAAGGTGGTTGCCCTGCAGGTGAGACGCGCCGATATTAACGGTAACAGTAACCGCTAGAGTTACTGTCCCGTACACATGATATTGGATATGCAAACCTCTAGATTCAAATCAATCTGACCATTAGTAGGCTCATCATGTTCTCATGGTTACAAGAATATGATGAGCACGGACAGGGAAAATCATTAGGCTGTTCCAAATTAATGTATCGTTTACTTGATGAAGGTACCAATTCTCGGGGGGGGGGGGGGGGGGGGGGGGGGGGGGCTTTCTCGGGTCCACCGCCAAAAGTTGGTATCGATTACACCAAACGAATCCGTAATCTGCGCTTATTATGAAGATAGTCACAATGAAAAAGAAAATGATTTACAGCATGGACCGCTCGTCGCTGTCCGGCTATTGTCTACTACTAAGGGCCCTCTTGCATGAACCATGTCGGGGGAAGTTAATGTGCTAAGTTTAGGCCGGCACCCCTATTCCGAGATATTCCTAGGGACTAAATCAATAAAACCATGAACGTGTCGTAGATTGGTACATATGTGGTATGTGGCCACATATGTGAACTATGCTCTTTCGGTGCGCCGGTAAAGCGCACGCCTAATACGGAGAAGGTGGCGGGGTCGATACCCGGTGACTTCAATCATTATATGTAGGCGTGTCACGGCCCGAGCAGAATCCCTACCTTCCACAGACGGGGTGTCACAAGCTTCCGGCAGTAGCATAAGATTAATCACACGTCATTATATATTGTTTACTAGCGGAAAAGCCCCTATTTGTATTCTCAAACTCCCCCTTCGCCGCGGAAAAAGAAACATAACGCATCTAGTGCTATTGCTAACTCCGAACGCCGTTCTCAAGAAAAAGACATGCTTGTCCCCTTTTCTTCCATCCCTCGCACATGTCACGGCGTGTTGCAAAAGGTAGTTGAGGCAGTCGTAGACGTTCCACTGCCGGTCTTCCATATGGAGGGTACATGCGCGGGCGATTAATCGAGGCGACCCCTTGGTGGGTGGGTAGTACTCGGGGGTTGATTGGCTGGTGAATAGGTTGGTGGGTTGAAGATTGTGATTCCTTCGACGACTAAGAAGAGAATTTGGGTGCAAATCGTATTCGAAGTAGCTCGGAGACCACGGGCGGAGGTCCAACTGCCGGGGTCACGGCGAGCCAACTCCGCTAGCGTGGCGGGGAAGGAGGCCTTCAACAATTTCCTGCTCGTCGTATTCCTTGTGGAGGAGTTCTTTAGTTTCCGGGGTCGCTGATCCGATAGCGGCTTGGAGAGAGAGGAGCTTGGCGTCGGCAGCAGACAGGGGTGGAGGTTGTTGTCGGCGTTTTTGGGTGACTAGATGCCAGTCCGTGGAAAGGTTTCCTTAGAGATTGGGCGAGGCTACGTGTTGAGTGTTGGCATGTGGTGGTTGTCCTCCTCCATAGCGGTTTGGTTGTCGTCCGTAGTTTTCTCGAGAATTCCAATAGCTCCGATCGGATAGTGTTCACGGCGTTCTTAAGTACCGGAAAAGCGCGCGCGCTAATTTTGTCCGGAATACACGTACTACCGACGTTTCCGACGCGGCACCAAACCGTTGTCCGCGAGCGCTAACCCTACGGCTAGTCCTACCGCGACTGTGCAACGCAAACACGTTCATTGCTCGTCACAACCAGCACATCTTGAACTCTATTTAAAACGCAGTTATTGTCGGTGGTGGACGGTCAATTGGCGTTGCGACGGAGGCACGGAGGTCGCTCTTGTCGGACGGGTTTGGTAAGCATGCTAGCGTCTCACCACCATCTCGTTACCCACCTCCGCAAGCTCGGAACTGAAAGGGAGAGCACATACATGCCCTTATTGCCGGCAGACAAGCCACAATGGTAGGCAAGAGTATATCCGAGATGACCTACAAAGCGGATTTTTGTTTTTTCTACACACTCATTCATGCTTTACGCTCATTTTCACAGGTGCAGTTTGTGAAAATACGCCGAGGCGGCTGCGTGCTGCGGGCAAATGGCACGGCGCGAAAACTGCGTACAATGTCTTGGTAGCCACGGCCGCCAACCAGCCTACCGCCGCAGATTATTGTCGTCAATGCGGCAGGTCGACTGATTTGGAAGGAGTGGCAACTGTTGGCGGGGACGTGTTGGTATCGGCTGTGACTGAGACGCTTTACGAGCGCTGTAACTCGCGACTCCCACAAGGTGGACTCACAGCCGCGACGGGGACCTTCAAGAACGTCCCTATTGACCTTGTGGCGGCCTTTTGCGACGCCAAGCCATGGTTGTGGAGAAAAATAACAGTCAGATCCACCCCAAGCAGGCGTCGAGTGAAGTATGTCACCACCCGAATGGAAGGTATTTTATTATCTTATTAAATCCAGCAAAGATTCAGTTTGCTTCACCAGCTTTTTGTTCTCCTTGCTGATGCGTTCCACCTCAGCTCAGAGAGTCGTGAGCTCCGCGGCCGATCGCCGCGTACTTGCCGCATCATCTTGCGACGATTCTCGCGCGGCTGTCTCCGTTGCTTTCGCCCGTTGCTCCTGAGCTTTCGTCCGCCGCCGACTCTGAAACCTTCCTCCACCTCTGCGTTCTCCGCCGCCTTTAAAGGCGGGGTGAAGCCCGTCGACGTGATCGGGCATTGCGCGCACTGATTTTGAGACTGTGACGGCGGGAGGTATGATGCGCAATCGTGATCTGCAACAACATACCCATTTCAAACTCGGATAGCACGACGACCGGTCAGCTTGAGATGCGTAAAGACCGTAAGTAAAGCTCGTAGTCAAGCAAATGAGCACCTAGGGCCTTGGGAGGGTTAAGGCAACGTACTTGGGCGCGTGTAGGCGGTCAGTATCACGAGGATGGTAGTTTGCACGTGACGTCGTTTTCGCGTGTACAAAAAAGCGCGTTTTCGGCATTTCAGGAACGCCGTGTTGGGTAGGTCGAGGTTGGAGAGTGTGGTATGTGTGCCATATGTATTGATAGCGGGCTCATCATCTCGTATGTGGCGAAGTGTATGTTGGATGCGCTTTAGCTTGTCAGTAGCTTGAGATGTAAAGGTAGCTCAGACGGCACGCGAAGAGAGGGGGACATAGCCCCCTAAATGTCTTGATCCGTGCGCGTTTAGGGAGAAAGAGGCAAGACAATTTCGGCGGCGTGAACGTGTGGTGGCCTTGTTACCTTAAGGGGCGGGAACATGAGGCTCAAGCCGCGTCCGCAACTGCTTGAGTCGCCGTGTCACTACGGTTGATTGCTATAGTAGTGGTTTGGGGAGCACATGTCTTGGGGGTGATTTCTCCTCCCACATGCATGGGTCTTGGAACACGGTAGACCCGAAGGAAGAGGGGTTAACGGGGTCAAGCATAAAGTGGACGGTAATTTTCTCAAAACGAGGTGTTTTAGAGGAGTTCAAGGGGAGAGGTAAGACTAAGGACTAGTTTACGGATGTCCGTTAAGGTAGAGTCCCCCATTCCGAGGGATAGGGTGCCAGTGCCGTCGGTGCCGTGAGTCGTGAGGTTGAGGTCAATGTTGTAGGAGGGAGTGTCTATTCATGTACCTTTAAATTTCAGTTTCTATTCACCCGTGTCTAATTATACTAGCCACCCACTGTCACGTTGGGCAAGGATAAGGCAGTGTGGGGTTGATCTTAGGGCCAACCATAGGTTTAACACCTTAGGAGCTAAGGTTTTGACGTAACCGAGGGTGGGCGGGCGGCTTGGTGGTCATCATGTTGACCCGTGGGTACGAGGGGGTAAGTGAAAATCGGACCACCCGAAGGTCCTTGCAATTCAAATTCTCCGCCGGTCATCACGATCCACCCCACCACCCGACGACACCGCCCAACAAGCGGACCCGACCACCTACAACGGCCGTTTGGCCCACCAAAACTGAAAAACCGACCCCTAGTCATATTGAGCCAAACGTGGGTGCGCTGTGTCACTCCTTCATGTGTCGCCTCCGCCACTTGGGGTAGACACGCGCATGCCGATCCCGTGAGCGCGCTCGTCCCCCCCCCCTTTTATCGCGTCCAACACTTGCTCGTCCTCCCGATACCAACTCGTTCGCGTACCGCAACTCGACCAACAACGCAATAACTAACTCCACGTGCATCTCCGCTCTTCGACACGGGGTTGTCGTTGCCATGTCTAGGCGTGCCAGTCCCACCGTCGCCCCTCCCGATGCTAATCGCAACATGTTCGACCCCGCCCGACCACGACGTACGACTCGCCCTTTACCGTTTGCCGGCCTCAACAAGACCCGTCGCCAACAACTATATGATCGTGGTGCTCATATTTGGACTAATGAGTATGGTGTAGGCTATTACTTGGAGGCCGGTTTGCGTGCTCCCGAGGAGGCTGTAGTTAGCGTCCCGACATACTACAACCACTCCCTCAAGAACGGCATCTGGCGGCGCGTTTCCGCTCTATCAAAGCCGGAGAAGGCCATCGATATCCTCGGGCCAGAGGGAGGCGACGATGAGAATCCAAACACTCAGGCACCCCACGACAACCCATGCCACACCACCTACGAGGCTAATGAACAACATCCGCCGCTCAACCCCATCTCTGCTACCGCTCCTATCCGTCGGGGTGTTGGCCGGAAAGGCAAATGTGGCAGGAAGAGGAAGGTAGACCGCGTGCCAATGGCAAAGCACAAGGACAAAAAGACCAAGGGCGCTGACAATCACAAGGTCTATAAGGAGACAATCAAAAGTGTGCTCATGCGGGTGGTAGAGACTGCAATTGAATGCGACCAATATGTTCGTGCTGCGGCGACTCAGGCTCAGGCAACGCTATTTAAGGATTACAACATTACTATTAGTCGCTCATGGTGCCGCGCACTAATCTTAACATATATGATGACCGGCAATACATGTGCCCACTCCCCAAAGGACTTGCGGTATTCTAACTCCACTCGCGATTTAAGAGCGTATCGCCGGCGTTGTGCGGCGCGTCCGCAACACAAAGCTCCCTGTTTTCCCGGACGATGTGATGGCATGATCGACACACCTTATCAAGGGGACAGACTTTGAGCAAAACTCTTATGAAGGCATGGCCTCGGAGTAATGGTACCGTGAATTTCTACGCATACACAACTTCCTCAAAGATGTGGTCCACGCTTGCTTAACAGCGTCGAATACGCCTTTCCGGACGTCCGGGGAGGCTACCTCTCCGGTGTACCAACTATGGGTGAGTGCGGAGGCGGAACAATCACGGGCTTGATAGGTGTCGAGCCCGTGGAGATATGACCGAGTGAGCCATAGGTGGTAGCTCCCCCGCTCCTCCTCGTCATGGTGGGGTGCATAATGTATGGAGGTATCGCAGGGATGCCTTTAGGGTTGGTTAGCAGCTCGGAAATGTCATTGATGTGTTTTTATTTGCAAATGAGTTATACGGATCAAGACGATACCGGCGATTCGGTGGGCAAAAACGTGAGCATGCCAGGGTCTTAGGGGCATCCGTGTGGGGCCTAGATGCGGAAATCGCATGGCCGCACTTTGACGCGACCATCCGTAGTAGCGGTATTGGCTGCGATAAGCTTATGTGTGCTTGCATTTTCGCAGCCTCAGGTGAGGGCTATGCCGAGTTTTACCAACTTGTTTAGCATGAGGACGACTACCTCGTCTGCGGCTGTGGTAGAGCGTTCTCTCGTGACTGCCACAAAGGGGGTCATGGCGAGCGATCGTGGGACGGCCATGCTAGTAAGGTACATAGCTTTGTCCGCAAGAGAGACCGCCTACGTCTCTCGTGGCTATTGGCGAAGCCGTGTCAGCGGCGCACGTTGGCGTCGGCCTCGAAGGGACCATTCGCGAAAACGGTTTGTAGTCCCCTATTTGGGTGCCGGTCATATGCTTTCGATAACCTTCCGAACGGTCACATCATGCGGGGAGTACATGTCTCTAGTAAAGGGACGAGAGTGTTGGGGGCGGGCAATGGGTACATCCGACTTTGCTCGACACGTGTTTGAAGCAGCCTTATGTAAGTGCGAGGCATCTGTGCGAGGCTTAGTGGCAAGAAGGTCAATAAGCGACATCCATTCTTTTCCGATGCGTCGGTGAAGCGCACGCCTAAAACGCAGAAGGTCGCGGGTTCGATACCTAGTGGATCCGATATTGTATGTAGGCGTGTCACGGCCCAAGATGAACCTCACCTTGCACATTGGTTTCAGAACTAAGCTGCGGTCCGGGGAGGGTCCGGGAGGGGAGCCGTGGTAGTGCTGTTCGGTACATATAGGGGATGTGGCCACACATGTCGACTACGATTTTCCGACGCGGTATGGCGCACGCCTAGTACGTAGAAGGTCGCGGGTTCAATACCCGGTGAGTCCGATCTTGGTATGTAGGCGTGTCACGGCCCAAGATGAACCCCACCTTCCACATTGGCTTCGGAGCCGGGCTGCGGTCCGGTGAGAGTCCGGGGGGGGCGTGGTTATGTCGCAAGATGGTAATTCACCACACCCTTAGTGAATGAAATTGATCGCAGGTCCTAGTGGCGTGTGGCGCCCTCCGGCGGCGCAGCGGCGGCGGCCCCGGAGGGGGGTGCGCTCGCATGCTTGTCGGCACTCACCCGCACTTCCCCGTGGTAAACGCTGGTAACCCAATTGCCGTGCCAAGCATTGCACGGTAAGGTGCTAGGCGGGGTGACCGGGCAGTTGCGAGCCGTGGGATCATCAGCGGTCGGGAAAGCCATGTACGGAGGGCTTTCAAAAAAACAATATGTACCTACAAGTATCCGCAAATTTCCCGGCTCGACATATGCGATATTTCTTTTCAACGCGAGATACTCCTTGAATACCCCCTTGTTCAAGGACGGGACCGTTATCTCATGAGATTTTCGGTGGCGAGGAGGGTACGGGCGGATCTAAGCTAGCGGTGGGCGTTGGACATGGCGGCGGACAAGCGGGAAGCAACACCAAGGCAAGGCGCTCGCCAACCGTTGACCACACCTATGGAACTCGAGCCCCCCTTGGGGGCGAGGCAAGACGTTACGCAGTCCAGAGGCGGGCCGCAGCTTGAGGAGCGACACAGTATGGCGACGGAGGTCAAGAGGATCAACCGCCGCCGGATACAAACGGTGCGGAGCTCCGTACCTAGGGTTTCGGCTAAACAATTCCGTACCCGACACCTTTTGAGGAACGGCGCCTTGATCCATGCGTTCGACCAACCCCTCCCTCAGTTGGTATCCAATTTTCGACAGGTTGCCAAAGGCAATGTGCTTAGGTCTATCATTACGATACACCTCTTATACAGACGGACCTCGTACAACGTAAACCACATGGAAATTGTACGGAAGGATTCAGCGCGATAATACATGTGTTGGAACACAGATGGAGACGGACCGGGGACGTGAGAAAACCTGGCGCGGGGGCAAGAGCGCCGGCCATACACAATATGAAGCTATGGATTTCCCAGCCCCTGGAGATGAAGGGAAGCCAATGCTAAGAGGCGAGTTGCGACGGGGGGCAGGAGCAACGGATATCTCGGACGGGGGTGTGCATGGATGGAGACGGGACCATCAACGACATGTCCGAGGGGAGGGGGGGGTTCGCTTACCTTCATACCCTCAGCTCCCGCAATAGCGGAGTCATTCAAGAGCGGAGGTCACGTAGGCCCGTCTTGACGAGTGCAAGCTGACCGGCTTGGCTGATCAGCGCCATCGCGGCGGCCAACGCAAGCCGCGCATTGTCGAGACTAGCAACACCAAAAATTCCACATTAGCATGCAGAATAAAAATAACCAATGAAATCAACGCCATATGATGTTGACGTTGTTGTACTGCCATTCGTCCGGTAACAACACACTATTTGAGAAGTTGGAACAAGTGGTTCACGGCGCAAGCCCTAATCCTAAGATACATACATGCCTTATTAATGGACCGCTCAAAGACAACAACCGCTGATTCGGTGCTTTTTTATTGAAGTCATTTAATTTCTTTGATGGCGTCTCGCCCTCCCAAGTAACCACCAATCTCGCCTATCCCCACATGGTCTCAATCGATCCACTAAAACATGCCTACTAATCATTTTCAAAATCAGCCTTCTCCTCCACTACCGTCATCCCTCTACATTCATACATTAACCCAAGGGTTGGCAATCCTATTGCCGTGCCATGCTCGGCACGGTAGGGGGCTAGGCGGGGTGAGCCCACAACTACGGTCAACACGATAAGTAGTTGTCGGGCTAGCCATGTACGACGGGATTTTGAAAATAATGTATGTAATCTATCATGGCCAATAACTCCCTCTCGGGATGTCCGATATCTATTTTTCAAGATTAAATACTGCTCATATACAGTCCCATTTCGGGAAATGGGGCATGAACCTCAAAAACGTGTGGAGGCGAGGAGAGTAAGGCCGGATTACCGGTGGGTTGAGGGTGTTGGAGGTGGCGGCTGGCAATCGGGAAGCATCGCCAAGGAAGGGCGTTCGCTAGTAGTCGACAAGCACTCCCGAATTGACCCGAAATGGAGCCGGCCAAAGGGGGGGGGTTCCTCAACACCACCAGCGAGGAGGACAGCCGCGGCGAGAAGAGCGGCATGGTCTAGCAGTGGCGACGGTCTTAAAGATACGCCGGTGCCGGAAAAACCTTGCACTGAGGATTTCGGTTTCAACGTTCATAACCATCACCGTTGAGGTTGGACCCCCGATCCGGCTTTTCTTCCCAACCCCTCCCCTCGTCGGTACACACCATCGACAAGAGTGCCTCACGCGTTGTCATAAGGTTTATCGCGGCAGCACAACGCCCGTATACACGCCCCCCTCGAATCCTTAGCTACAATGGGAGGGTACATGCGGAAATTCACGGATCGTAGGGTATTTGGAAATAGTTGGCAGCCGACCGGGAGAGGCTAGACGCGACGGAAGGAGTGATAGATAGACGGCAATAATCTACGGCTAAGGCTTCCTCCACATGTCCCGAAGGGGAGGGGATGCATGTGCTAGGAGGATATGTGCGACGGGTGGAGTGGTATTTATCTCGGACGAGGGTGTGCGTTGATCGAGTCGGGGCCGTCGACAAACAAAGCGAGGGGGGGTTTCGCATGCCTTCCCGGTGGAGTCGATGTTGGTAAATTGTCTGCACATGGGGAATTGCACGATCTTATTCCATGAGGGGAGACGGGTTTTATGGACTCCCAAGTCCCCACACGAATTACATTTTGTGTACGATTTTATAACAAATGGGGGATGAGTGTCGGTCATGCAAGGAAATGTCCGCGCCAAAGTGTTGGGCAGCGGCAAGTAAATCGCCGGAGTTGGTGATATGTTGCGGGGGAATGGGGTTTTGGTGAGCTTGTTCTTCAGAGCATTGCTCTTGAGGTAAGTGTAGATTCGAGTTTTAGAGCAAGGTTGGTGTCTTCATGTCAGGGGGTGTACTAGGGCGATGCCCTTGCCCCAAGAGAGACATCGCGGGCCGTATTGCCCTTATACTATCTAGCGGGCCTATTCTTTTTTTTGATGGCGGTTAGCAAGTAGTCGGTCCACTTTGCCGATACTGTTGTCCGTCCGCAACGTAGTTTGCTAGGTGGTATACTACGCCGTCGCCGTTGGAGTTGTTGTGCGCATTAATTTGTTCGATGTATGTGGCTAGACCGACTGCTGTGTTGAAAATATATAGCAGACATACCCGAGCAAAACACCGAAGAAAAACGCGGAATCTTATAGTACGCTTCGACCCTCTTTGGTCCGTTACACCTTGTTTAATTTGCACCGCCCTTACAACACATTTGAAGCCCCTACTCCACCCAATCCTCACCTTTTGAAATCATCATCGCCACCCGTACCCGTGCGTCTTGGCTATACAAGAGAGAAAACTCCTTACTAGGAAATTGAGCTATGTGTTGAAAGTACAGACTGAAACAATGTTTGTGTAGCGATAATGCATGTTGAGGCTGAGACTATTGAATTTGAGAGAAACAGTGAAATGGTTTATAATGGAGTTGCTGGCACATATTTGGATAATGTTGTTCACATGTGCAGCTAAGTAACATAGTAATTAGGGGCAAGACAGTAGAAGCCCTTGTGAGGCTATGCCGTTGCCTAGGAACTGCGAAGGTCCGTGTCGAGACCATCAAGAAAGAAGCTGTGCGTTCCCCTCGTGGTTTGCACAATAAAATGGTCGTGTATAGTTGACTGTCTGTTCAAATCATCCAGAGAATTTGAACAGTTATTGTTATAATGTACTGGAGAAATCTACAGCTACATCAGTCTAGTACATAAACTGACAAATTATCAGTACTCAGTATTAGTATTGACTCAGAAACTTCAACTCTCTACGGAATCGTGCGTCGAGTTGACTATATTTCAAGAAATGTTTTACAAGTAAAAACAGTTGAGACCATCGAGGACATAAAGAAAGGATATATTATTTTTCCATGCAGGTCTCAATCTTCAACATGCCATCCTTCCCCCCTACAATGCCTCTAAGTCGTGCACATACCACCCCTACGCCAGACTTCGCTACGTCGTTGTCCTCCTCGTTGCGGACGCTATTTGCCGTTGACGCCGTCCACTTGAGGGAATTGTTGCCGGAGAGCGCCCATCAACGTGGCCGCTGTCGACGGACCGCCCTCATCATCAGCCTCCACCACATTCAACAATCCCGCCCCGCAAATGGCTACTAACGTTGCGGCAGTCTCCTCCAACGCGGCTACCATACCCGCCGCATTTCGTCCAATCTCCGCCTCGTAAGCCTACGCACGCAATCACCGTAATGATAATCTCGCTTGCGTGTTGGATGTCACCGGAGGGGGGACGTCAGGCGACGGAAGGGCTCAATGTGAGTATGCAGACCGAGTGTCTCATTGTCAGAGGCAATCGACAGGTCAAAGAGACGCACGGCGGCTTACTACCTTTCGGATGTGCCTGAAGAGGAGGGCGCCGTGCGCGGGCACACGCGGCCACGTGACCTCCATCAACACCTTCAGAGTCTTCGCGGCCTGCATCACAACCACCACCGCCAACCCCTCTAACATCACCTCTGCAGGAAGCCGGGTTTGGCTATGGAGCAGGTGTGGGCGAAACCCCCAAACCTTGCGGACGCGGGGTTGGGGTACTTTTGCGATATGGGGGGGGGGGGGGGGGGGGGGGGGGGGGGGGCAAAGGGGAGGAAGGGCAGCGCACCTGTTGTCGCAGATCAGCGCTCTGCGGCGAATGCAGCCACTCGAGCAGCAGCGGATAAATGCGCGAGGAGAAGGGGACGCTCTGCAGCTTCATCGCCACCAAGAGAGGGGTCGCCGCGCGCAAAAATGCGGCGGAGCGGGTAGGGCCGGTCGCGTGGAGCTCAGCGGCTGTCGAATGGGAGCGTGAAAGTGAAATTGTGAGTGTGCGTACGCGTGTGTATGTGTGTGTGTGTGAGTGAGTGAGTGAGTGAGAGTGTGTGTGTGTGTGTGTGTGTGTGTGTGTGTGTGTGTGTGTGTGCATCAGCGAGGTGCGTGTATGTGGGGTTTTGAGCCGGGTGACGGGGGCGGGTGGCGCAACATAAATTCAGAAACATGCTTGTGGCACACCACAGTCAACTTCCACGACATTCCCAGCTACATGCGACGCCCCCAAAGTATTCCCCTTGGCCGCCAAGGAAGAGACGTCTCCAGTGCGCTTGTTTGTGGGTTGTTCGGCAGGAAAAAGTAAGGCGACCTGTCGCTTTGTGAATGCCGGTTTGCGATTGCGGTGCTGATCATCGGCTGCCTTTGTATATGTTGCGCGGTGTTAATATCGACGGCGGTCTGTTCAGCATTTCGCCACGGCTTCACAATCTATGAAGCAAAGCCGGACTGGCATTTGATGAGGTTCAGGGTTTGGAAACCTGCCATTTCGCACTCACCGTTGAGAAGTACTTCCAGAAGCTCCGCAAAACGGGGCGCGCGGGAGGAGCCCCCGCCCCGACCCTCCAACGCCAGCGCCATCTCCACCGCCACGCTGGCAGCGAGGGGCCAGGTGGCCTCATCGGCGTCACTCACCGCGTGCAGCGTTACCTGGCAACGGGAATAAAGTCCGCGTGCCCAAAATATCCTCACCTCGCACCACCATGTACTGCTGCTGCGCCACCCCCAAAAACACACCCAGAAAGACGAGCGCACACATACCCACCCATGGACACAGAAGCACAGACAGACGCAGCGCCTCTCTTACCCCCTTTCTGCCCCCCATTAAACACACATACACACATACAAACTCCTCCAGGCATAGACATAGACATGCAAAAGAACACACACATTCTTCCACACACATGCACATTATTTCATTCTCTTTCTTCCCCTCATAATCACACGCACAAACACACACAGGCACACAGAGTCTCTTTCGAACCCCCCCCCCCCCCCCCCCCCCCCCCTCCAACACACACACACACATGTGTACAGTGATTGATAAACACACGCACACAAACAAAGCCCATTCTCCTCCCGACACATGCATACATACTCAAACACAATTACTGTGCGTGCAATGGCCAACAGACACACGCACGCGCATATGCACACACACATTATACACAAACGCTCTGACAGCATACACACATCATACACAAACACAACAGCAGACCAAACACAAAAAATCATGCAATGACAAACGACCGCACACACACACACACACACACACACACACACACACACACACACACACACACACACACACACACACACACACGAGGTAAGCCGCTGCCTCCAGCATGCACATCCGCACCAACCTGAGACAGGAGAGCAGTGTGGACGCGGAGCTCCGAGCGCAGCCCCTGAAGAAGAAGAACGAGAGGGCTCACCACCAGTGCGGCCATTTCATGGGAATTTAATTCGAATGTAACAATACACCGGGGAAGGAGCGAGGGGGAGGGGGGTCATCATGGCAATGCACCTCGGCGGCGAGGGTGCGTAGCATGACGAGGCCGGCCTGCTGCACACTGGGTGAAGGGTCGTCGCAGGCGGCGAGCGCGACGGGGAGTAGCCCCGTTTCGGTCACCGCTCTGCTGGCGGGCCACTCCAGCGCGCTCAGGCATGCGGCGAGTTGGTAGGCGGCGAGGGCGCGCTCGAAGACGGGGGGTCCTCTGTGCACACGAAACGACACAAGCAACCAAGAGGAGTGGCTCATCCCCAACAGTCGCACGGCAATACAGAAGGTTGTCAAGCGCCGCTGCAAAACGGCCTCCTCCGACTAAGAGAGTTCTGAGAAACAACAGGGACCCGAAATCCGCCACTGCCGCAGCACTTATACTGAATTGCCCAGTCTCGTCTCGTCTCGACTCGACTCAATCGCTCGCTCGATTGCCCATTCCCTCTTTTTCTCACCCGTCTCTTAATTCACTCGTTTGTCGATTGTCCCACTTATCATTTATCGACTTCATTCATTCGTTAAATTATTCCGTCCATTCATTCAAACGTCAACCCATTTTCCACTAAGTCTTCCATTCACTATTTCATCCGCCAAGTCATCCACGGGCCCATCACCCAATTACCTCATTCGCCTGCCCATTCACCCACTCATCCATTCCGCCATGCTCACATTCCGCCATGGTAACATTCCGCCATGGTACAGTAGTCGTTCATTAGTTCGCTCGTCCCTTTATTAATTCATTACGTTGGCCATTCGTCTTTTAATTTAGCCACTCGTTAATCCATTCGTCCACAGACTTTACGGCGCGACCTCCCGGATGCATGACAAACACAACATCAGCGACTCCGTTGATGGCAATGCAGGGCGTCACACCGATATGGCGTCATCATCGGCGTGTCCATAGTGTGAGCGTGCTTCTGCACCACCACCGGCCGCACACGCGCCACCGCCCCCGGGAGCAGCACCGCTAGGTATCGCTGCAGCGGTGGAGCTGCCTCCGCCCCTCTCCCTCTCCCCACCGCCGACTCGCCGCTCGGCCAGTACGCGGCCGCGAGGGCGTCCAAAAGCGCCGCACTCAACGTCGCCACCGAAGAGCTGGACGCCCACGCGAAGCGCAGCCCCGACAGCGGCGAAAAAGTGAGCGCGAAGAAAGCCGCCGAGAGATGAAAGTCTGACGCTGTGTCGTCGACACTTGCGTCGGAGGCGGCGAGCAGCTCGGGGTGGTGCACTCGCACTGCCTCTGCAACTGCGGCCATCGCCTCCATACGGACGCCCGTCGACGAAAGCTCCTCAGTGACCGCGGCCGGCAGCTCCTCGCCGGTCGCCTTCTGCGGCCGCCAACGCGAGTACTTGCTTTAGCGGAGCGGGCGAAGAGCGACAGTGCGTGGATTCATACAGACTGCAATTCAAAAGATAGCAAATCTGTATCTAAAAACAAGTCAGCTAGTTCAAACAAGCATGTCGGCAATTGAAACATGACTGACAACGAGAGATGATGAAATGCGTCCCTGGTATACCCAGATTAGCAAAACAAGAACACACGAACAAACAGCAAACAACCCATTGCCTTCCTCCTCCCCAAGACGAGAAAGGATTTCTTTTGCTAAGGCACAGCCATCAGTTGAAAGGGAAAGCGCTGAGCTGCACGATTATTCACGAGGTAGATGCCCCAAGTCTGCTTTTGTAGTCGATCACTAGTGGGGTGGCATAAAGCACAACAGCTTCGCCTGAGTCCGCCGCACTTTGGCAGATTGGACTGCCACAGCATCCTCGGACGACGTTGTGCCCGAGGCGAATGTTGGGCGAACAATTAGCAATGCAGCGCATAAACGCAAACGCAATACGATTAATCGTTTTCGACACTAATAGCTGAAAATGTTGAAACAAGCATTGAAATTAAAACTGAATCCAATTCAGGCTAAAATAAAGGTTCACTGATACCAAAACAATTAGTTGCGAGTTCACGACAGCAGTCACCCCAGATTTCGACAGATTCAAGTGCAACGGATGTGTGCACTACCAGAACAAGCGCAGGCAACGGTTTCACCCGCACCTTTCGCGGGTTGCCAGCCTCGTCGGCAAAGGTATGCGTTTGGGGCAGCCAACTTCCCGCTGCGGCCCCCCTCAAAGCACTCAGCAATGCCACCGCACGCCGCTCACCGCTGATGTCACCGCTGTCGCCGGTGGGAGTGGACCCGCGCTGGAGTTGAGCACCCTTGCGGCTGTGATGCTGTTGGTGGCGGTGCCAGACCATCGCGAGGGCCGTCAGGGAGGCCGCCTCGGGGCAGCAGGCGGTGCGGCTGTGCTGAAGAAGGGCTGCCATTACACCCAGAGGACAGTACAGCTCGCCCGCGGCCGCAAACACGGCCTCCGCCGCCGTCCGAAGGGGCCTGTCGTCGGTGGAGCGGTGCAGCGTCGCCACTGCGGCCATGGTGACGGCGTCATAGGCTGCCTGAAACGAGGGACAGTTGGGTGGGAAAGGGGAGAGGAGAGTGGGGAAGGAAATGTGAAAACAGGTCTCGGTAGATGCGCCACGAAACTTTCGCCCTGTCGCCCTCCTCCGTCACGGTGGGCCGACACACATAATTGTATGTCGAGACTGGGAAGAGAATTAAGAGGGGTGGTGCTTAAATAGAAGGGGCAGCATTTGCATATCTCCTCAAAACTCTTCAGCTTCAATATCGTTTGTTACATTTGAAAAACCTCAACAGCACAAAGGGAAACAAAGGAAGTTGTGGGAGCTGATCATGTGAAAAGTGCATGGTTGATGGAAGGGATGCGGAAGAAAATACAAAGAAAGTTTGATTGATATGGGAGATAGGATGCTGTGAAATGGGCGGCGGATTCATGTGCTCGCGACGGGGGACCGTTTGAGTTTCTTATAAAGTAATACTTTCGTTCCTGTTCGACCTGTTTCTGGAAAAGCTGTTTCCGTGAATCGGCAACCAAGGACCGCAAGAGGAAGGGAGGGCGTGGTAGTTGCTCATTCGCGATGGAGTACAGTTCTACGAGTGGTGTGTGCAGTTCTCAGTGGAATTCATCAATTCTGAAAACAACTCGTCTCTTGCGACCTCAAATCAGACGCACGTGCAAGAAACACATCGCCGAAGAATAGGGGCGGCGGGATTCAGATGCCCACAATCAATGCTGAAATGACTATTCATCAGGCTTGAAACACGTGAGCACATCTCGAATAATGGCAAGGGCGGGTGAAGAGAGGGGCGGGAGCTTACCGACGGGACTACCACAACGGCGATGGTATCGCAGGAGACGCCGTGCCACCGCTCCCAATGCGGTTCCGCACCTCGTCCGGCCACAATCAATCCCGCTGCCGCAAACAACTCCCGCGGTTGCACTGCGCATTGGCCACCCAACCTCACCGCAATGGAAACCGAACAAGAAAAGGCAGTAAAAGGGTGTGTGCATGCGGGTGCGTGTGTGCACATGCATGTACCTCTGTGTGTGTATGTGTGTGTCGGGGGGGGGGGGGGGGGGGGGGGGGGGGGGGGGGGGGGGGGAGGGGGAAGAGGGGGGGGCATGCGGGTGCGTGTGTGTGTGTGTGTGTGTGTGTGTGTGTGTGTGTGTGTGTGTGTGTGTGTGTGTGTGTGTGTGTGTGTGTGTGTGTGTGTGTGTGTGTGTGTGTGTGTGTGTGTGCGTTGGTGGGTAGGGGTAGACGCACCTGCACGGCTCTCCCTCTCCTCACTTCGGAGAGCAGCGGAGGAGATGTGCGTTGCTACGGCGGCCCACACACTGCAGGACGGCCAGTTCGGAAAAGAGGCGTTCAGAGGAATGAAAGGGTGGGAGGCAGCTCACAGAAGCGACGGGTATTGGCTGAAGGTAAGGCAGGCAAGGCGATCGCACCCGCCATCCCGGCTCAATCGCTTCACAGCCACAATCACCGCCACTGCGGCGCGAAGACAGTCACCCCCACCCCCGCCGCCTCCCTCCGCTGCCTCCTCATCCATCGACTGCGCTGCTTTGCTGTGGAGTGAACCATACTGTGAGAGAGCTGCCTCACCCCTCTTCTCCCTCACTCTACTTGGACACTCCTATCACAAGTTACCCTTACGACTGTGAGGTAAGAAAAGGGTAGTGGGAGGGAAATACCTTCCGCTCTGTGTCAACTGTCTGCACGAATGGAGTGCCGCCAATGAGTCTGTCAACCAAGGAATCAAGTCGGGGGTGAATGGGAGCATCGATTAAGAAATGAAAAGGAAGGGGGGAAGAGACAGGGGTGTGGGTGGGAGGTAATAGTGGAAAAAGTTTGCTGAGTGCGAGTGGGATGATTGAAGTGACTCAAAGTGGAGGCGCGTTTTGGGGGAGTGGTGTGGCTGAGATGGTCGAAGTGCAGGTGGGCTGAGGGATGAGGGGGGAGAGGGAAAAGGAAGGGAGAAAATGCTCACTCAAGGTGATGTCCATTTGGATATCGGTCAAAGATGCCGACCAATCCGATGCTGGGAGACGCAGCAGCAGAGACTCTACTGCACGGAGGGCTTCTACCCTCACCTGTGCTCAAATCGCAGGATGTCGAGAAAGGGGTCAGGAAACGAGTCAGTGAGCGCATCGGAGATAGGGCGAGAGGAGGCTACAGATGAGAGGGGGCCAGGGGGACGGGGGAGGGGGCACCTCTGGGCTGTTGTCTGACATCGAGGGGCCAGATAGTAGAGAATTGGTAAGCGGCAGACGAGAGGGGTGGGGCAGGTGGGGGCCCATCGCTCGCAATAGAGAGACGGCTTGTCGGCGGACTGCACGGTAGCGAGAGTGGAAAGCAGCGCGCTGTGGAAAGCAGCGCCCGCAGAGTAAGCATTCTGGCAGTGGTGAGCAGACGAAGACGATCTACACCACAGCCCCGTTGGCAGATTTCGTGTTTGCGAATATTTGCAAATACCATGTACGTGTGAGTGCGTGTGATGCACCTGAATGTGCGTGGAATGGGGCGCCTGCTAATTGAAGCACAGCATGAGTGTGTGTGTGTGTGTGTGTGTGTGTGTGTGTGTGTGTGTATGTGTGTGTGTGTGTGTGTGCTGATATTTGTGTATGTGTGCATGCGTGTGCATGCGTGTGTGCTTATGTGCTTGTGTGTCTGTGTACGTGCGTAGCGCAAGAGAGAGAGAGAGAGAGAGAGAGAAGAGAGAGAGGGGGGGGGGAGTGTAATTGTGTGTGTGTGTGTGTGTGTGTGTGTGTGTGTGTGTGTGTGTGTGTGTGTGTGTGTGTGCGGGTGTATGGGAAGCTCGCCTGCGCTGCTCCCATCAGCTCCTCGTTCACCTCCCTCGTCCTCTCCTCCCAAAAGGCAGCCCCCAAGAGCCGCAACCACCCCTCCTGCAGCCCTGCCTCACCCACCACCTGTAACCCCATCAGCACAGACGCGCCCAACTCCCCCTCCACTAGCTGCGCACACTCCGCCTCCCCGAGCCTCGGCCGCGCAGCGCCTGTGACAACTCGAGAAAGAGAAGCACTACCTTCGCTTTCGCTCGACGACAGGCGGTCGACAGATGGGAGCGCCATCTCTAACAGCCGTGACAGCTGTCCCGCCAGCGCCGCTTCATCGTCGGTGCCGCCGCCTCCGGTAGCGCATCTTTCACAGGTAGTCGCAAAGTCGCGTAGCTGCGGCAGCAACTCAGTCGTGCCCGCCGTGACGTTATTGGTATCGGCGTCGGTGCTGCTATCGGGTGACAGCGGGTGCGGCGACCCTTCGCCTCCCTCCCGGCTAGCCATCCGGAAGAACCCGGGTTTGTAAGGTGTGAGTACTCACCGCCGCTCGCACACAGGCGCGCGGTCAAGCAGACGAAGCAAATGCCAGGCGTCGAAACGATGTTGTGCTGAAACTCGGGCGTCCTGGTCGAACGTTCAGTCGATCGAGGTAATTCGTTGTCGCAGTGGTCAGTGGTCAGTGGTGGAGGCGGGATGATGTACAATATACAGTACCAGTACTAGGACCAATGTCTGTGCGGTCGACACGTACTGTATTCTATACCATGGATGGATGATGATGCGGCGTTTAGAATATAGTACATACTACCCGTACTTAAATGCATTGTTTGTCCGCCCGCGGCCGACATCCACTCTCCAATTAATAATATATAGTCTCCGCCAGCACCGGTGCTGACAGTGGGCGAGGACGACTGCACCGTACCCGTATCGAGACCAGTACGATACGACTGCCGTTGACTTTCCACCGCCCTCCATACCTCCATACCTCCACACCCGGCGCCGCGATGCCTTCCTTTGGCGGAGTGGGCTCGTGGGGGAAGGTCGACACGGAGGTCTGCGCAGCGTCTGCTCGTAGCGGCACACAATTCCCATTCATGTTGCTGAAGTTGACCCGTCTGGCTACGGTGCAAGTAGAGGGCTAAAGCTTCGGTGCGACGGAGAATGTCTACCGACCACCACTCCGAAAGTCATGGGAGCAGGTATGACGCCCCGCCGACGGCGACCGCCTCGGTTCAGCAAAACTTGCCGAGCATAGATAGTGGGTCGAGCTCGAACGCAAGCTTCACCAATCACGGGTTGACAGGAGTTAGGGTTGATACAACACAGGCCACGGAACAGCACAAGCGGCGTGCTCGCGCGACAGGCTTTCGACCTTTCCGGGCTGTTGGACGCCAGAGTGAGCGGCGGTCGGCATCCCTCAACGACCGCCCTCGCCAGCAGCGTCTCCCGGAGCGCAGGCGGCTGGGACCGCCAGTCGCAGGAAGCACCGACCACACAGCGTAATCACTATGAATGGATGACATCGGCGACTGCCAACAGCAAACCCCCGCCGGCGCCCTCATTCGGAGGCCTTGGGTCGCTCGACACTGTGAGACGCCCCGCTCAACACAACGTCAAAATGAGCTAGCTAGATAAAATACCCTCCCTCCGTTGTGCCCGCGTCCATGCATGATTTGTGGCTGCCTTCCATTCCTGGGGAACGGCAGGTGAGTATACTGGGAAGGGAAATGCGGGCTTACTTGCTTGGATGGCATTCGTTGCTCTTTTTGGACAGACCCGAGAGGAGGAATATCTTCGCCAACATTCCATCTATCGTAGCGGCGCATCAGTTGGGAATATGCACGCCGGATCGCTTGCCGTCCGAGAGCAGCGAGTGGCTGATCTCGAGGCAGCTCTGGCGGCGGAGCAGAAGGAGTTAGAGAGCCGTGGGCGCGCACTGCGGGAGGAGGTGGCCTCGCAGGAGCGAAGGCTGCAGGTGATGGCGCATTCCGTCTTCATAGGCACAAACACAGTCCTTTGGCCACCGTGCGTCACGGCTAAGGTAAGGGTGCGGGGTGGAAGCAAGCTTGTTGCTGTTTGTGTGGTATGGTAGGATGAGCGGTTGCGACTGGCGGAGAAGGCGGCGATGTTGGCGGATGCGGAGGAGGAGGCGCAGCGGACGGTGGAGAATGCGGTGGCGACTGCGCAGGCAGCCAAGGAGGGCGTCGAGGTGGAGGGTCGACGCTGGGAGGACAAGATCACGGCCGGGCGAGAAGAGGCGTTTCGACTCAAAGCACGGGAGAAGGAGGTAGCTGCTCAGGTGCGGAGCCCGTCTTCCCACAACTCACGGTTCAAATGCATCTGTGGGAGCAAACGTTATCCAATCGAGTTGTGCATTGTCATGCGTTCCTAGTCATCTGTTACGGTTGAAGCATCGTCTTCTCTAGTTTCATGACAAACGTGTTTTCGTTATCTGTTTGCTCACTGTTGGATGTGTCCTTTTGTGTGGTTGTGGTTTGGGGGGATTGTGCAGGCTGCCAATGTAAAGCAAGCAGAGCGAAAGGTTCGCATGCAAGGCGACGAATTGCAGCGGGTGAGGGAAGAGGTGGAGGCGCACAAGCAATTTTTTGCTGCTCGAATGACCGCTGCCGAGGAAGCCATGATGGCTGCGAAAGAGGCCGCCCATGAGGTTGCTGCTCAGCGAAAGCGGTCCGGCCCCTCCCCCCCCCCCCCCCCCCCCCCTCCCCTCCCTCAACATATGCACCCTCTTATTCCATCACTTGCTCAATTACCTATTCACCTACTCACTCACTCAATCCCGCTCACTCCCTTTATCACCCACTCATTCACACTACCAGTTGCTCATTATTCCAGTCACCCACTCTCTCAATCGGTAACTCATTCAGCCACCCCATCACGAGCTCACTCACCCACTCAGTCTCCTCCCCTCTCCCGCACCCACCCGCCCATTCACTCAATCACTGACTCACTCGGTCACTGATTCATCAACGGACTCACTCCCTTGCAGACACTCTCATTCACTCTTCAACTTACGGCCTACCAGCCAACTGTCGAACCCACCACCCCACCGGTGATTGAGCCCAACACTCTCTGACACCTTCACACATAACATCTCACTTTCTGTTCCTTTCCGTATTTTCTCACTCACTCGTTTAGTCACTAGATATTTCAATCACGCGCCCACTCTCCTACCCACGTCCTGCCTAGTCACTCACAACCCCCACTCGCTCACTCGCGCAGTCACCCAGTTCTGATACCACTGACTCATGCAACCCCCATTCAAATATTGACTCATTAACCTCCTATCCTCCCTCCTTATCAGTGACCCACTCCCCGCTTACTCTCTCACTTTCCCAGTCGTTGACACGCTCCTTCATGAAATTATTTGTCATCTTTCTAAACTCCTCCCCTAGGTAGTCATTGAATCTGATACTCGCTCGCACACACACACACACACACACACACACACACACACACCTCATCCACAATCAATGGATAAATCACACATCCACTCTCGTACTCATCAGCACTCATTCACCCACTCAATTGCCGACCCACACACTGATGGTCATGGAACTGGAAAATACGTCTCTGTGATTTGAATTGCATCGTATATGGGTGCCTGCAGCTTGTTCTCTGAGGCGGAGGCTGTGCGTGCGACGTTGGAGGCGCAGCGGGATGAGGTTCTTCGGATGGTGGCTGCAGAACGGGCAGCAATGGGTGAAAGCGTTCAGCGTGGGGCGGCGCAGGGTAGGCAGCTGAAGGAGGAGGCCGATCGGCGGATGGAGGCGGCGGTTAAGGTCCGCTTATCCCATTAAAAGTTATTGCGAACTGCACTAATAACAATTCAAACTGTCATGTGGCAGAAGAATTGTATATCGTTTGCTGTCGTATTGAAGCGTCGTATCCAGCGGCATTACCGTATGTCAAAGGGTGCAACGAAATGTAAACACTGCAAGAAATTAGCTATTCTGATGAACGACATTGTGTCGATACGGCAAATATTGTGTTTGGACATTTTGATATCTACGACTGCATATTTGAGAAAAGGGAAGGCGGGTAAACAACGAGCTCAAATGGGACACACTGATGTCGATGAAAGTTTTCATGTGAATGGACATAGATCGATTTAGGTGTGCAGTATTGACAAACAGTATAATCCACTTGGGTTGATTTGATGAATGTACCTGGCGCCCATCCATCACTGTGCTCCCCTTTCTAGTTTTGTGCGCTCATGCTTGTCATTATATATGAAGGACTGAATTAGTGGCGCAGTGAATTGTTTTGACGGGGCGACCGTTAATCCCGTCAGCTGCGTTGCTTTTGGCTTTGAAAGTAACTTGCTGAGGTGTGTGGCGGCGGCTGGTGATGATGGCATCAGGCAGAGAAGGCCGCTGCACGGGAAAGGGCGGAAGTGAAGTCGCACGCGGCGCACGTGCAAGCAGAGCTGGGCGCGCGGCTGACTGCGCTGCGGGAGCGCGAGATGGCCGTAGAGGACGAGGCGCGGCGGCTGGCGGTGGAGCGCGAGACGGGGGAGCGACGAGCGGCAGCGGAGCGCGCGGAGGAGGCGGCGCGTTGTGTGGCCGAGGAGGCTGCCACTGCTCGAAGTCAAGCTGAGGCTGCTGCACGAGAAGCTGCGGGACAGGTGGGCGTTGTTTTGCGACGTTGTGCCATTCTTGGCACTTCACTCATTGATTGGCATGCGTTGCGATATGACCAGGAAGCACACAACCGCAGTTGTGTATTTGTATTTTCTTTACATTGTCAAATTTCAAACGACTCTCTTTGTCTCGTCGCAAAATACAATGTTGCATTTGTACTACTATTTCGATTTAATTTTAGCTTTTTCGAACAGTTAGTGGAAACATTGCGTTGATAGGAAGAGGAAAATGATTCGATTCTCTCGCCAAAATTTGAATTATATGCTGGATTTCACAATTTGTTACACACAGTTTTACATGATTTTAATGGAGTTACACTCTTTTGTATTTTGAAGTGGTTGCTTGCTAGATTTAATCAATATGGTATCGAACAACAAACAACATCTGTTCAATGTCGGTGATTGAAATGAAAACTTGCGCTGTTTGCACTTGTGCCATTACCAGTCAATCAGTGCGTGGCTCGTGTTCGTTGAATCCATAATCATAGTATTATTAAAAAACATTGCAGAAAATGTTTTTTGGTTTTGTATTTGATATAATTACATTAATACTCAAAAAATACGAGTCGCGGTAAGTACACATTTTCATATCTCAAGTGTGTATTTCAACACAGGTATTAAACACATCTAGAGTGCCATCGTGTGTGTGTGCGTGTGAGTGTGTGTGTGTGTGTGTGTGTGTGTGTGTGTGTGTGTGTGTGTGTGTGTGTGTGTGTGTGTACCCGATGTTGTTGACAATTTATCGTTGGCAGGCTGAACGACTGGCAACACAGCGTGACGAAGCCGACCGTGCGGCGACCGAGCGTGAAGAGGCACTCCGGCACGAGGTTGCGGAGTCCCACGAGGAGCTGAAACACGAGGCGGCAGTAGTAAGGGCGCTGGAAGCAGAAGTGGCGCGGCGTGCGGAGGAGTTGGCTCGACGAGAAGCCGAGGTATATAGCGCCGTAAAGTCGTGTTTAACCAATACATTTGGTAGTATGTTGTTAATGTTACTTATCCATTGCAACCCAACTCTAAATGCTTCTCTCTAAATACGCTTCGCTACTTGCCTCCAAGACCGATAACACCCTCATATGCAGATTGATTGACGCTGGTGATGATAAAACCAGGTTCGCTGTATTAATAACAACGCGCGTTCGTTGCGATTGTGGCCTCCGCTGCTGTCGTCACTCGGCAGGTGCAGCAACGCGAACCCGAGGCGGCAAAGACGGCGGCGGTAGCGACCGAACAGGCGGAGCGGCAAAAGCAGCTAGAATACGAACAGGAGGCGCTGTCGCGAGGGGAACTGGAGTTGGAGGCGGCGCGTGGCGAGTTCGAGGCGCTCATGGAGGCCACTCGACGGGAGTTGAGCGATCGGGCGGCTGCGTTGGATGCGGAGGCGGAGGAGTGCGCGGCGAGGTCGGCGGAGGCCGAGTTAGCTCGCAGCCAGGCCGAAGAGGCGGTCCGAGTGTCCGTCCAAAAAGGAGAGGAACGCCTTCGTCAGGCACGTGTGAACAGCCGCCTTCCGCAAAACATTTTGGTCGACCCTGTTTCAGCTCCGCCGACAGTGAGCATATCTCATTTAGTCTACTTCGTTTCCCGCTGATTCGTTCACCTCTGCGCCGGAGTAGAGAACTGTCTCGTTAGTTGGGAATGAGTTTTCTTGGCATACAATGGGAAGTGCAGAAAGAGGTGGAGCTAGGATTTCCTATCATACATCTCGTCAGAAAAAATGACGGTCGAGGAGGAGAAATCAGAGGGGTTGTCGTTGTTTCTCTTGGTTGCGATTGGATTTCGGGTACCATGGTTTGTGTGCTGCCTCACCAATGAAGTTTACCTGTGATTTCCGGCGCTGCATCTCGCGGAGGGTTGATCGACCAGCGCGCGGCCCTGATCTTTGTGTCACGTGACAGATCAAGGGTGAGGTCGAGGTGGCGCGTTCTCATTTGGACGGGCTGCACGAGGAGGCGTCGCAGTTGGAGGCGGAAATGAGGAGCACGGAGCGCCAACTGGCGGAGCAGCGCGAGGCGGCGTCGCGGCTGCAAGATGAAATGGATCAGCGGGAGGTGCACCTCAACATGCGCGCACAGGTACCCCGCGCGGCCCCTGAAGCCGAGGTCTCCCAAAATGTTCTCTCGTTTGTTTTGTTCGGAGCTGTCGTCTTCGAATTTGTTATATGCATTCCGCACTTTATTGACCATTGACGGCTCTATCTAGGGCTTTGAGATCATATCATACAACTAGCCCTATGTAAGAGCAGCAACCGAGTAGTTTGAATGTAGTTTGAATGCGCTAATGATTGGAATGATTAAGGTAGTCCGCCGCGATGTGGCCGGAAACAATTTCATGACACTTTGTGCAACAATCTATTTCAACAATGAATCTGTTCATGTCTCGGGTACGATTTGTAATGCACACCTCGCCCGCGTAATGATGAGTAGCTTTGCCATTGTGTGGAGACAATGCTTTCTTGCTGTCAGAGTCACAACGGCGTAGCTACCGTGAAGGTTGATGAAAAAACGACAATGAATAACATTCGCCGTTATATTTGTTTAAATACAAAGCTCCCTTTGCCCCCTTGCGTGTATTTGGAAATCAAATCATCGAAGCCAATCGCGAAGGCACTCACCCATCGACGTCATCGTGACCTCGAGCTGCTGCAGCATGTCGTCCACGGGAATTGAGCTTGAAAAGGAAGTTGGGGGACCAAACAGATATATGCCGTTCTAAAACATGAACTATATGAATGAAGAATGCCTCGGCGATTCAAATAAACATAAAGATGAAAACTTGTTCATGATTGTCGCTGACTGTCGCTGACTGATTTGTTTGTGTTGATGGGACGTTCGTTTGATGCGGAATTCGCATGCTGAACGAGCGGACATGTGAGCTTTAACCAAATTTACATACAAAAGGAATTGGGGGGGCGCAATTGAATTTCTTTTATTCTAGAATATTAGGTGTGTAAATGAATTACGCTTCATAAATTTAAACAAACATAGAGGGAATTCAGAACCATCACTACTGGTTTGGTTTGTGTTGGCGGGACATTTGTTTGGTGCGGACTGCGCATGCTGAAAGAGTGGACGTATGGGCGCAGGCGGCGGAGGAGCGGGAGGCGGCCATCCAACCCGCGGAGGAGGAGGTGGAGAGTTTGAGGGAGCGGCTGCAGGGGGAGCGGCTGCAGCTGGCGGAAGATCAGCGCGTATTGGCGTCGCGCGCGGAGCAGCACCGTGCGGAGGTGAGCGCTTGGTTGACGTCCCCCTTTGCCTGGCAGAGTTGGTGTCATTGAGGAAGGTGCTAGGCTGTTGGGTGATGCTGTGGCGGTTGTATGGCAGGTGGGGGCGTTCATGGAGGGAGTGCGGCGGTGGGAGGAGGGCGAGGAGGAGCGGCGCGGGTTTGCGGAGCAGGCGGCGAGTGCGCGGCGCGATCTCGAGGCGCTGGAGCGGAAGGCGGAGCTGCTGGAGGCGGAGCGGGGCGAGATGGAGGTGCTGCGGAGATGGTTGAAGACGGAGGAGGGGGAGGTGGGGCGGCTCATCCACCTTCGCCCACAGTTTTGCTGATCTGTGTTGCGATTGGGAGTTAACTGCAATTTATAACAAAATATGAATCCTGATTAACTCATGAAATGTGGGCGATTGAGTGAACATACGGCAGAGAACTATTTACATCAGACACATTTCGATTGAGTGGTGATTGATAAGGGCTGTTTACAAAATGAATTTGGCGTGTTCTTCTTGTTTCATGTGCACCCACTAGATCTGCGAAGTCTTATTTTGTTTGTCACTGAGTGGTTTGCTTTCTGATCCGAATACTGCATTTTGATGGGCTTCTCTGGTCTGATGTGCTTTACTCATTAGGCTGTTCCGATTAAATGGCTTGCTTTAGGTCCCCCCCCCCCCCCCCCCCCCCCCCCCCCCCCCCCCCTCAGTATTATCCCCCTCAACTTTGTTTGTATGGATCTTGCAGTGCTCTAGCAGTACTGGCATATTGGCTAATTAAAAAAGGTCACTCGCGCAATGTTGTTCACTAAAAATCAGTGCATGGCGGTGTGCATGAGGGTGTAGTAAGATGCCATCAAAATATGCAAGCATGCAATGGAGAGGGGGTGGGGGCACTTTGTGGAACCATGACCGTAACACATGCACCATCGCTGACACATGACCATACCCTCGCCCAAGCCACCCCTCCATGCGGGTATCGAAAGTGCGTTGGGTGTTGAGCTGGCAACGGTCAGTGCCGCATGTTGTTGAGCAAGTCATGCCCTGCTGCGCAGTAAGGCTGCCTCCCCATCGACAGTCTTCAACTCCTCCTCGCAGTTAGCCTAGGGTTTTAAGGTCACCCTAAACAGTATACCATAAACCCTCGATGGAAGTCATGCACTGCTTGAGTACGCACATGCAGAGTTGAAATACAAACACAGAGTAACCCCCCTTCCCCTCAGTTTTCGCCATAATTCGGTACCCCAAACAACACAGTCAATACGAACGGCCTCAGTCGCCGGTGTGTCCTCGCTCTCTTCCGAGTCAACTATTTGCCCTTTGCTTCAAATCATTGAAAACATTCTTACAAGAAAAGGCAGTGGAACCCACCGAGGGAAAAGGGGGAAAGGAGGGGGGAAATCCCACAAGGCCCTTTGCTTCCAATTCAGGCCCGTGCCAAAGTCAATTCTTACAAAACCATAAAACAATTTGCCAAACAACATATCGATTTGAAAAACAACCAATATTCCGTCCATCTTTTCGAGTCGACAAAGTGCGAATTCGACCATAACCTGACGTTTGAAATTTGAAGACACCGAACGAAACTGAGAACAGATATTGTATTAATGGGAAAGTGATTCGCCAATGTGAGAGTGGGTTAATGAATGTGGTCACAGCGTTTTGATATCCAACTCTGAAAGCGCGCGGCATTCATTATTGAGCTCATCGACACGACGACGGCTACTCGCACGAAACGACTGTGTCGCCACCGCCGCTGACGTCGTCGCATTTGATCGGGGTAGCTGGCGGAACGGGAGAAGCAGCACACGCGCGAGGCGCTCGAGGCGAAGTATGCGACTGAGAGGGCGGATTCGAAGGAGGCCGCAGCGGGAGAGGCGCTTGTGAGGGCGCACCGCGTGGAGGAGGCCGCTCACGTGGCGAAAGAAAAGGCGGAGGCAGCGGAGCGCGCTGCTACGGCGGCGATGCGACGGGCGGAGGAACGCGAGGCGGCAGTCGGGGAAAAGGAACGAACGCTGAACGCGCGCGAGGAGGCCATGAAGGTGAGTGACGGTCGGGTTTCTCGTTCTCGCTATGAATACGTTATACAGTTCCGGCTATTAAAATTCTCCGAAGGCCAGACAAAGGGATAACATTCGAGCTCTTGCACTTCCTTGACAAACAAGTTACATTTCCTTTACGAACAAGACTGAAAGACTTGCTTTGGGCAGGCGGCGCAATCCGCGGTGGAGGGTAAGGAATCGGACCTGAGCCGGCGGCAGAGCGAGTTGGATGTGGCCGAGGCTGAGGCGCGGGTGAGGATACAAGCTTTGAACGACAAGGCGAAGGAGTTGGAGGCGCGGGCTGAGGCAGCGGACAGGGAGACCGCCGAGCTTCAACGACGCATGGAGGCGGTGGAGAGGGAAGAGGGGGCGGTGCGGGCGCGGAGTAAGGAGGTCGCAGACCGTGGCAGCCAGTTGGACAGGGAGCTTAGTATTCGAGAGGTATGTGAGTCGTCGACACGACACGTCACAGGACTCTCATATCGAAGTGTCGTATAAGAGAAATCGATTGTAAAGCTGTCGCTGTTGTTGACACTTTGATGGCGATTCAGTCTCCGTCGCAACAGCTGTCCGTTGACGCGATGACGACGAAAGTATGCAACAATATATGGAATGATCGTTGTTGGTGTTGTGGCGGCATTTTGGCTGTGCAGAAGGAGGTGACGGCGCGTGAGCAGGAATTGAAGCTATCGGGGATGAGGGTGGGTGATCGGGAGAGAGCGCTGGAAGAGAGGGAAGCGGATGTCGGTCGTCGGCATAAAGAGTTGCTGGTTGCGAAGGCGGAGGTCGAGGTAATCATACTCCACTCTCTCGTCCCCCCCCCCCCCTCTCTCCCTCTCTCTTTCCCTCTCTCTTTCTCCCTCTCTCTCTCTTTCTCTCTCTCTCTCTCTCTCTCACTCTCTCTCCCGCGTCGCCGTTGAGAGCACCGCGTTTACAAAATTCTTTAAAGTTTTTTCTAAGCTGTCGCTTACCTGTGCGTAGGCTAAGCAGGCGGAGCAGAGCAGTATGGAACGAAGAAACGCCGCCCTTGCGACTGAGCTCGACAGTCGAAAGGCCGTGGTCCGTCCCTTTGTGCCCCTGCATACCATGCTTATTGAGAACGTTTCAATTCATCCACTTCAGAGCTGTGTTTCCCCGCGATAACGTGAATAGAGCTTTACCCGCCGCACCCAGTGGACGGAGATGTTATCATGTGACACGATGTGGGACTGAGTTATTTGTATCATTAGATTGCCGCGGAGGAGGCGCGACTGGAGCAGCTGGGTGCGCAGCTGTCGGAGTATGAAGCCGAGCGAGAGGGCGAAGCGTCCGAACGTGAGGCGATGAAGGCCGACTACGATAACCTACGTCGCCACCACTCGACGCTGCAGCGCGAATTCGGGGAGATGATGGAGCTGGCGGAAGCACGGCAGCGAGAGCTGAAGACACAATCGTACGAGCTGAAGCAAAAAGAACGCGAGCTGGTCGACCTCAGTGCGGAGGTGAGGCCCCACCTCGCCCCCCCTTACTTTCGATACAACACGGCATTGCTTTTCGGATACCATTATCATTGACGTAGAAACGAGAATCCTACTGACTATCTGCCCCTGGCTCCGCACAAGATGGAGGTCCACAAGCAGCGCCTAAGTCGTAACGAAGCGGAGCTAGTTGCGGAGGCGGAACAGCTGGTGGAGCGGAGTAGAGCGGAGGCGCAGCGGCTGACTCGTGAGGCATTCGAGGTGAGGCTAGACGACGGTCGTCAATATAAATGAACATGCGCTACGTCAGTATAGACTATAGCGCGCCTGAGCTCACCACGGGAAGGACTTGGGTCCCAAACATCAGTCGCGAATTGCTCCTGATTCGCGTTGCTGTCGTGACACTATATCTTGCAGGAGGCAAAACGGGTGAGGGAGGAGGCGGAGGAGGTGAGGCTGTAGCGAGAAATAGTTATGTTACGGCATTATCATTGTCTGCGCTTTGTGTCCGTTTCATGAACAGCAACAACACCATCGGCACGTCGCCTTTACTATATTGTGATGTACATGCGTGCAGTGTGGGAGATGTGTGTGCGGGTGGGTGGGTGGCTTATGCTGCGACGTGACTTTGCTTTCTTAGGAGGCGAAACGCGCGAGAGTGGAAGCGGGGGAGGCGGCGGCTGCTGAGCTGGCCTCCGCAAGGGCAGAGGCGAATCGACTGAGTAGCGAATCACGAAGCGCAGCTGAGAAGGGGAAACGAAGGGAAGCTAAGGTGTTGGAGGCGTTGAAGAGACGAGAGGCGGCGGCTGAGGAAGCGCTGAGGAAAAAAGAGGCAGCGACTGAGGAAGCGCTGAGGAAAAAAGAGGCAGCGGCAGAGGAAGCGCTGAAGAGAAGAGAGGCGGCGGCAGAGGCAGCGGCGTCACAACGTGAGCGTCGACTTCGTGAGATGGAGGAAAATAGCGCCGCGGCGGCGAAGCAGGTAAAGCAATGCAGCCCTTGATCTATGCTAATCCTTCGACCCTCCGAACCCAGCAACCGACCTACCTCTCGAATTGACCGTCAACCTGGCCCGTACTCGAATTTTTCGTTCCAAGTCTTATCTAACATCGACGCAATCCCATCGTATTATTTCTACTAGTAACTATTAGTCTGTCACAGACTTGAGAGTCTCGCTTGTTGCTGTACTGTACCCTCGCTGTGTTATCTTTCAGGTGGAGGAGAAACTGAGGTCGGCAACCTCGCTAGCGAACCAAGTCGACGAGCAGCGCGCGTCTTTCGAGCGATTCTCTGGCGCAGAACGGCAAACGCTGACGCAACAACGCGAGGCACTTGAAAAGGTGAACACCATTTTCAAAATCGGCACACTACCGTGCCAAGCTGACCATGGTGAATGTGCGACGTCATGAAATGATGCAGTGGGAACCCTAATGTGAATATGATGTCACATGTGCAGGAGCGGGAGCAGGTGACGAGGCTCGAGCGCAATGTGTTCCTCTCCGCCGAGCGAAGGTCGCCCACTACGAGGATGACGGAACGTGCATCTGATCGACACAGCGAAGTGTCTTTCGCGCCGACAGTATACGATTCTGCGACTTACTCTGATCAAGGTGTCGGTCATCACTGGTCGCCCGGAAGAGCTGCCACGACTACGATGACCCCCCGTCCTGCACCCACCGCTACCGCGACGCCGGGCTATTTCGAGTACTACTCTCCCGCGTGGACGACCAACTTGGGGGTAGCGACAACTTCAACGCCGCCAGGTTACGACAGCTCTCCGGTAGCAGGCGAGTCGCCATCGCCCTCGAAAGACGCTCCGTTGAGTGAAACGATGCGTCGCATTATGCAGGCCGGCAGCCCTGCTACGATTCGGCACGGTACCCGAGAAGTCGATCTCCCGCAATCCTTCGAAACCCCCGCATCCGCACCTCCCGCGCGACGACGACGGCCCGAGCCACCGCTATCAGCAGACTTCGACGACCACCACCCTGCGGCCGAAGTCATCGTCCACGGTCCACTGCAGCCAATCACGAACACCGTGCCGGTTAATCACAAGGCCGCCGTGCCTCGATCAGCACCGCCGAAACACGGCCGCTCGTTTGCGCAGATCGAAGGCGGGCTGCGGATCGCTCGGGAGACGGCGACGAAAGGGGAGCAGCGGTTGGGTCGCATCGAGCGTATTCTGGAGGACTTGCTGTCGGGCGGCTCGGCTGCTGCCGGTCGTGCCGTCATCGACGACCTACGTGCGGTGTCGCTGTCGGTTCAATCCCTGCGGCGTCAACTCTACGACCTACAAGAGGCAGAGCGCATACTGTCGGCGGAAGCGGAACAGACGGACGCCAGCAAATTCGAGGTGGGCGGGCCGCTTCCGTGGCACTTGTTGGTCATCGCTGCACCAAAGCAAGTGATACCCCATTTTTAATTTAAATCTACCGCGTTCCACTTAATGTTTTCATGAACACGCTCCCGACTCCTGCTGCGCTCAGGTGATGAAGGGCAAAACGGATATGTTTCAGAGGAAGCTATCTCGGTGGGAGGCCAAAGTTACAAAACAACTCGTGAAAGTCGGCGACATACAGCAGGCGAGTAGTCGACGGCGATGTGGTCGAGTGGATATGATATGATTGAGGAATCAGTGGACGAGAATCACGTCACTCAGTGAGCTTCCTCACTATTCTCGTTGCTCACGGAGAGTGGTTTCCGAGTCAAATCATATTAAACCGTCGCTCACCGTCGAATTATTTTTGAGTCGCAGGCGCAGCAGGCGGCAGCGGGAGAGTCGGGACCGCTATTCGCCGGGCTAGGCACCGGCCCACGACAGATGTCGACGAGCAGCATGCCGCGAAGCGGTGCTCGGGGACTCGGGACGTGGCCGGCGGAGGAGCAAGACGTGACGGACGTCGGCGCGCTGTCGGCAAGTCTCGACAAAATGCATTAAGCGACTCGACGTCGTTTGGTCGACGACGACAAGCAGCTCCCACTTCTCATCAGCACATTCAAGCGTTCACCACTCCTTTGATGAACTCGGTCACCTTTTCGCTATCCTTCTTCAACCCTGATGCATTTACGCCGCAGAAACCGGGACGGGCGTTAAAGCGCTCCTAGCTCGAGGGAAAGACGAGTCGAGTAATATGAATTGCGTTCAAGTTATAACCAAGACGGTTTAATATGTATAAACAGCCAAACCCCGGCGCAGCCCTGCTCTCAACACGCACGCACCATCCGGGCCCGCGACGCCGGAAGATACGTCCACACCCGTTGGGCGAGCCGTTTGAATTGCCTCCGCTACGTTCCCCGGCACGAGCCCGCCCGCCAGCAGCCATCCCTGCGTTGCGGCGTCTTTTGGAAAGCACCGAAGCCCCGTCAGTCGATGGCGGAGTCTCATTAGGTAAGATTCGTTTCCTTACTGTTGATGTTGGTATTCATACTTTAGGAGGTGGCGCGGAAAACGAAAACAACTCACATAATTTCTAAAGAAGCTGAGTTTGAAGAGGCATTCGCTCTTTATTGCTCAAGGTTTCCTTCGCAACAATGGTAAATGAGTGTGTATAAAGCAGCAAAACATAGACACCACCCCTTCAAACAAATCCAAACATAAAAGTTACATTGCCAATGGACACAACTGAAGCTAAAGCGGCATATCAAGCGAGGCAAAGGAGGTTGGCACACGGTAGAGCGGTGCGCGGTGAACAGACCGAGCGGCACTCTGAGGGAGGTCCACGAGAAGGTCTCCCCACTGCCACCCTTCATCCCGTCCACCAGCACCCAGTCCACCGCCCTGCAGTGCCCACACCCGTCCGCTCTCAAACCCCCCAAAATCAGAGACACAACGAACAAGGCAGGGTGCAGCGAGCCAGAAAGGGGCCGCGGGGCGCACCTGGACGGCGCCACGGTTTGGATCTCTCCCTCACCATTTGCGTGCATGACGTAGATCACCTTCAAAGACTCGGGCAGCTGCGGGAGGGAGGCCCTGGCGGGTGGGCATCAACATGGGGGGGGGAGTAGCTTTGTTATAGCGGCTGCCCATGCACTTACGTTCTCAGTCACTTCTGTATGAGTCAGCTGGCCAATGCGTCGTGGGGAGGTGCTCACCTGGCGCCGTCCCCGTGAAGCTGCGCGATGTCGATCCCAGCATCCGCGCAGCGCTGCGCAATGGTGGTCGCATCTTCGTCCACAAAGACGCCAACCTGCACACACACACACACACACTCATTGATGCCGTCACGGCGATGGTTCAGAATGAGTGGCTGTGCGATGAGATGGAATGAGGTGTAACTTATGTGCAATGGGGCGATGTAATTGAACGGGGTGAGATGATACGTCACATGGGGAGTGGGATGCATGAATGTAATGACAGTCAGCCGCGTGGTGAGATGGACGAGCAGCTCAGTCGATGCAATATAAAGTCATGTAACGTGGCTTGACGTGGTGAGACGACATGGAATGAGATGGGACGGATCGGATGGGGTTGAATGGGAGGGGGGGGAGAGGAGATGGGTTGTGTTCTGATTTGATGGTATATTTTGACTTCCACGGCTTTCACTAAGTGGACTGCAACCGTCAGCACACGCACCGCTTGGGCACCCGACTCCCGCGCCACGGCAGCAATCTGTGACGCTGTCTCAGTCGCAACCGATCGCTTGGCCTTGGGCCACATTATCATTCCTGGCGGGTGTGGGGTGAGCAATTCTTAGAGCGCCGAGAAAAAACCCGCCGCGCGATCCATACCGCGAATAGAGCGAAAGCAAGGATGTTGTGCGACGACGGTGTTTCATAGCCGCACCGATGAAGTCGGCGCCGAGGGAAGTGGCCAAGCTGGCATCTTGCGGACTGACCACGCCACAAACCTACGGCGGAAGCGAAAGCAGCACGGAGAGGTCAGACGAGGCAGCGACGGCGACGGGAGGTCGAGAGGGGAGTCCGACGGAAGATGTGTCGGGTCGCACCTTAACCAATGTCTCCGCACCGCTACGGCTGACCGCACGCGCTATCGTGCCTCTCCGCGCCCCTACGATCGGCGCCCGGGCTGTGTGTCGATATATGTGCCGGCCATGCGTTACCGCAGCGGGTAGAGGAATGGAGGCGGCGGTCGCCATCGGCGGCGGGAAGAGGTTCAACGGCGCGACGGGCTAGCGGTGGGAGGGTCGACTGCTGTGCGCCGAGAGAAGAGCAGGGTTCGGCGTGGAAGCACCGCAGTTTTATGCACGCACGAAGTAGGAAGGGCGTGCCCAACGGCTGCACTCGAGGATGTGGAGGGGAGACAGCTCACAAGCAAAGCTTCGAAAGTGCGAATTAACTGCAGGACTGAGTCGAGCACGCGGAGGGAATATCAGCGCTGCTGCTGTGGCATGCCTTTCTGTTCCTCATCTGGCTGGTTCCCCCCCCCCCCCCCCCCTCTTTTCTTCTTTTTGCTTAGTACAGGTAGTCTCCGCCCATTTTTCTTGTAAGATTTTTTACATTAATAAAAGATCACTGCTAATCCTTACCGTACCAATAAAACAGGTACGGTTTCCCACTTTCCCTGTCCGTGCTCATCTGGTTCTTCTTGTAAGCAAATACCAATAAAACAGCTTTCGTCGAAAATAGAGGAGATCAATGCAATGCTCGTGGCCGGGGCTATAGACATTCTTCTCCTTCAAGAAGCTTTAGTTAGGACCACCGATGCGCGGGCACGGTTTACAGGATATTCCGAGTATTATTCGTTCGGTGACCGCGTTGCCTCGGCGGAGCGTGGATGTTGTGTCTTGGTCCGGTCGTCGCTACATACTAGGGTCATCGGCACGCCCCACCCATGTTGGACTTGTGTCCGCGTGGGCGGAGACGGTAGCAACGACTCCGCGGGCATTATATTTATCTCGGTCTATCTCGCTACCGGATCGCAAGGGGAACCGTACCGCTGCCGCTTGCGCGAGGAGCTAGCGCAGCTTCGTGAAAAATTCCCTAGATACCATCGTCGTCGGGGGGGATTGGAACCTCGATGAAGAAAAGTTAGATGCTTTGTTACGGCGTTGGCGGTGTGTACCGGATGCGAAAACAGTTTGGCCGCGAGACGCTTCGGCGCGCGTGCGTGGTACATGCCAGAGGGGCAGCTGCCGGGTGATCGATAATTTCGTGGCCTGGCCCCCCGTCATGGGCCCTTCCCTTTCCTTCCCACACTCTGTCTTTGTCGACTATTCATGGGACACCTCCGACCACTTCCATGTCTTCGCTTCCGTCCCTCGCCTTGCGGGTGATTCGTTCGAACATCCCCACCCCCCTCTCCTGCTTGAACGCCTCTCCGTCCGGTCAATCCCGAAGCCGGCTCGGGGAGATCCTCCTTCTGAGTGGCCGACACCGTTCCGCGACTTCGTTACCGCTAACCCCTTCGCGGTACTAGCCCCTCCTAATGACGAGCCTATGGAGGGGGCCATGTCACGGGAACCTGACTCCATCGACGCCGACGCCGATGGTTTTGTCAAAGCCGTATGGTCTACAGCCCGTAGGGTAGGGGCGGTTTCACGCACTAGGCGTAAGGGCCTCCACTACAACTTTCTATCCTAGGGGCTATCGCTCGTCGTCGGCATGCTTTTTTGGCCTTGTGCCAAGAGGCCCGCGGCCCTTACCAATCCGTAGCATTGGATAGGTATATCGCTGCGCGCTTCCGGGTTAAAAACATGGTCCGAACTAACCGCCGCCGCCAAAAGGCTAGAGCCATAGACAAGGCGATTAACGACTTTAGACAAGGTGGTGGTAGGCGGGGTTTTTGGAAATAGGCCCGCTCTATTGCCAAGGGTCATCCTACGCAAAGCAACCACGCGGGACAACCAATGCATGATCCGACGTCGGGAGTACTTCATACCGAACCGGGTGAATTTAACGCGTGCTGGGCGCGGCACTATCGGGAGCTTTTTCGCGACCCTCACCCTGCTGCGTGTAGGGCTACCATTTACCGCGAGGCATGGGAACGACGCCGAGGGGGCCGGCCCTCCTCCCCTGCGCTAGATGGGATTAATGGACCCATTGGTGGAGGGGAACTTTGCAAGGCCCTTAAAAGATTAAATAATAATAAAGCGTCAGGGGTGGATGGCATAACCGCGGAGACCTTAAAACTGGCGATATACGCCCCGGATAGCCCTTTTGGCAGATCCCTATTGGAGTTGATGAATAAGATATGGACTACTAAATTTTTCCCTAAGCAACGGTGTAGTTCCGCGGTCTTGTCGATACTAAAAAAGGGGGACGTGACCGTCATGGATACTTATAGGGGCATTTCCATTATGGGGGCTCTTATCAAACTACTAATGACGGTCGTAACCCAACGTCTTCAAGATGAATGCCAAACGAGTAAATTAATCCGCCGGTGGCAAGGGGGGTTTATTCTAGATGAAGAGTGCCCCTTGCAAGTCGCGAGCATATTTGATATCGCAGGCCGCCGCCAAGCGTTAGGGCTACCCACGTATGCGGGGCTTATAGATTTACGGAAAGCATACGGTACTATCCCTCATGAACTTCTATTTTCTAAACTAGAGGCGAATGGGATTACGGGACATGTGCCATCCTTCCCTAAAGCTCTATATAGGGATAGCACTGTCCAAGTAAAAATTGGAGACGCCCCTGGCATATTATCCGACCCCATCCCAATAGAGCGCGGACTGCGACAAGGGTGCCCAGCATCCCCAATCCTCTTTAACATAATTATTAATGATATACTTGACGGGATAGAAGGATTGGGGTGCGAGGTGCCGGGTTGCGTTGACATGCTTGACTCTAGGCAACCGTTAAGGGTGCCGGGCCAATTATTCGCCGACGACACCGTAGGCCTTGCGCCATCGCTCGATAACTTGCATGCCATGTTCGCCCACTTTTCCCAATGGGCGGAGGATCACTATATGGGATTCGGTGTAAAAAGATGCGGGGTAATGGCGCTAGGCCGCCACTCCGATGTAGTCGCACTACGCGAACAAGCCGACCGTTGGCAGATCGGGGGGGAACGGGTACCGGTTGTATCTGAGTATATATATTTTGGCGCGTTGATAAACTCGGGTTTAAGTATGCGAAATATCGTGGGCGATAGGGTAAACAAAAGTAGGCGCGCCGTTGAAGCGCTCGACTCGGTGTTAGGAGGGCGGGATATCCCCATTAATGTACGCACCTCGGTGCTTAAGACCTGCATATTGCCGGTCCTTACTTACGGGTGTGAAGTATGGGGGATGGATTCGACTAGCGGCGTCAATAGATTGCAAACTATATTAAATCAATGTTTGAGGCGCCTAGTTGAGGTGGGTGCAAAGGCCCCTGGGGTGGCCAAAGTGCCACTACTACGGGAGCTAGGAATAGCGCCCATAGAAGCAATGGCAGCAGCGGCTAGGACTAGGGCGTTCCTTAAAGCGCCCACCCTAAATACATGCATAAGCGATCTAGTGCACCAACCTAGCCGTATGCGCCCAAATATTGGACGTCTGGGACCGTGCGGTGGTTGGATCGTTTTGCTAGGGCAAGCGCGGCATTAGCCCAAAACGTACGCGTCCCACCCGCTTGGAGGTCTTTGCAACCACGCGTGGCCTCTAACCTTGTTAAAGCAGCGGTATGGGGTCGATTCGAGACATCATCGTCGGCATGTACTAATACGTGGAGTATTTATTCCTAGGCCTCATATGTTGGGAACCCATTGCCACAATACGGCACGGGCATTCCCGCGGGGGCCGTTGCAGGGTTACACATTATGATTCAATTGCGTACGCGTGTATTTCCCACAGCCCGTCGTCTTGCCCGCATTCATGCCATGCATGAACGTTTTCTCCATCATAGTCCTGCATGCGGCGGGGATGTTATTGAATCTATAGAACATATTTTGCATGAATGCCCACGTTGGGAATGCCACCGTCGTAATTTTGGGGCGCTAGCCCCAGATTTTAATGGTTTTGTGCGTCGTTTCGCTACATCCCCCGAAGATATAAATGCCTTACTTTTAGGCATTGTCCCCCCTTCCCTTCATGGCGCCACCCATTTTACAGGAAATGGGAGGTTTTTCCAGTTATGGCGCCAAGCCCTCCCTCATCATATTGCTTTCTTTGTAGTTCATGTATCGCACTCTTGAAATGTTTTGCTCCGTGAGATGGGCGTTGGTCCTTCTCGCATTTCTCGAATGGGTCGACGCCCGGACGGGTAGGGCAGACCTTTCTTGGTCAGTGCCGGGAATGCATTCATGTTTGTTTGCATGTCACTGGAAGGTTTTAGTTGGTGAAACTCCAACACTAGCCTCGTGTGGGGTTAGCGCAGTACGGTACGGTTCTCGTACAATGGTACTTAATGCACTCACACGAGCGTCGCCTACCCGGGAGCATGATCGATGTTGAGTTGAGGTTTGTTTCGAACTTCTGCTTTCAGTCATGCTTGCAAAACGCCGCCTGTAGAGGGTGCCGGTGTGGGTTCCCTGCCAGTCCCATATCCCGGGGGCGCAAAAAAAAAAAAAACCAATAAAACAGCGGAACCGTTTCGGGCTTGTAATCCGCAAATTATCTTGATTACAATAGAAGCAACGTGAGTACGGACAGGGAAAAAGGTACGGGTAACAAAAGGGCAAGGGTGACAAGAGGATCACGGAATCCAAAGCATGGCAATAAAAGGAAGCACTACATTGTGCATAAACTTAGCAGATTAAACTAAAGAAGCTCCTAAGCAACGCCGAGAATGCAACACGTGGAGGCGACAAGCGGCGCCTCACACGCCACTCGAGGAAGCACGGGGACGCTTGCGGCCCCTGGCGCGGGTGAAGAGCGCCGTGGCATGAGAAGGCATCCCAGCCGAGGAAGAAGCTTGTAATCCGCAGGAGAAACTGGATAACAAGAAAACGAGATGAGCACGGACATGGAAAATGGGAAAATGGCAGGAGAAATCTTATGCGCATTTTAATTGTGTCAATACGCGGGTCCTTTCCCTAAACTAGGTTTTCGCATGCGATGCATGCCTTGCGGTTTCCACGCCTTGGGTTGTGAGGAGACGGCTCCGGGTTCCGCACATGCATTATTGCCCGTTTCTACATCATCCACATGCCGACTATCTCCCCTAGGTGGTGAAGAGGAGTTAGCATGGCTCTCACCGTCACTGATGCGCTCTCTGCGTCACTTGAACACATATGTGGTCTTGATGGCTCGGCATTGGTGCGCTCTTTTGCTTGGCACGTGTGCATGTTTGTCTGACCCATGAGAATATTGTCTCATTCAGAGTAGTTGTAGTCCCCGGTGTAAGCAACATAGCCCATTGCGCATTCAAATCAAAGACCAATTAAGCATCATGGAGGTGTTGTTGGGAAGTGTTTCCCTATAGAGGTGTGTGTGTGTGTGTGTGTGTGTGTGCGCGCGCGCGCGCGTTTGTGTGTGTGTGTCATTCATAACAAACCGCTTCCACTTCCGGAACGAATACATCTGGTCGTTGAAATGACATCGTTGAATGTGAACAAGCACGTAACCCGCTGGCTTGGGGGTTTTCCTCACCCCGACATCTCCTCATGGGTGCAAAACGAGATCAAATATGCGTGAATAAGTAGGTTCAAGAAGACAAGTAACTTTGTGTAGTGGAGGGGGTGTTTTTCGTAATTGCTATATTCCATCACCGTATTTATAACCTCCAAACATTTGTCTAAAGCGGCTAAAGGCAGAAAGGAACGCCTGAAAAGTACATACGCGGTGAATTATACACTTCTCCACAAAATTCCGAATAAGATTTCGCATATTTTAAAAGTGTAACCATGCCTCGATTTTATTGACAAAACTCCTAAAATCCTAGACAATGCTTTGGCGCCCAAGATGAAATGCGCCGAAAGCTATGGGAGGCGAGTTCGAGCACTGCCGGGCTTGTGCACTTGGGGTTATCGCGCCCGCACCCGCGCGACACACTCTCTCAAACACTCGCCGTGCCTTTTAGACGAAAATAGTGACGGACGCACAACGCCACAATATGAATGCTTATGCGACGGTAGCGCAAGTATAATGCATAGGCGACGAAGGGAGGAGGTGTTGGATGGGCCGCTTTGGGGGAAATGCACGAAATAGCGTATTTAGATATACCACCGATATGCGCACAACCCAAGGGCAAGCTCCTTTCGGCCACAATATTCAAACGATCATAACTTACTCAAATGAGGCTCATAGGACACGGGCTCCCGCGCTACCGCTCTGCCGTCCCGCCGTACTAACCAGTGTACATGCCGCCACGTCGCAAAAAGTGAAATTATCTATCTGGCGCGGTGCGTTTACACCGGTTCCCGGGGTAAATAATTTCAGTGGGGGGTGGCACCGGTAGCGTAAATAATTTCAGTTGGACGCGTCTTTTCAATGCACGCCCAACGCCTTTAATCCTAGGTTCAAACACTCACAAACATTTTTGGAGAATTATTTTAATTTCCACAATATTCCGGCAAAGCTTAGCCGCAGTGCCAAGCAACACACGTCGAATTCGGCTGACCTCATGAGGCGATTTGTGCGGGGTTTGTCGATATATGTTTACCAATTCTTCATTTCTACTGAGCTACATGCCTGATTTAGGACGTGTGCTACGCATGGGGCGGGTGTGGTTGGCACAAGCACATACCCAAGCATTCCAAACACCGCCCTTAACGTGATACGTCCCAAACGGCCAAGTTGGAGCTCGCCCCTCCCCTAAGTCAGTCGCCCTCGCATGTTTACATAATGCAGTGTTTATCCAAACCTGCGTTATGTGGGGCTTTACTCGCTTGCTTTCCAAAAACATCACCCGTGCATGCGGCGTGAACTACTCCCGTGCTCCATTCACACACCCGCAAACCAAGCATTGCGCTCTGAACACGGCAGTGACGGCACCCACGCCGCCAAACCCCCTCCAACACGTCCCCCAAAAACGTATACGTGGAATAGAACTTGTTAATATGCGGCATGGTATGAGCGCTTGAGCAATGTTCAACAGTGAAGGTGAGAACGACGTGTGTATTTTAGACAACTTCCAGGGAATGTATGGCCTTAATTCGACAAACTCCACCGACAACACTCGCTTTAAGCTCGGGTCTAACCATACCGGATGGCGGCAAGCTGCTTGATTCCCGGTTCTACTACACTTGGGCGGTACCTGGATGTCGTCGTGCTTGACTTGGTGAGAAAGGAGCGTGGTCTTGACAAGCTTATGCTTTACATTACGCATGTCCGGACTCTTGTGGAGGAGGGCAGCTACTTCTGTTCAAGATGCCCTTAAAAGTTAGTGATGGGTATGAATAATTATGTACAGGTAGAGGATGCCGGTACGAAAAATAATGTAGAGGGTGCAAGTGCGGGCTTACATGCCAGTCCCATGTCCCGGGGGCCCCAAAAACAATATTTAAAAAGCTGGTTGCAAGAAGAACAAGATGAGCATGGACATGGAACGTGGGGGGGGAAACAAAAGGGCAAGAGTGACAAGAGGATCACGGAATCCAAAGCACGACAAAAGGAAAGCACTACATTGTGCTCAAACCTAGCATATGAAACTAAGGAAACCCCTAGGCCACGCCGAGAATGCAACACGTGGAGGCGACAAGCGGCGCCTCACGCGCCGCTCGAGGGAGCACGGGGACGCTTGCGGCTCATGGCGTGGGTGAAGAGCGCCGTGGCATGAGAAGGCATCCCGGCCGAGGAAGAAGCGGTATCCACGCCGTCCGCAGCGGCTGACAAACCGCGCAAGACGTTGTCCGCGTGAGCAACATGGACGGCGAGAGAGACCTTTTGACGCCAGGAGGCCAACAACTTGCCCACGTGCATCCCTTTAGATGCGGCGGCTTGCTTAGCTAGCCCCGTCAAGAAAGCCGTGGCGTGGCCGCCGAGAGTACCAAATTCCGTAACTGCAAAGGGAATGAAACGTATGTCGGGGCGACTCCTCACCCTCTCCGAGTACTTCTCGAACTTTGTCTTCTCAGCATGGCGGAGAGCGACTTCGGGTGACGGGAGACTAGAAACGCCGAACAAACCGGAAACCACGGCATCAAGGGCAAGTTTTGAGCCTCGGATGCCGTGATAGTGCAAGACACCCACATCCGCGGGGAGACCGTCGTTGCCGTTGGGGAGTTGAACTAACATCGCGGGATCTGTGAGAACCTCGACGCCAACCCCAAGTGCGCCACGAACCTCGGAGATGATTTCCGCAAGGGCCGTCACTAACCAAGAGTGAGCGGTGTGGACCGAAGTATCTCCGCCGCATCGAGCCAAATGGTCCGCAAAAGCAGTGGCCCACGCATCGTCCGACATGTCAACACCCGCCAACGAGAACGTACCCCGCATAGCTTGAACCGAGAGATGGCAAGAAGCACAAGCGGTGGGGGAGAGTAGAGAGGATGCGGGATGAGGGTAGGCCGAAGATGCGACATACCGCGACGCGGAAAACTGCGTCGTAGTGCTCAAGGAACTAGTCACGGAGCTCGCCCAGGCGACCCGAAGTAGGCGGGTCCGAAGCCAAAAACGCAAGGGCGCCGTAGCCGAGACGAGATAGAAAACGCCTAGACTCCGGCCGAGCGCGGTTGGAAAACGTGGGAGCGAGCTTCGCGAAGCGAAGCAAGTTGACGCGCTCACTGTTGTCGGCTTGTAGCTTTGGAAAGATGTCCCTGGCAAACGCAGAAAGGGGCACGAGCGAGGGAAGGCCATCAAGGGACCGAGCAACCCGCCCTTTAAAAAAATAAAACGACTTATTCCTCATTTATTTCTATATATTTTTTCTATTATTTCTTTATCCGCGTTGCTTCAGTATGTGTAATCAATTTCAAGAGTTGGTTCATCCATTCCACCAATATCACTTCACTGGGAGGCTGTTCGTACAAGTACAATACAGGTACCGTACCCACTTGCTACCCAGTACCGCTGCGGTGGCCGATGAAGGGCTGATGTGCTGTTGTCGCTCGCCGGAGAACGAAGGCAGGGCATCAGCAGCCCCCGCAGGGACGTCATCCGTCCATACACCCGCATCCACCCTTGCACCCGCATCCACCCTCCCGTGCTCTTACCGTCAGGTAAGTTATCCCTTCGTGTCCGGAATCAGCACCTGTGGTCGCGGCCCGCTGTTCCTGTGTACCACGCCCAGCCGAACCCTAGACCGGCCTTGCGCGGGCGGGCTGCAGAACTGGCGTATTCGCAACACCACGAATGAGCACTCGACGCACCCGCAAGTCCTCACCAGCCATGGCACCACCCAAAACGCCATATGTCTGCGACTGTCCCTCTTCAGTGCGGGAAGCTTGCACTAGTAGGGTGCACGCTCACGACTCGTCTTCGCGGAACAGGAAGTCGCGGACAGGGCGCCGTCGTCCTGTCGCTCTCTCTGACCCTTCTGCCGCCCCCTCCACTTCCCCCTTCTCAGGTTCCTTCATCAAACATCAACCATGAGCTTGGTGAGTAGCTGCCTTTGCGCATACCCAGCAGCTACAATAGATGGACAGTGGGGGTTTTTAGTTGCGTTCCTGGATGGTGTGGGTGTCAGGCGAAACGCGACCAGTGTCTGGTGTGTCAGTCCGCTACTAAGTGTTTTTCTCGCTCTTTCTTGTTACCCCTTTTTCATGTAGATTTCGAAGATGTTTATGCCCGTGCTGGAGTGGATGGGCCGGCGCCACCAGGTGAGGCGCAGTGGCGGTTCAGCATTTTTTGTGATCCCATGTTCTTTTGGTGTCAGCCCTATTCTGATGCATTGGAGGCAGATGAGCGGGAGTGCGTGTGGTTGTGTTAATATATATGGTTGTGTATGTATGTTTGTGTGGGATTTTATGCCTTTCATTGTGCGTGTGTGTGTGCATGCGTGTGTGTGTGTGTTGTGGGGGGGGGGGGGGGGGGGGGGGGGGGGGGGATGAATTCTCTTGGGGTATGGTGCCTGCTTCCAGGCTGTCGTGGGAAATGAGCTGAAGAAGTATGGGCTGCGCTATGATGACCTGCTGGACCCTCTCTACAGCGGGGTAAGTGGGGGTGGCAGCTGCACATGCGCCGCGAACCGTCTGTCGCCCTGTGTCAAGGGAAAAGTGTCTGAGGAGGGAGGGGATCGAGTGTTAATGAATGTATGTGTCTATGTCGCAGGACATCAAGAACGCCCTGGACCGCGCCCCCCAGGAGGAGGTAGACCTCCGCAACCAGCGCATCAAGCGCGCCATCGATCTGAGCTCCAAGAAGCAGTACCTTCCGTATGATATGCAGGCCAAGCAGACGCCTTACGCTTCCTACCTCTCCGTACGCCCCCACCTGTAACTCTTTCCTATCGCCAATTGCTGTCATTGATTTATGCTTGGACGTAGAAGAGGCGATATGCTTGAGAATGCATCCTTTTCTGCTCCATCAGGAACTCGTGGACCAGGTGCAGCTGGAGAACGCCGAGCGGGCTGCCCTCGGAACGGAGAAGACATACGACCGCTCCATCCCCTAATTATTTCCAGCACCGTTTATCCAGCGCCTTTGTTGTGTATGAATGGGGGAGCAGCTCGCTGTTAGTTGCTATTCTGCCTGGGTTTGTCTGATTCGGCGGACAGGAACTGGAGTCAGTGAAATAGCCATTCTCACAATCTTCCATCCTTTGTTTGTTTGTTCCGTTGTGCGTGGCACCATGCATGGCAGCCCCACTTCTCCCCCATGACCATGCCAGGGCCTGGCTATGCAGTCTGCATCTCTGCATGGGACCGTGTCGCGCCCGCATTGCATTCTTTGCGTTTTGCACTCGACGTAGATGCGTAGTGGCTTTTGCGTGACTCCTTGCATGGTAGGACGAAGTGCACATGCATGTTCTTCAGCAAATGGAGTTTAAACTTGAATCAGAAGGACGAAGCAGCTCCAGAATGGAATTGGCACACGCCGTCTCATCATGAAAAGCTGCTCAGCACCGCACCCAAACACAATATGGCACATTGTATAAGAGGCAGAACCTGATCAGGCCTTGTCGTCCTAGAGGTGTGCTCACACAGTGGCTGTCGATCTAGGTGTTGAGAATTGAGGGAGCACCTTCCAGTTCCTACTTTTAATCTTGCTATCAGTGTAAATAGTGATGTGATTGGCAGATATCGTTTGACACAAGCGCCTTATAAGCAATACTGGACCCGACATCATATTGTTAGCTGAACGCCCTGTCCTTGGGCGTTGTGAGCGCGCATATTTTGTCCTCTAGAGTGTTAAGAAACGGCGTTGTTGCGGAAGCCTACCGTGCCAGCTACCCAATGTACATGTTCTATCGCATATTGCATCAATGCTGCATCCTGTGACGGGTGGGGCCGTGCTGGAAAGCAGCAATTGCTGTGCGCTCTATGCTTGCCTTTACGCTGTGCAATCACTACAAAGGCGTTGCGCCCGACCCCGCACGGCAGAGGTATGCAGAAGTGGACCGAACACAATGGTTTTCTCTAGTATGGTTACGGGAGCTCAAAATTTTTTAAGTCGCCCGCATAACCGCAGACTTGATGCTGAGAGGGGCAATGCTGAGATACGAATGACTAAACATGTGTGATTACGCCCATTCTCGCAGATAATCATGATGAATCAGAAGCAAGGGAGGAGAGGAGGGGCACCGTGTGGTGCAAGGTTCGGGCGTTATGAGGTAGTTGATAATCATGAGCGGATGGACGACACGCAGCCTCATGTCGTGATAAATTACATGCCGGTCTGCGTGTACACACAGCCCCTCGCATAAAGCACAGTTAGCATTACTCGCCGGTTGTGGGCGCCAATGGTTGGGGAGGGTGAAAGGGCGCAGCGCCCCACTACTTCAGTGTCCATGGTGGTGGGGCCGGGGGGGGGGGGGGAGGGGGGCGGGCGCTGAATGCTAGCCCACAGGGCAAGAAGAGGAGGATGGGTGAAGAGGGCCGTCAAATGACACCCGCACGGCTATTCAGGTGCGGCGCACTGAGGGCTCTTGATGTAAGGAGGGAGAAGTGTGCATACGCTGACGACAGGTCGCCGCGGAAAAAAAAAGCAAAAGGCCTACAAGACGGCTACTTTCCAAACTTCCCACTAAAGAGACTTTTCAGCCTGCCCATGGATGGTCGAGAGGACGACTTAGAAGGAGGCTGCTGAGGGGAAGCCGCTGGTGGCGATTTATCCCAATCCATGCTGTCCTGCGGTGGCTTGCCCGCCTCGTCCGCTTTGGGTGGGGAGGCAGGGGTAGGAGGAGTGGAGGCCGTGACGTAGGGGGCAAGCCAGGGGTGCTGGAGCATGACGGTGGCTGTGGGCCGCTTGGCAGCCGACTTTGAGAGCGCTAGCTGGATGAATGTGATCGCCTGTTCGCCCATACCGCGCGGGAACTCAATGTTTTCGTCGAACATGATGCGCAGTGCGGTCTCCCTCTCCCCCTCCACCTCAAACGGCGGCCGCCCCACCATCAGCTCATACGCCAGAATACCCACCGACCATATGTCCACCTTGGGGCCGTAGTATGACACGTTCTGCATACCATGCTTCTTCTCCACCGCCTCACGCTCTTCGTGGTTGGGCAGCGAAATAACCTCGGGCGCCTGCACACGGCGTTATCAGAGTGTTAGCTGACGCCAGAGCAAGGGAGATGGCTTCCTACAACCATCGAGCACGCGCAAGCGCCTACCTACCCTTGATAATCCTGAGATAACTCGTTTGGATGATGCACAGTATAGGAAAAACTGAAGCTGGTGTTAGCTAGGTTTTGTGTAGTTGTTTTAGGTTATTGAAGGATAGCAAAAGAAGATGATCGCCTCCGAAAGGGTGGACGGGGGAGGTCGTGACAGGGCTTGCTTCGAAGGAGCCTGGGGAAAGGAAATCACTGTCAATGGAATAAATGAGCGGTGCAACTACATAGTCTCTGGGTCGCCTTCGAAAGGTTCGGGCGCCTTGGTAATGCATATTGCGAAATAGCGCGTTGCCAGCTTGGCTACTTCGCGGGGCGTTGGGGTTAGCAACGGGACGACGGGGTGTGAGTGAAAGGTTGGGGGGGAGCTCAATGACCTGAATCTTGTTCTACTGGATTTCATAGAGATGGGAGGTCGGTATTGCAGGATTTGGCGAAAAAGGGGCAATGAAGCGGTGACGATGAGAGGGGGAGTGGTGGTGGTTGGCGAGGGGGATGCGGGGTAGGTGAAGTGGCTCTCAGACCAGGGGGAAACAGGCGGGTCAAACCGAAAAATAAAAAGACCCAGGGGAAAACGCGCACCATGTAATCCAGAGTTCCCACACGGCTTTTGGGGCGCTCGGTGGCGGTGCAGATGGCGAGCCCAAAGTCCCCGAGGCGCATGGATCCGTCGGCGGCAAAAAAGATATTCTCCGGTTTTATGTCCCTGTGCAGTACATTAAGAGTATGTAGGACCTCCAGACTCTGAAGTAACGGCGCGACCACCTTGCGTGCCACGTCCTTCTCCGCCATACGCCCCCCGCACGCGTTCATCAGCTGGAAGAGGTCGCCTTTGCTGCAGTCTTCCTGCACGATGTAGATCACGCGGTCGTCCTCGAAAGACCCCGCAAAGCGCACTATCCCGGCGGGGCGGCACTTCTGCATGAGCACCACCTCCCGCGCCACTTGCCCGTAGTGACGCTCCCGCATCTTATCCTTCACGTAGCCCTTGACTACCAACGGCTGCCGGCTCCTCTTGCACGTACACCGCCACACCACGGAGTGCCGCCCTCGGTAGAGTTCAACCATATTAACAAACTGGGAGATGCTGTCATACTCCAGCCCCTTTGGCCCCGCGCCGCTACCGCTGCTCCCCGCCAACTCCATCTTCACGCCCTGTGGCGGATGAGCGTGTAGCTGCCACCCCGTTCTACTGCAACCAAACTGTGCGTATATTACACGGGCACAACGATGGCCGCAGCTGAGTCTGTCAGCCCAGATTCGATGGCGGGTGGGGGTTCAGCAAGCAGCGGGGTGGCGTGTCACCCCCGGCTGTGAGTTCGACCTGTAGCTTGTCGGCGCATTTGATGCCGTGCCGGGGAGGGTGCCGAGTGCAGCGATGACAGTATAAATAATGCATCCTAAGATACAGGTACCTGATTAGCGTGCAGCAGGAGATGATGAGAATACAGATGACAGAAGGCGGTATTTTATTACAATACGGGTCTCCGGGTAACGCAGATAACAACACGCATGGTAATGTAGTCTGAGAAGTATCGCTTGGAATTGAACAGCTTAATTTTTGCTTACAAGAAGAACCAGATGAGCACGGACAGGGAAAGTGGGAGGGGAAACAAGAGGGCAAGAGTGACAAGAGGATCACGGAATCCAAAGCACTACATTGTGCATAAACCTAGCAGATTATGCTAAGGAAACTCTTAAGCCACGCCGAGAATGCAACACTTGGAGGCGACAAGCGGCGCCTCACGCGCCGCTCGAGGAAGCACGGGGACGCTTGCGGCCCATGGCGCGGGTGAAGAGCGCCGTGGCCGGAGAAGGCATCCCAGCCGAGGAAGAAGCGGCCTCCGTGCCGTCCGCAGCGACGGACAAACCACGCAAGACGTTGTCCGCGTGAGCAACATGGACGGCGAGAGAGACCTTTCGACGCCAGGAGGCCAACAACTTGCCCACGTGCATCCCTTTAGATGCGGCTGCCTGCTTGGCTAGCTCCGTCAAGAAAGCCGTGGCGTGGCCGCCAAGAGTACCAAATTCCGTGACTGCAAAGGGAATGAAGCGGATGTCGGGGCGACTCCTCAACCCCTCCGAGTACTTCTCGAACTTGGTCTTCTCAGCACGGCGGAGAGCGACTTCGGGTGACGGGGGGCTAGACACGCCGAACAAACCGGAAACCACGGCATCAAGGGCAAGTTTTGAGCCTCGGATGCCGTGATAGTGCAAGACACCCACATCCGCGGGGAGACCGTCGTTGCCGTTGGGGAGTTGAACTAACATCGTGGGATCTGTGAGGACCTCGACGCCAACCCCGAGTGCGCCACGAACCTCGGAGATGATTTCCGCAAGGGCCGTCACTAACCAAGAGTGAGCGGTGTGGACCGAAGCATCTCCGCCGCAACGAGCCAAATGGTCCGCAAAAGCAGTGGCCCACGCATCATCCGACATGTCAACACCCGCCGACGAGAACGCACCCCGCATAGCTTGAACCGAGAGATGGCAAGAAGCACAAGCAGTGGGGGAGCGTAGAGAAGAGAGGATGCGAGATGAGGGTAGGCCGAAGATGCGACAGACCGCGACGCGGAAAACTGCGTCGTAGTGCTCAGGGAACTTTTCACGGAGCTCGCCCAGGCGACCCGAAGTAGGCGGGTCCGAAGCCAAAAACGCAAGGGCGCCGTGGCCGAGACGAGATAGAAAACGCCTAGACTCCGGCCGAGCGCGGTTGGAAAACGTGGGAGCGAGCTTCGCGAAGCGAAACAAGTTGACACGCTCACTGATGTCGGCTTGTAGCTTTGGAAAGATGTCCGTGGCAAACGCAGAAAGAGGGACGAGCGAGGGTAGGCCATCAAGGGACTGGGCAATCTGCTCGTTGTTTGATCGGGCTTCGGCAACGCAGCCGGCGCGAGCCACCGTTGGACGTTTCGGGGGGAGCATCGCTAAGGCTGTGGTTATCAAAGGTTCAGACTCGGCGAGAGCGTGAGAACCGCACGCAGCGTCCAAGCGCGCCCACGACGAAGCGAGTTCTAACGACCACATGGGTTCGTTATCGCCGTCGTCTCCGTCCGGTGTACCATGCCTACGGGACACCGCTGTGGTCATAGCACTCGCTAACCGTCCATACATGGTCGGCTCAATTGGAACATCGTCTTGGGAATCCCCGCGCACGCGAGCGTCTTGTGTTGTAAGGAAACGAATAGCTGAGCCCACTGCCAAACCGGCCGCTCCGACATGGGCCGCATCCGCCAAGGCAGCCAAATCCCCCACCCCCATGCCGCCGAAACGTATGGGAAGAGACATCTCGGAGCGAGTGTTGCTGGGTAGGCTAGATGCGGGAAGGCCCAATATCTCAGCCGCCACATCTAGGGCGGCATTGTCAGCGCGCTCGAGGAATGTTTCGACGGTGTCACCGTAGCCCTCACCCCTGCCAAGACCTCGGGGGACTGTACGGGCAAAGTGTCCGAAGCGGCGGTTGCAATGTTGATGGATACGAAGCGCAGTGTGAGTGTGCCGGTGAGCCGCTAGACCCCTTAGACGTTCGCCGTAGGCCTCATACTTACTTAAGGCCGTTTCGAACACGTCTCGAGCAAAATCGGATGTACCCATTGGCCCCCCCAATACTTTCGTCCCTTCCGTGGAGACATTTACTCCCCGCATGATGTGGCCGTCGGGTAAGTTATCGAAAGCATCACCGACACCCAAAGGGGAATACAAACAGTTTTTGCGGATGGTTACGGTGAGGCCAACGCTAGCATACGCCTCCGGCATAGCGTCGCCAATAGCCACGAGAGACGGAGGGGGTCCCAAGAAGTGAACATCGTCAGAATAACCGCAGAGAACGGATTCGTTCGGGGCAATCGCAGCCAATTACTTGTATACCCTGGAGGCAACAATTGCGAAGAACATGGCCCCGAGGACGCAACCTTGATGGACTCCGCGGGTACTCGGAATGCGCATGGCCGGGCCGTGAGCATTTGATGAGTCGTAAACGTACAAGGTAGATGGACGGCCATACAACATAGTAGCGACGCGGAGCAACGGTCGAAGCGCGGGATTTGCGGACAACTCCTCAAACAAGGGACGCCGCAGGAACTCGTTGAACGCGTTGGATGCGTCGCCTTGCATGTCCGCCCAGTCCGGTGAAGCGTCAAGCGCGGCTCGAACCATGAATTGTACGATCTCAACCCCGCCGCGAACGCCGACGCCAAATTGGTGCCGAGCAGCCAACCATTGAGACACTTCGTCACCAATTACGGCGAGAAGCGCGCGATTCGCGAAACGAACTAAAACGGAGCCAATTCCAATCGGGCGCAACGTCCCCTTTTGGTCGCGAAGTTCTTGCTCTTGTGCGCGTCGTTGTTCGGGATCGAGCTTGTTTAGCGGGATAAGTGTGGCAGAGGCAAGGAATGAAGCAACGCCGGGTGGAACCTCTGCGTTCACGATGGCTTCGGCTAAACCGGTGAGAGTGCAAGGGGAACCCAACGCGCGAAGAGTTTCAAACCTCCAACCGTCGACGTGAGGACTAGATTTTCGAGGGCATCTAGCAACGACCTCCATAATATCGACTTCCGAAGCGCGGAGTTTGATACGAGGGAGGGAGAAGGGATCCGGCAACACGTCCGCGAGGTCGTCATCGTCTTGTGGGTGCAACCGTGATAATTCCTCGTGCACCCCACGACCACTTGCAACGGGGTTGGAGCTTAGGGCCTCCATAGCACGGCGGTACTCCCCAACCGCAGCTAGACTAGCCGCCCGGTTGGCGACCTTGGCCGAGACGCCGTTATGAAAGGGTTGCGAAGGGGAGATGGGGTCGGTACCGGCCCTCGAAAGTGAGGTAGGTGGCGGTGCCCGCCCATTGATAAGGGATGCGTGGGCGCGAGCGGCGGAAAACAATGTATCAAGATCTCCTGACGCCCAATGGGCTAAGCGGTTGTCACGGTAATCGGCGACCGGGTCGGGGGGCAGATGCCCCGCAGAAGTGAAATCAGCCATGGGGCGCAAAACTAAGCGCGGAAATAAAAGCAACGCCGCCCAAGCCGCGTCCGCGGAAGCCCCTTGGGTGGCCCTACCGCGGAAAGACAAAACGCAACCGACAAGTTCCTCGAAGACCGGCTTGACGAGGCGTACCACCGAAGGGGGGACGCCGTTCGAGGACGTACTAGATCGGAAAGAAAGGAGGTAGGACTCGAAGAAGGCTTTAGAGTTCTCCCCGCCAGTGGCCCCATGATTAAGGCACCATTGGACGGCGGGGGGCAAGGACTGGGGATGCGGCGGGGACGGCCGACCACGCGGGAGCGAAGCACCGTATGCCGGCTGTTGGGATGGCGTAGTATTGCGGTGAGAGCAGGAATGTAGGTGTCTACTAAGGCCACCGCTCCGAAAGTATCGTCCGCAAAAAGTGCACGGCGCGAGAAGGTGGCGATCGGCATCCACAACTGGGCAATTGTCGGGCGCAAAAGTGCACGTTGTCGCGGGGGAGTTTAGATGGGCGCATAGCGCTTGAAGGGTCGGGAACGACGCTGAGCAACTAACGCACCTCAAAGGAGCGGGGGGTAAAAAACGAGACGGTGTATGTCCAGGTCGTAAGGCATGCGAAGGCGCTTGAGCGTTAGTAGGTGATGATGTCGGAAGGTCACCCGGAGCGGGGGCCATAGGGCACGACCTTGCCCCGCCGCCGGGCGACCGGCCTAGAGGTGGCGGTGGAGGACGCCGATGACTATGTCCCGGCCGGGTCGCCGCGGCGGACATCCGGGGTGGCACGTGTGTCGCGTCCTAATATAAGTAAATCACGCCGGGTCGAAGAAGGGGGGGGGGGGGGGGGGGGTATGTGGCTTGGACTATACCGGAAGTCGCCCGAGGTGGCGCTGTGGCGTGCCTTGGAGGGAAGATTCGCCGCCGACGTGGTGGGCTCCTCGATGCCGGTCCGTCGCGCCTCTAACCTCGCGTTGCTTGTAGTGGGGAGCCTTGGAGCCCGCGATGGAGATGCTCAAGAAAAGAGCAAAGAAGCTATTTGGTACCCGTGTACCAACCACAGCAAGAGTCGGAAGGCAACTCCGTCGTACAACGCCGTATCGTAGCGGGGCGCCAAGCGATAAAGGATGACCTTGCAAATAGCGGGCTCCGAGTACGGGTAGCGATTAGAATGAACTTAGAGCAGTACTGAAGTTGTAGTACCCGTACAGTGATAGCGATGACGCGTGCCGATGCCTTGAGCCTTGCTGAAGGGGATGACCACGCGCGGGCGAAAGTTGTAGCGGTACCGGTAGCGGCCAAGGGTCTCGAGGATGCCGATAATAGGGGCGGTACGGGTAGTTGTACCCGGTCACGGGTCGAGCGACGAATAAAAGATCCCGGGAGGGTCACGCTGGCGATGGTACAAATAAAACGCACCGGAGCCGCCGACGGCGAGTGACCGCGGACGATAAAAAGGAGAACTTTATGTACAGGTACCGCGCGATGCCACAGCGTAGGAGAGCGCCGAGACAAAAGCAAACACGAATAGGCGGGCAGGTGTCACGCTCACCGCTACCAAGTTCTGAGCTCGCGGGCTCCCGACCCAAGCTCAGCCGCGCATGCGCATGCGGTGGCGGCGGAATTAAACAGCTTAACATCTCATCTTTCGCGGATGGTGGCTAAGTTCATCTAAGAACCGGCCTTAAACTGTGTACAGGTAAGAGACAAGCAGGGAGGGAAACCCTAACTACCCGGCACTTACCTGTAGCCCTATTTATGGTAATGTACCGAGACACTCTTCTCATAAATAATAAGGCCTTTGTCAGATATTACTTGACTTGAGTTCGCGATAAAACTGTACCGAACTCAAGTAAAGTGCGCTAATCGGATGTGTAAATAACTTGAGTTGATTTCAGAATGACGTTCTGAACTCATGTGGCCGATTTTTCGAGCTCGGCACTTGAGTTTGAGGCCCGAACTCAAGTGACCTCCGCAAACATGAGTTCGGCCCCGGAATCCGTGCCAAGAAAAATGCGGGCACATTTCGTGCACGCCATCGCCCTCGCCGCTGGCCCCGCCAAATAAACACCACGGCGGGCCATCTCTCATGGATGCCACCTCTCCCGCGCTATGGAGGGAAGGGCTGCGGACCCTAGCCCCGGCGGCCAAGCAAGAGGAGCCGCAGTCGTGCGTGCTGATGTTGGCGGTGGCGGGACTAGCGATAAGGCGACGCCCGCCACTCCCGCCGGGCCTCCACTAGCGGCGTCCCCGGGCCAGACGCCCTCCTCGGGTGTAGGCCCTTGAACCCAACTCCTATTCAACGACGTCGTTGACGTGTCCGGTGGAGCGTCGGAGGGGGGTGAGGACGAAAACGCTGGCGGAGATCTCCCCCAAGGCGGCGACGCAAGCGGCGTCCAACAGTCTGCCGTCAAGACAAAGGCCGGCATGAAGCTTCCGACCGCCAAGGCCTCCAAGCCTCCGAAAACCAACCAGGCAAGGAAAAATACGGTCCCGCAATGGAAGGTCGGGGAGCGACTAGCAGTGTTCGACGCTTGCGTAGCTGCAACATAGCGGCAGGTGGTGTCGCAAACACTCGATCGCCAAGCTTGGGCTGTCGAGGAGTATCCTGCGAAGGTGGACGACGTACCACTACCACCTGTCGCCACCACATCAGCAACGGCAGCTGCAACAACGGCATCAAATTTTCAGCAACAGCAAAAGCATGAGGACTAGCAACCACAGACACACATACACACAGCACACACACGCGCGCGCGCGCGCACACACCCACACACACGCGCACAAACACACGTTAACCAAAACTATATATCACCATGGACTTACAGTAGCAACCAGTGACATCACACACACATACAGACACACACAAACATACACACGCACACATACACAACACACATACACACACACAAACGTTAACAACAACTATACATCACCATCATCTAACATCGGCAACCGGTGACATCAAGAAGCAAAAGAAAAATAAAAGAACAGCTAGATTTTGAAGTCATGAGTGGTGCTTAGGGTGGTGAATGTCATGAAGCGGGAGAAGAGAGAAAGATGAAAAGAATGAGAAAGAACATATATAATAATCATTGGAACAAAAGCTATGTATTTAATTTGCATGCATGCTATGGTAACAACAACAGCTAATGGCAATAGCATTAGCAACTACAGAAAAAACATGCAGGCAATATCAGCTACCACACAATATCAACGTCAGAAAGGTGCATGATACATGCAAGGCTAGTGACATATGAAAGCGAAAAAACAAGTTACATGTGATCCATTGTTACATTTCAATGTTGTAGATAACCTATCTAGGGGCATCATGTTGAGCGAGGCACAAGGTGCCCCTTCCCGCACTCTCCTTTTGTTGCACGGGCACAGTCCACGCACCCCCCCCCCGCCTTCCATTTCGCCGATGCACCCATAAATTGCATCAATATGGTTGGCATATTATTGGAGCATAAACATGCACGCCACGTCCGCGCCTTAATATCGTAACTGTTTGTAGTCGCTCCACCTCAAGCCATGTATGAAAAATCCAACCGTTAAGCATGCGCGACTTGTCGTAGCTATCAAAGTCTAAAAACATAGAAGTGCGCAATACGCTGTCCCACAGATTGCCAATTGTTTCCTACCTCTTACATCCGGCGCCGTCATTTAGTGAACTAGTGAAGAGGTCACAAGGGGGACACACCCTCACAACTTACGGCGAATTTGCTGTCCGGAAGTCGCGGCCGAGGTCACGGACGGTTAACGAGTTAAACCGTAGAGCATCCCACGTCGCGCGCTCTCCGATCACCCCGAGAGTCCACAGTGGTCTTAGGCATACGGTGAGTTTGGTTTGTCGTTAACATGTGGGGTTATACTCGTACCTTGCTTGATACAGTGCTTCGAGGTACTCGAGGCACTCGCCGCCCATGCTGCGATTTCGTCGATTTCGTGGCGCCCACGGCGCTGTGCTGGGAAACGTGCACTTGAGGTGTGGTTAGAAACGAGCAGATAATGTCGTCTACACGCAAAAACTCAAAATACCCCAACAAGTTTGCCTGTGTTTGGTCCTCAGGAGGCCAATTCATAAAAAACGGACACGACATCGCGGATGTTGTTTTCGGCGTGTGGTCTACGGCGAGGGCGAGTGAGCGTGTGAGTGAGTGAGTGAATGCACCGATAGGACGTACCCTTCGTGGCGCACTGCCAGCGTGAAGAGAGTAGGACACCCCGCAGTCCCAAATCCCGTCTACAAAAAAATGATGGTATTAGAAGCACTTCCTAGGAATATCAGCGAAAACGACGCCGTAGCGAGTATGGTAGACGAGCGTGAGCGGGGATGGGTAGCAGCGAGTGATGCAGGTGCGTGTGCGCAGTGGAGTTGTTTGGGAGGGCCACGATTTCAAAAAATTTGAAAAAAGGGGACCAAAGTCAACTCATTATCCGACAACGAAATAGCGCGGTACGCCTGACTTCACTTCAGCGGCTCCCGTACACTTGAGGTCCCGGTACAGGCAAACTCAACTCAAGTAATATCTGACAAGGGCCTAAAGCATTTTACGAGCTGTGGTGGTCGGCGGTTCGCACAAAGGGCTCATAGATAGGGCTCAACTGCAATTCATATCTCGTTGGAAGAGTGTACATAAACGTGTGTTGACGACGACGCAATACATAGGGAAGCGGGGGGGCGGTCACGGCTACGATCCGACGCGTTAGGGTTTGCGGTCCAGCCGTTGTTTTGGGGCATAGCTTGTTAAGTCAGGCGCCCATGAATTTGGATTTTCACATCACTTTGTTGGTAGCCAAATGCTCCCAACATCGGCGGCACATCATGAGAATGAAATGATTAACCGCATGTACCGTTATAAGTATGTAGCGTCTCCGTGCTTCTTCGAGCGGCGCGTGAGGCGCCGCTTGTCTCCTCCACGTGTTGCCTAGTAGTAATAATTTGCTATGCTAGGTTTGTGCATAATGTAGTGCTTCATTTTGCCTTGCTCTGGATTCCGCGTGATCCTATTGTCACTCTTGCCCTTTTGTTCCTGTTGTAAGTAATACCGCATACGTATTAGTTGCAGATAGCTACTGTAAGCTATTCTAGATATGATTAGTACATGTCTAGATCGGACATACCGATAACCTGTTTGACTCGGTACAGAGCTGTCGCTAGGCTACAGCTCTAACACTTCTGTTGTCCCGACACCACGCATGTAGGCTGGTTGTCGCCGTAATTGTTCCGTTTGCGGGACTGTGACTGTAACTACGTTTGCGTAAGTTATCTTCCACACTAACCGTGTTTGCATGGTTCAATAGGTTATGGGCCCCCGCCTCACGTCACTCACGCGCGACAACCTGGTTCGGCGAGCTGCGATCGACAGCTCTCCCGCAGAAGGCAAGTTTATCTAGACACTTAGTACTTTCACGTTGTAGTCGGCGATATCGCCAGTATAAACTGCAATTTAAAACCCGCCACCACCCCTCTTAAGTCAGCCACTCGACGGAGATAGCCAGCCACCCACACCGACGCACTCGTCGTGTGTGGACAGGGTGCACAGAGGTCCAAGCTGGAGAACGGGGGGGCGCACCATCGGGTGAATTCGCATCCACATGTTGCACGCCAGCCGTAGCTTACCTCTTTTAGTTTTATATTATCTTAGCGACTCAGCCGCCAGCGCAAGGCTCCACCTGTCTTGACCTTGGCCTCGACTTGTGCCCCACACTGGGTGGAGGATACAGAGAAGGTGCTATGAGACACCCCGGGGCTACATGCCGAGGGGTCGGCGGGCATCAGGCCGTCTCTTTGAAACCGATGTTAGGCACGAGTCCGGCTAGCGGTTTTTACCGCTGCCTGTTTTTTATTCAGCTCTTTCTTTTTCGCCCTCTGTCGAAATGGCGCCGAAAACTCCGCCTGTTTCACCGGTTGCTTCCCCTGACCCAGGCTCTCACCAGAGCAATGTCGATACCACCCAGGGTGTTCTCGCGCTGCTCCTTGAGCAACTGACGCGCCTTGAAGCGTACCTCGACTCGCGGTCGGCCGCCATTGCTGCTCTTCTTGCTGCGGGTGCTACTCCGCACCCCCTTGTCCCTCTGCGCCGCCACGATGCTCAGCTCGGACACTTTCGGGACAGCCACGTCGTGCACACCCTCCCCCTGCTTGTGCCTAGCTACGCCCCACAGGACGCACAGTCAGCCTTGTCTGCTGCTACCGCTGCAGCTCCTGTTGGCGACCCCGCCGTCGCACAGGGCCGTCCCGATGCGCACCGCGAGCCCTCGCGTCCCGAACTCGTAGGTGAAGCCTTACAACCACCCCCCAATACCCCCCACCCGCTGATTCTGCCCTACACCGCGACCCGTCCCATCACGACATCGCGGGTGAACAACTCCCACCACCCCCCCCCTACCCCCCCCGTTGGATATGCCCCTCACCACCCCATACCTCTCACCCCGGAGGCGCCCTCTCACGGCATCCCCCCCTCCCGTGACCACCCGCATTCGTACGCCCCGCCGCCTCCCATGGCCGGCCGCTCTCCCTTTCCCGGTGGCCCACCTCTTCTCTTCCATGGACAGCATTCTTCCCCATCCCAGCGTGGCGACCACACCCCCCGTGGCCGTCGTCGCCCCACCGTTGACCCCATAGTCATCGGGCGACCGACACACGCAACCCCCGACTTTGACCCAGACGTCCACCCCAGTCTCTTGGGCAGCCCCCACTACGCCCCCGTCTGCACGCGCCCCGCTGTCTCCACGGTCTTGCGCATCCTTGGCTCCGCCCAAGCCTCACCCACGGAGGCACATTGGCGCGCTCTGCAAAAGGTCCGCCGCTCCCTTCATGGCACCATCCACATGCGCATGACGTTGGGGGGGGGGCCTGGACCACAGCCTCCAACTCACAGGCTTTGCCGACGCTGACATGCTCACCGAACTCCTCCCAGGACCTGCACTGGCAAGACACCGAAGTGCGATCCTTGGAGGACAAGACCCAATGCAACGCTTCATCCCGTAGCTACGTGCAGGGGGAGTGTTATAAGTAATACCGCATACGTATTAGTTGCAGATAGCTACTACAAGCTACTCTAGATATGGGTAGTACATGTCTAGATCGGACATACCGATAACCAGTTTGACTCGGTACAGAGCTGTCGCTAGGCTACAGCTTACACACTTCAGTTGTCCCGACACCACGCATGTAGGCTGGTTGTCGCCGTAACTGTTCCGTTTGCGGGACTGTGACTGTAACTACGTTTGCGTAAGTTATCTTCCACACTAACTGTGTTTGCATGGTTCAATAGAGGGGACATTGAATGGTCCCCAGATCAGTGATCAACGGACATGTTGAGGAGGGGGCGGGATGGTTTCGCGCAAGCGGCGATGTTGCGCGGTGCAGCTGTGGCTTTGTGGAATAAGCAAGAGTCGCAAGAAACTTTGTTTACAGAGCTTTGGACATCGCCCAAGCCCCCTAGTGGCAAGCCGCTATGCAATAGGAGTATTCCTTCCTCATCGCCAACGGCACGTGGGATCTTGTGGACCTCCCCCCCGGCCGAATGGTCGTTAACATCATGTGGATCTTCAAAGTCAAGTCGGATAGAGCCGGCGACGTCTCCCGCTTCAAAGCGCGGTTCGTAGCCAAGGGGTTCAGCCAACGCGCAGGACTGGACTACACAGAGACGTTCTCCCTAGTCATCCGCATGGCCAGCCTGCGCCTCTTCTTGACCATCGCAGCCGCTCGCGACCTTGAACTCTGCCAGCTTGACATCGACACAGCGTACCTATACGCTCCCATCCGGGAAGACTTGTACATCCGCCAGCCCTTCGGCTTCACCGATGGCACGTCCAAAGTGTGTCACCTCAAGCGCTGCCTCGACGGCCTCAAACAGTCCCCCCGCGAGTTCAACATGCTACTTCGTGCATGGCTCGTCGACCATGGATGGCAACAATGCGTCTCCGACCCGTGCATCTACATCTACCGCACCGGCCACGTTTTCGCCATGATCGCCATGTACGTCGATGACATTCCTGCGGCCTGCAATGATGCCACATGTCTCGCATCGTTCAAAGCTCAACTCGGAGCACGGTTCAAGATCAAGGACCTCGGCAACCTCTCCCAACTCCTCGGCATGCACATTACCCGCGACCTCTCCACACGCACCATCTCGCTGGACCAGTCCAAGTACTTGCGCGACATACTCGCCAAGTACGGCATGTCCGAATCTAAGCCGTCGTCACTTCCCATGGACCCGGGCTTTCTCGTCGGCCTCGCGCACATGACCTCGCCCTCTCTCACCGGGGTGGCCAAAGACGTCTACCCCAGCCTTCTAGGCAGCCTCAAGTACGCAGCCGCTTGCACGCGCCCCGATGTCTCCACGGCGTTGAGCATCCTCGGCTCCGCCCAAGCCTCACCCACCGAGGCACACTTGCAGGCTTTGAAGAAGGTCCTCCGCTACCTTCATGGCACCATCGACATGCGCATGACGGTGGGGGGGGAATGGACCACAGCCTCTAACTCACATGCTTTGCCGACGCTGACTTGGCCAACAACAACAGCACCCGCAAGTCTCGCTCCGGCTATCTTTTCACCCTCGGACGCGGGCCCATCAGTTACAAGTCCAAACAACAGACTTGTGTGGCTCAATCCACGTGTGAAGCCGATTACTACTCTGCGGCTGACGCCACCAAGGAGGGACTCCACCTCCGGCAACTCATGGGGGAAATCTTCAACTCCCCCTATTGAACCATGCAAACACAGTTAGTGTGGAAGATAACGTACGCAAACGTAGTTACAGTCACAGTCCCGCAAACGGAACAATTACGGCGACAACCAGCCTACATGCAGGGTATCGGGACAACAGAAGTGTGAGAGCTGTAGCCTAGCGACATCTCTGTACCGAGTCAAACAGTTTATCGGTATGTCCGATCTAGACATGTACTAATCATATCTAGAGTAGCTTACAGTAGCTATCTGCAACTAATACGTATACGGTATTACTTACAACACTCCCCCTGAAGGTAGCTACGGGATGAAGCGTTGCATTGGGTCTTGTCCTCCAAGGATCGCACTTCGGTGTCTTGCTAGTGCAGGTCCCGGAAGGGGTTCGGTGAACATGTCAGCCACCATTTGGTCAGTGGGGAGGTACCTCAACTTGATGGTTCCCTGTTCCACGTGGTCTTTGAGGAAGTGCCACTTCAGACCGATGTGCTTAGTCTTCTCGCTGACCAAGGCATTCTGGGAGTATGCAATGGCGCTTTGGTTGTCCTCCCAGATGGTGGTGGTTTCGGTGATGGGGGAGTTGAAGATTTCCCCCAGGAGTTGTCGGAGGTGGAGTCCCTCCTTGGTGGCGTCGGCCGCAGAGTAGTACTCGGCTTCACACGTGGATTGCGCCACACAAGTCTGTTGTTTGGACTTGTAACTGACTGGCCCGCGTCCGAGGGTGAAGAGATAGCCGGAGCGAGACTTGCGGGTGCTGCTGTCGTTGGCCCAATCAGCGTCGGCAAAGCCTGTGAGTTGGAGGCTGTGGTCCAGGTCCCCCCCCAACGTCATGCGCATGTCGATGGTGCCATGGAGGTAGCGGAGGACCTTCTTCAAAGCCTGCAAGTGTGCCTCGGTGGGCGAGGCTTGGGCAGAGCCGAGGATGCTCAACGCCGTGGAGACATCTGGGCGTGTACAAACGGCGGCGTACTGGAGGCTGCCCATGAGGCTAGGGTAGACGTCCTTGGCCACTCCTGTGAGAGAGGGCGAGTTCAGGTGTGCAAGGCCGGCGAGGAAGCCCGGGTCCATCGGAAGGGACGACGGCTTAGAGTCGGACATGCCCTACTTGGCAAGGATGTCGCGCAGGTACTTGGACTGGTCCAGCGAGATTGTGCGCGTGGAGCGATCGCGGGTAATGTGCATGCCGAGGAGTTGGGAGAGATCGCCGAGGTCCTTGATCTTGAACCGTGCTCCGAGTTGGGCTTTGAACGATGCGAGCCAGGTGGCATCATTGCAGGCCGCGGGAATGTCATCGACGTACAGGGCGATCATGGCGAACACGTGGCCGGTGCGAAAGATGTAGATGCACGGGTCGGAGACGCATTGTTGCCATCCATGGTCGACGAGCCACGCACGAAGTAGCATGTTGAACTCGCGGGGGGACTGTGCCTAACAGCGGTGTGCAAAGAGACGGCCTGATGCCCGCCGACCCCTGGGCATGTAGCCCCGGGGTGTCTCAGAGCACCTTCTCTGTATCCTCCACCCATTGTGGGGCACAAGTCGAGGCCAAAGCCATGACAGGTGGAGCGCTGCGCTGGCGGCTGAGTCGCTAGAATAGTATTAAAATAAAAAAGGTAAGCTACGGCTGGCGTGCAACCTGTGGATGCGTATTCACCCGACAGTGCACCCCCCCGTTCTCCAGCTTGGACCTGTGTGCACCATGTCCACACACGACGAGTGCGTCGGTGTGGGTGGCTGGCTATCTCCGTCGGGTGGCTGACTTAAGAGGGGTGGTGGCGGGTTTTAAAATCGCAGTTTATACTGGCGATACCGCCGACTACATGTTGAAAGTACTAGGAGTCTACAGAAACTTGCCTTCTGCGGGAGAGCTGTCGATCGCAGCTCGCCGAACCAGGTTGTCGCGCGTGAGTGACGTGAGGCGGGGGCCCATAACCTATTGAACCATGCAAACACAGTTAGTGTGGAAGATAACGTACGCAAACGTAGTTACAGTCACAGTCCCGCAAACGGAACAGTTACGGCGACAACCAGCCTACAGGCAGGGTGTCGGGACAACATAAGTGTGAGAGCTGTAGCCTAGCGACAGTTCTGTACCGAGTCAAACAGTTTATCGGTATGTCCGATCTAGACATGTACTAATCATATCTAGAGTAGCTTACAGTAGCTATCTGCAACTTATACGTATACGGTATTACTTACAACACCCCCATCACCGAAACCACCACCATTTGGGAGGACAACCAAAGCGCCATTGCATACTCCTAGAATGCCTTGGTCAGCGAGAAGACTAAGGACATCGGTCTGAAGTGGCACTTCCTCAAAGACCACGTGGAACAGGGAACCATCAAGTTGAGGTACCTCCCCGCTGACCATATGGTGGCTGATATGCTCACCAAACCCCTCCCATGACCTGCACTGGCAAGACACCGAAGTGCGATCCTTGGAGGACAAGACCCAATGCAACGCTTCATCCCGTAGCTACCTTCAGGGGGAGTGTTGTAAGTAATACCGCATACGTATTAGTTGCAGATAGCTACTACAAGCTACTCTAGATATGATTAGTACATGTCTAGATCGGACATACCGATAAACTGTTTGACTCGGTACAAAGCTGTCGCTAGGCTACAGCTTACACACTTCAGTTGTCCCGACACCACGCATGTAGGCTTGTTGTCTCTGTGATTGTCCTTTTTGCGTGACCGTGATTGTAACTACGTTTGCGTGAGTTATCTTCCACACTAACCGTGTTTGCATGGTTCAATAGAGGGGACATTGAATGGTCCCCAGATCAGTGATCAACGGACAGGTTGAGGAGGGGGCGGGATGGTTTCGCGCAAGCGGCGATGTTGCGCGGTGCAGCTGTGGCTTTGTGGAATAAGCAAGAGTCGCAAGAAACTTTGTTTACAGAGCTAGCTAACACAGGGCTAGTCGGGACACCGTGAGTATGCTGGGCATGTAGGCTTTGCATGTTCAGGTGGCCAAACCGACGGTGCCACAGTACGGGGTCACACCGGGCAGTAAGGGCAACCCGGGGTGAGGGGTTAGGTACCGACGTTGCGAATGGGCTTGAAGGGAGCTCCGGCTGGTGGGGAAGGAGGTAGAGACCGTTTCCGGACGGTTCTAGCACACCCATGCCTATGGGTACCAAAAGCATACCAGTGTCAAAGTTAGAGGGGAAGATGAATTCACATCTGCTGTGAGTTTGCATCCAGCTGACAGTAAGAAGTCTGCCGATACGCTGAGCGGAGCGAGATGATAGGTCGGGGGTGTAGAGTGCATACACAGTGCGGTGAATAAGCTGGCCAGAGGCAAGTCTAACTGAAATCCGCACTGAGCCACTGCCCTTAACGTCAACGCCGACTCCTCCCGCGCGAGAGGGAGCGGAGGGGGTATGAACTTTACGAAGTCATCTCGGAACGCGGTGAGGTTAATCGAGCAGGCGGAATCAACGACCCAGAACTGTGATAGGTTACGACCTGGGGCGAGGGAAGAGGAGAATGCCACAGAGCTGAAAGGGACACTCACCTCGTCGTCATCGTAGTCATCCGCGCAGTCCTCGAGGGTGGGAAAACTGTCGGGGTCATCGGCGGGGACGTCGTCGGCAGGGACGTCGCTCAGCATAGCAGCGTGAGCAAAGGTAGTGCCACCGGGGGCGCCGTACTTCTGGACGGTCATCTTACGCTTGGCGAGGTTCCACTTAAGGATAGCGTCATCCGGGGCAGTGCATGCGGACATGAGGTGGTTTAGGCTGCCACAAACGCCACACTTGTTGGGTCGACTACCGCGAGGATTACGGTGTGGTTGACCTCGACCGCTATGCGAGCCGCGGCCCGCAGCGACGAACGCGGAGATGGGAGGGGGTGATGCGACCGGAGCGGGTGGGTCCGGGGCAGGGTCGTCGTCCATGTTGTGCACGAGGTGGAGGATGCTGGCCATCACTTCATCAACCGACGTGAGGTAATCTATGTCAAATGCGTTGATGACGCATTGTTTCGCTTGACCGTGTGGGCCGCTGCTGGCAATACCGCGTAGCATGAGGAGACCGAGGTTGTGGGGGTGGATGGCTGTGGAGCCATGAACCATTTGGCGCGTCTCATGGTAGTCATCAAAGGTATGGCGCATGGAGTGGACATAGTCACTGAGCGAATGGCCAAGGCGCTGTCTGACCATCAGGCTCTCCAAGAGGGTCAGGGAGCGAGCAAAAGACCGACAGTCGAGGCGTTCACACAAGATGTCCCACGCGGCAGCGGCGCAGTCAGGGCGGGCCGGAGAAACGCATTTCATCGCCTGGTCAGCGCGCTAATTCGCGCTGGCTGCATGGAGGAGCAGCGTTAGGCGTAGTGTTGCGCTTGTTCGTCCAGCGAAACGCCGGAGTCGCGGATCGCCAGCTGCGGAATGAGATATGCGGCCTTGATGGAGAGGAAATTAAGGAAGGTCCTCTTCCACTGCTTAAAGTCCGTGGTCGGGCCCATGACGGGGACCGACATCTTCATGGACCGGTTGAGGGCATCCTTGTCGAAGCCGGGGGCTTCGTGCGCCGCTCGGCCGATGACTACCGGGTCAATGGTGGGGCGACGACCGCCACGGGTGGTGTGGTCGCCACGCTGGGCCGGGGGAGAATGCCGTCCATGGAAGGGAGGAGGTGGACCACTGGGAAAGGGAGAGCGGCCGGCCATGGTATGCGGCGGGCCGTACGGGTGCGAATGGCCACGGGAGGGGGGGACGAGGTGAGAGCGCGCATCCGGGATGAGAGGTCCGGGGTTGTGAAGGGCATATCCAGCGGGGGGGGGTATGGTGGGGGTGGTGGGAGGTGATCAACCGGTAGCTCATGACGCGAGGGCTCGCGGTGCGCATCGTGACGCGAGGACTCGCGGTGCGCGTCGGGACGGCGTTGTGCGACGGTGGGGTCGCCAACAAGAGCTGCAACGGTAGCAGCAGTGAAGGCCGTTTGTGCGTCCGGTGGGGCGTAGCCAAGCTGGGGATGCTCAAGCATGGGGAGGGTGTGCACGTCGTGGCCGTCCCGAAAGGGTTCAAGCTGCGCATCGCGGCGGCGCTGAGCGACAGTGGTGTCGGGATTAGCAACCGCAGCAGCAAAAGCAACAACGTCGGCCGACTGCGAGTTCAGGCGAGCGTTAATGAGCGCCATTTGCTGAAGGACGAGCGCGAGAGTATCCGGGGTGCGATCGAGAGTGCTCTGCTGAGAGCCGAGGTCATGGGAAGCATCAGGCGAAACAGGCGGAGAGTCGGCACAACGAGTTTCGGCGCCATTTCGACAGAGGGCGAGAAAGAAAGAGCAAAATAAAAAACAGGCAGCGGTAAAAACCGCTAGCCGGACTTGTGCCTAACAATGGTTTCAGAGAGACGGCTTGATGCCCGCCGACCCCTCGGCCTGACGCCCCGGGGTGTCTCAAAGCACCTTTTCTGTATCCTCCACCCAGTGTGGGGCACAAGTCGAGGCCAAGGCCAAGACAAGTGAAGCGCTGCGCTGGCGGTTGAGTCGCTAATATAATATTAAAATAAAAAGGTAAGCTAGGGCTGTCGCGCAACCTGTGGATGCGTATTCACCCGATAATGCGCCCCCCCCCCTTTCTCCAGCTTGGACTTGTGTGCACCCTATCCACAAACGACGAGTGCGTCGGTGTGGGTGGCTGTTTGTGGCCTTCGAGTAGCTGACGAAAGAGGGGTGGAGGTGGGTTTTAAATCGCAGTTTATACTAGCGATACCGCCGACTACAAGGTGAAAGTACTAAGGGTCTATAGAAACTTGCCTTCTGCGGGAGAGCTGTCGATCGCAGCTCGCCGAACCAAGTTGTCGCGCGCGAGTGACGTGAGGCGGGGGCCCATAACCTATTGAACCATGCAAACACGGTTAGTGTGGAAGATAACTCACGCAAACGTAGATACAGTCACGGTCACGCAAAAAGGACAATCACAGAGACAACCAGCCTACATGCGTGGTGTCGGGACAATAGAAGTGAGAGAGTAGTAGCCTAGCGACAGCTCTGTACCGAGTCAAACAGTTTATCGGTATGTCCGATCTAGACATGTACTAATCATATCTAGCTAGAGTAGCTTGTAGTAGCTATCTGTAACTAATACTTATACGGTATTACTTACAACATGCATATGTCACGGAACGCCTCGAAAACGTCAGCCAAGAGCAACACGTGAGCCTCCAAGTACAAGTCGTTGTAGTCGCGGAAAGTCGTGAAGCCGAACCGCTCCCACACCCATTGAGCATAAGCGTATTTCTCATCCAAGCACTTTTCGCTTGACATGTCGTTAAAAAAATCTTCTTGGGACGGCATCACGGTGTGTTCCAACTTGGCCACCGAGTCGAACGTCTTGTAGGGAAACACGCCTTTGCGGATCCCCCGGATAAGTTCATCATCGCTCAGTCCATTCTGGCTGAAGGCCTCGTGGAAACACGGTGCATTTTTCGGGTCGTCCCCAATGCGGTTCTCGGATTGGGTGCCGATCCGGGAGTTCATAAACGAAATGACGTTCAGGATCTTGTAGCCGCGAAAGTTGACCATCTTGTACTTCTCGTTGTGGTCAGGGATCACCGGTAGCTTCACGTTTTCGATATCATCTTCGTGACGGGAGACGGCTCGAATAATGAAGTGGTTGTCGTAGCCGTCTCCGTTTCGGAAAAACACCGGGATCTTCACCTTGCGAACTCACATGCGGAGGTTGCAGTCCGCGCGGCACAGTCCTATGTAGTCCCCGGTCCTGCGGTCGTGGTGGCGGACCTTGAGCTTGCTATTGCATGTATCAAATGCCTTATTGCACTCGCAGCACATGTCGGCCAAAGCGTAGGCTTTATCGTCCTTCTAGGTCATCTACATCTGAATGCTCCTCGTATATTCCTTGTTCAATTCGGGCCGGAGCTCGTACAACTTGCGCACAAACTGGTCGGCGGCATCGTCGCCGGTGCACCGGAACGTGAAGCTATCGAAGCCGGACACCTTGAACTCCATACATGCACGGATAGACACGCAACAGTGCTCGGAGCTGCACTCGGTCTTCCCACTGGGTGCTTTTCCCGTGAGTTTCGTGGCTTATGGCCTCGGAGTCGGCGTAGATCACGACGAGGATCTACGTCTTCTTGTGCTCGGCCTTGAAGCACATGGCGGGGGCTTTCCCGTCCTGATCGGGCTTTGGCACCGACACCCGCATAGGCTTGAATGCCGCACAATGGGTCATGGGGTCCTCTCGCTTGTCCTTGCTTTTGAACCCATGCAAGCACCGGGGACAATAGTGGCGCTGGTCCTTCTTGCTCGAGTTCACGAGGCGATAGAGGATGGAGATGAGAACTCAATGCTCTTTGAAGTAAAGCAAATTAAATGTCTCCTTTGTCGGCGTATTGTCTGCAAACTATACTTTGAACAGCGGAAACTGGCGAGCGTTGCGATTTTCCTCGTCGAGGCTGAAGCAAGAGATGGCTAAACCCGGGTTGTTGCTCTCGAAGCGGCAGGTATCTCTCAAGCTGGCCGGGAACGACACCCCAGTCTAATCGAAACCCATGTAGAGCTTTTCTTGGTTCTTTTTCGAGATGTAGTAGTTAACCCGCGAAGCCGTGTTCTTCGGTGGGCTCGTGGCTGCCGCAATGCAGTGCTTGAGGCACACGCGAAGCGTTGTTCTTCGGTGGGTTCGTGGCTGCCGCAATGCAGTGCTTGAGGCATATGTCATCTTGGTTTCGGATATTCACCATACCCCACGCGGAGCTGCTGTAAAACGATGAAAGCATTGCGTGGGCACGGCTGGTTCTAGTCTCGTAAGCGTGTGAGGACACTGAGGCTCTTGTCACACCACCCGGCTCCATTTCAAACCATGAGCCCTCGCCGATGTTGAAGTCCCAAGAGGCTCCGCTGGAGTTTATGATGTCTTCCCACAACTATTTCAATTTTTGATCGCTCCTTACATTGAAGCTCTTGTTCAAAATCTTCCGACTTATTTCAGTCACGTCTTCTTCTCTGTCTACCTCGGTTCCCCTGAAATCCGCTTAAGGAGATATCCACATCTTGAACGAGCTTGAGCCCCGTTTATGATGCTTTTTTAATGATGTAAACTTCTGACCGCATTCCGTTCGAAACGAAGACGTTACCCTCACCTCGATATAGGAGCTACATACGCTAGGAAATTCTGCCGGAGTCACGTGGCCAACCGACGTCGGCCTAGGGTTTATACTTATTACCTTGCGAATACGTTCGCAAACCGCGGCAATCTTCCTCGTTCCCACAGCCATCCTCTTGCGAGTGTCACGCTCCACGGGTGTGAAAACGGGGCGTGGTGGTGCATCTTCAACGTTGTCGCCCATCGGCCCGTGTTATAACGCATTGTGGCGCATAACTTCCCGACGCCTCGAGACCCTCTGCTCGGGTGAGAGACGAGCACGAGGCACGCGACCGGAGGGGGTCAACGTCGCATGTTCACGTCTTCCTTGAGCCTCGGCCCTACGCCTCTCGTTTGTGGTGCGGAAAGCCGGCGGGTAGCGGATGGGGATACGCGGCTGTGGCACTTGGCTCACATCGTTATTCATCGAGGTATCGTACACGCTGTGGTAGTAGGCATCGGTCGGGAGCTTAGAGACAAAGGGGACGCGGATTGACATCTTGTACGGTTGTATGTAAAGGATATAATATACCCCATGGATTTTCATCTGTCGAACGCGCGCGTTTAAAAGCACCTGGTCCATGGATCCAGAAATCTCGCTAGCCCATTGGTCTTGACTGACCCGCTGCGTTTAAACGCACCTTTAAATCACAAGACCCGGTTTCAGTCTCGGTCTCAGATTTCCTTGGTCTCCCGCGTGTTGTGCGGACGGAACGGCATGTGGCCTCGACTTTGCGACGGTAGTACTTTTTAGCGTAGTCTGGGTTCTTCCGGAAGAAACTAGCACGGTTGGTGGCTTTGGTCTCCATGTGACGCTCATTGTACACCCTGTTGCACTCCATGTATTCCTCCCGGTTTGCCTCACGGTATAGGCGGTTGCGGTTGCGCTTGCGTTGGGCATCGGTCACGCCTCGCACCATTTCTCTCTCTTACTACTGCTCCCCGGAGTTTTATTAATCGAAACAAACGCACGTATCTTTATCGTACGTTATTTTCATCCGTCTGCATGAGAAGCGTCGCATTCTTGGCGCGGAATCGTTTCTAGTCTGCGGCAGCGAAGTGATGGCGCAAAAACAGTTGCATGTGCTTGAATAACCCGCCAAGCACCCACTTCGTCTCGCATGACTTCCCGGTTGCGATCCACTCGGCTGCTAGGTCTCTTAACTTTATCTCGTGATCGACGTGGTAGTCCGATAGGCCCCGAAATCCCGAGGCGTTTCGGAAGGCGCAGACTTGGTCGTTTATCTCCATCCGTGAGGCGTTCAAGAGAGCATCACGCTTAGTGTCTTGTAATGGCTTACCTAGGTAGTACCGTGATGCGGCACCCGTTGGCGGCGCAGCGGTGGCGGCCCCGAAGAAATACTCACCCCCACCTCCTCTTGGTGGGCGGTGGTAACCCTATAGCCATGCCATGCCTTGCGCGGTTGAAGGTTAGGCGGGATGAAATCCGGCGGCTACTATCCGCATATCAACAGTTGTCGGGAAGCCTCAATACGGAGGGCTTTTAGAAATATCATATATACACTAGCGTCAAGATCTCCCGCTCGGCTAGTCCGATGTTTCTTTTCAAGGCTGGCTACTCCCTATTTACTCTCATGTCTACGGGCGGGACTTGTATCTGAGGGTCGTTTGGCGGCGACGAGGGTACGGACGGATCGGCTGGCGGCGGGCGTTGGAGCCTGCGGTGGACAAATGTGAAGCATCGCTTTGGCATGTCGCTTGCTAACAGCTGACGAGCCATGTGGGACTCGAGTCATGTGGGCGAGGCGAGAGACTACGCATACCGTTGGTGAATCGCAGCCGGAGGAGCGACACGATCTGGCGGCGGAGGTCCACATGATCAACCGCCGCCAGAAAACCCATGCACGGAGGGTTTCCGAGTAAATATTTCCGTACTCACAATCTTTCGCGGAACGGCGACTCGATCCATGTGTTTCACGAGCCTCTCCCCTAGTCGGTACCCAGTTACCGATAGACTGCCTCATTGAGTGTGCCTAGGGTTATCGTAACGACACGCTGCTCGTATAGGCGCCCCCCGAACAATGTAACCGGGGGAGTGACGACCGGCCACAACACGATCATACATGTGATGGAAAGCGGGCGGAGAAAGACACGGGACATGAGAAAACTTTGGCACGGACGCAAGAGCGCCCGTTGGACACAGTGTAAGGCTTAGGCCCGAAGAAGAAAGGAAGACTAGGCTAGGTGGCTAGCTGCGATGGGAGGGGCAACGATTGTCTCGGACGGGGGTGTGCGTGAATCTAGAAGGGTCCGTCGACAAAATAAGCGAGGGTTTTCTCGCATGCCTCCCCCCCCCCCCCTCCCCCCCCCCTCCCCCCCCCCCCCCCCCCAACTCCGGCACGACCGGAGTCGCACATCAGAAGAGGTTAGGTAGGCCCGACTTGACAAGCATATGCTGACCAACTTGGCTGATGAGCGCCCTCGCCGCAGCTAGAGTAGGCCACGTATCGTGGAGAATAGCGGCAATTTATATGTCATATTTGTATGTAGACCGTACTTGTTTACGTGCATGTTTTAGACGGTATCGCTACTGCCATTGGAGTATGATTGGAGAGGTTGGGATTAGTGCTTCACGGTCGAGCCCTAGCTTATGAGTCCTAATTTGGCATAGTTGGGAGGGCCTAGAGAAAGCAGTCGGTTTCACCATGTCTAGTTGTAAACAATTTCAAGTATCAAATTTACTGAGACCGGTCTCCATTGAAAAGGTTGCACCCGGTGCTCCGTCGTACTTGAAAATAAGCCCAAAATCACGATAGTTCCAATTGCAAATCACGCCGGATGCATCGACGGCCTTGGGGTGCGCCCCGTAGAGCTGCATAAGCTCGCTTTGATTCTCGGTCGCAAAAGCTCCGAGCTCCCGGATCCGCCGTTTTGCGTCCTTAATAGTGCTTCTAGTTGTAGGGTTCATGCTTTATCTAGCACGACGATATGGTTCATTGAGCTTAGCGCATGTGCGGATTGACAAAAAGTGTGACCGTAACGGCCGGCCCATTGCCAGCCCAGCCCCTACCGGCAAAGTATGACCATAACCGCGGATTGGGGTCGGACTTGGGCAGGACTCGGGCCGGGCTGGGTTAGACGGAGCTGGGTTAGAAATGCTATGAGAGGGTTTGAACCCACGCCTCCCGGAATGGAGTTGTACGCCTTATCCAAGTACCACCCCAAAAGTCGGTGCCCGATTGGAATATATTGTGTATATGAATTCCGCGTAACGTGCATACACTGCAACCACCTATGTGTGGAGGGCCAAGACTCCCCCGGAGTCCAGCGTACATATGTGTCCATTAGCAACCCTACGGAGGGATATTAACACTCCCCCTTAATGGACATCATCCCATGAACTCCGGCCAGTAACCTCGCAGTAAACGCGGAGGGCCCTACGGATGGATATTAACACTCCCTCCTAAAGGACATCATCCCATGAACTCCGGCCGGTAACCTCGCAGTAAACGCGGAGGGCCCATAATCTGTTAGAAATGCCATGAGGGGGGTTAGAACCCACGCTTCCCGGAACGAAGTTGTACGCCTTATCCAAGTACCGCCCCAAAAGTCGGTACCCGATTGGAACATATTGTGTATATGAATTCCGCGCATCGGGCATACACTGCGACCACCTATGTATGGAGGGCCAAGACTCCCCCGGTTTCCAGCGTACAAATGTGTCCATTAGTCGCCCTACGGAGGGATATTCACAAGGTCGGGTCGGAGTTGGATCAATACAACTATCGCCGCGGGGTCCGACGTTTGCATCGCCGAAATGTCTCCTCGTCTCGAGTATGCGACTTTCGACTTCGTCGACTGGCTTCGCTGTCCGGTCTAGTAGACGCGGGCCGGACCGGGGCTGGATTCGGGCCGGGCCGGGCTAGGTAGTGGCACAGGTCTCGACCGAAGCTAGGGTGAGGGCAAAACTGGCCGTCCGATTGCGTCGGCCGGCTAAACGTTTTCCGGGAGAGAGTGAACAAACAAGCGCGGAATGGCCACTGTTTTCGCTCGCCACTTTATCGCTCCCGAAAATGTGACCATACCGCCCTTTTCTCCAACTCTCTCGCTACAATGATGGCAAAACTACGACATAGTATTAATATAGCGATGCAATATAATATATTCGTAACTGATAATTCGGATTACTCTCGATATCATTTTAAATAATGAATGGCGGCGAGGTCTGCTGTGCGGTGAGACGACAGCTGTCTGTCGCAGTTCCGACTGACGTCGCTTAATCGTGATTTAATTAATATATTCCCGGTTTCCTCCCAGCTGCCGCCTTTGGCTTTGGCGTCGTCTCCGTCCTCTTGCGTGTGTCTCCTGCTGCGATTGTTTCTTGAGAGACCACCTAGGAAAGAGCGGGGTTGTCTAAGGTTTCCCCTCGGAGAAGTGCATCAGGTGGCTGTGGAGGGTGTCGCACTCTGCCCGTCTGGCGGTGTGAGGGTACGCAGAGACGAAGAAAGAGACCGAATAATATAAATAGAAGGCTGCCCGTTCGATCTCCCACGTCTTGCCTCGCCCTTGACAGCTTGCTGCGCGCCCATTCCTCCGCAGCGAGGCGTGATGACGGACCAGTATGAGTTGGTGAGTATGTTCACGAGCACTCCGCGCCTTCTCCCCCCCCTGTGATTGCTCTGCCCGCGAAGTGTTCGTCCTCTACGCACTCCGCAAGCCGCGGCTCACCCGCGCAACGCCCCCATACCCCCGACCCCCGCACAGGACGGTGCACGATCATAAATCTTGCTATTCTCGTGAAATTAATGAAGTGCAATAATAGCCTATCGCGCAACCGATTTTCCCTCCATTCGCGGGTCCCTCGCGTAGCTTGCCGAGGCGACCGCCGCCTTCTTCCCCGTCTCCCCCGCCCCTTTCACCGATGCGCAGCACATCAGCCGCCGGCAAACACACACACACACACACACACACACACACACACACACACACACACACACACACACACACTGCCTCGTAGATGTCAGACGACCTGCTGTTTCCCTTTTTCCAGTTTGAGCGTCCCGCTTTTCCCTTTGGCGTATCTCCTGCCCGCTATTCCCTGGTTCTGTGGTCCGAGGCTGCGGATTCGGCCGTCATAGGTTATACCGTGGTCGCTTACTGTGCCGGCAGCGCCTCCTGTGTTAATTGAATGTAAAGGGGGGCTGTGGTGGCGATGAAACAGTACCCCTCGCCTCCCTCTGTTGCTGCGCTCTGCTTTAAGCGCCGTGCTCAGAGGTTCACGGCGATCCGTTTATGCATGCATCAGCAACAGCTGTTCATGGTTTGCATTAGTTGCTGCCGTTCATAGCTGCTGCTGTTATGGCGAGGATTGATCGAAGGAGGTGGATTATGACAGGGGCTGGGGAGCACCTTGTCTTCCCCATGGCTTTGGTGAGTGGTTAAATGCTGTGACGTGCGCATTTAGGTGAAGGACATTGGGAGCGGAAACTTCGGGGTGGCGAAGCTGATGAAGCACAAAGCAACAGGGGACATGGTGGCCGTGAAATTTATCGAACGCGGGGAGAAGGTGCGGTGTGACGGGCGGCATGTGATGAAGGTTATGATGCTGCATGTTGTTGGCGTTTGTTGTCCCTCGAATGCCAACGCCTGTGTGTGCTGAACTGGCAGGTAGACAAAAACGTGGAGCGTGAAATTCTGAACCACAGGTCGTTATACCACCCGAACATCATCCGGTTCAAGGAGGTCTTCATAACGCCGCAGCACCTGGCCATCGTGATGGAGTATGCTGAGGGCGGGGAACTGTTCGAGCGAATCTCAAAAGTGGGGAGGTTTGACGAGAGCGACGCTCGGTACTTCTTTCAGCAGCTCATCTCCGGGGTCTCCTACTGCCACAAATCGGGAGTGTGTCACAGGGACCTTAAGCTAGAGAATACGCTGCTGGCGACTCCCACGTCGGGCACCATGCCAGACGTCAAAATCTGCGACTTTGGGTACTCCAAGTCACTGCTGCACCACTCTCAGCCAAAGTCCACTGTCGGAACGCCTGCCTACATCGCGCCAGAGGTCTTGCAACGCAAGGAGTACAAGGTCCCCCCCCCCCATCTCAAAACACATCCACCCATACGCGCCCACCCCCTCCCCTTCTCAATGGTTAATCACTCACTCGACCAGTCAGATTCGCATCCTTTCTCTCATACACAGAAGCACACAATTGCATTCACTCGCTCTCTCTTGGAACTGTCCCAGTAGCCTTCAATTATCACCCCCGACACGCACGCCCTTCGCTCTGTGCTCACGCATTCGCTCATGAAGTCTTTTGTCACGTCGCGTCTACTTCCACAATCCACGGCGCACAAATCCGTCGCACAATTTAGTCACCCTAACGCACACCCAGTATTCGCTTAGTCTGCAACACTTGCACAAAGCAGTACATTCTCCTTGCGCTGCCTGTGTCTTTTATGTGCGATCGGACGGTGTTATGGTATGGTGTGGGTGTTTTTATGGGTGTGGAGCTTTTTGCTGTTGGTATGGGACGGGTATCTGCCAACCAATTGCTGAAGCGGCGCGTGGATGTGAACGCAGGGGGAGAACGCGGATGTGTGGTCATGCGGCGTGACCCTATATGTGATGTTGATTGGGGCGTACCCCTTTGAAGACCCTCAGGACCCGCGCAACTTTCGTAAAGCCATTCAGCGCATCATGAGCGTCACCTACACTATCCCCTCCAACCTGAAGCTTTCGCCGGAGTGTGTGGACCTCATGAAACGCATCTTCGTGGCGGATCCGACACAGCGAATCGACGTCGCAGGAGTCATCGCGCACCCTTGGTTCCAGCAAAATCTCCCTGACGGCCTCAGGGTACCTACCGCCCACTCCCCCGTTCGGTATCTCAATTCTGCTTGTAGTCATGGCTTACATCTAGTCTGTGTTTGTTTGTGTGTGTGAGTGTCGAAGTCGGTGTGTGGATGGGAGTGTGTTTCGTGTGTGTGCCTCTCATGTTGTACTGTTTGTTGGATACTTGCAGGAGAAGATGAACCTGCCGCCCACTGAAAACCCGTGCGAGCAGTCGGAGGACACCATCAAGGGGATCGTTGCGCAGGCGCGCATAGCGCCCGAGGGCTACGGCCCACCTGTTGATGCGGACTATGGCGACGACCTCGTGGACGACCAGGTGGATGACTACTTGGGTGAGGACGATTGAGTGTTGGAGAGTAATGTCGGGTGTAGGGATGTAACCATCGTGCAAACTGAGTACGAGTTCCGCAGCAACCACTGCACCCCCCTCCCCCTCCCGTCTTTCCTTTTGTTTTCGCTGGGAGGGTGTGGGAGCGCCCACCATCTCCAGTTTAATAAATTTACAGTCTTAAATCCGAGGTTGGGATGAATGGGTTGAATAGCGGCAGGTGATGGGTGTCACAGGCCAGAGGGGTCGATGTCAGCAATCTGCGACAGCGTGAGTGGGCTCCCCCTGCCTTGCCCTCCCCCCTCTATCGTTGTGTCTGCCGGCGACTGCAGCCCTAGGCTGTCCCGGCTGGCGCGGAGGCAGTACGTCTCTTTGCTGTGCGCGTACACCTGCGATGCTGCCACTCTGTGGTGACTGTATTCGCGACGGCGGTCGCTGGGGGAGTCGGGGGGCGAGGCGAGGGCAGCGCTGGAGCGACCGCCGCACGGGCTGTCCTCCGCCCAAGAGCGCGCTTGGGCGTACGCAGCAACAGCCGCGGAGCCGCCGACCTCCCGAGGCGTGGGCGTCCGCTCCCCGTCCCCCTCCAGCAGCTCATCCAGTGCCCTGCTGTCCCTCCCAAGCGCCGTCGTACCAAAAGCGCCCCGTCTAAACGTCAAAAGCGAGCTGGGTGCTCGCGCGGGGTCCTCGCGCAACTCGGCATACGTCTGGAACATCCGGTGACAGCACGTTTGTCATAAGAACAAGTGGCAAGATCACTAAAAGCAGCTGATGAATAACTCTGAGATGCTCTGTCACATTCTTCATGTCAGTCTCCCTCTCTTCAGTTGTCTCCTGAATAAGTTGTTATTGGCAATTTCGTTTTCAATGCCTGGAGTAACACAGTGTCGGTCCTATATAAGCAACAGGCTCAATTCACTTGTTCTTAAATATACAACCTTGATACTCGTTGTGCACGCGTTGCTTACCAACATCAGCAGGGTACGCTTGAAGGAGCAAAAACTGGACAGAAAGTGAGATGGAAATAGAGAAACCCATGTGGTGCAATCAAAAGGGCCATACTATCATGGGACCGCGACAACGATAGAGTTAAAAGGACGTCACATGGTACAATAACAAACACGTAGCGCGACACAACCGAGAGACGCTCCTCACTATAACACCAACGGACCATGGAAATGACGCCCCCTCACAATCATAACTTTACGTAATGTAAGTGTTGCTTGGGGTTACAGGCGGTTGCCAGTCTCTACCTGCTGATACTGCTGGATGCTGTCGACGGTGGGAAGATGGGACACCCGCGCCCGGAGAGTCTCGTTTTCGCGGTGGACCTCGTTCAGCTGCTCCTGCACTCGAGCCACCTCCTCCATCATGCTTCGCTGCATCCCCGCCTTGGAGTGCGACAGGCTCGTGTTCATTTCCTCCAGGCGAGCCACCTCCTGCTCCCAACCACGCCGGCAGCATGTGCACGCGCTGTCATGCAGTGCTGTCACAAACGATGCAGTCGGGCGATAACAAAGTGAGGAAAGGGCAGGCGGCGGGGGAGAGGCAGGACCCTCTGCAGTAATTCAAGCATGGAGCTGCTTGCTGAGGCCTCCTCCAGCGCCTTCTTCAATTCCCCGGCCAACTGATCCCGCTCGTCCGACACCTGAGCAGCGGCGTGTGTATTGTTACAGCGGCAGGCCAGTGGAATGCGGCTACTGCACATCATCAGGTAGACAAATGCGACGCCCTAACCAAATGCAAGGCATGTAAATGCACCTCTTAATACACATTATCATGAGACTACCAAAAAAATGGGGTGGGGGAAGTATGGGCTCCACAGTTTGAAGATGAGGGGGTGCAATAAGCCACTTAAGCTGGAAGCAAAAGTGGCACAACCTTCTCCCGGATCCATAGGAATGACAGCGAACCAAGATAAGTAAAATTCCCAAGCTCTGTGGTGGCCTGGCAAGTGCGGGATATGTAAGATAGTGCGGGATAGGGTATCGCGAGGGTGAAGAACAAAAGTTACTCGTCGGGATGCCTGGTGGCAAGTGGATCGCCTCACATAACGAGCCAGACAGAGCAGCCGTTCCAATTCATGTACATACGATGTTAACGGATGTCATTGTCGATAAAGGCAGCAGAGAGTTGGCATTTTCCTTATGTATCTTGCATTAGGTGTGCATGTGTTTGAGAGGGAGAGGGAGAATGGAAGTGCGTGCGTGCGTGTGCTTGGATGGAGAGAGCTGATGTACGGCATTACGTTGCATAGCTCCTGCAGGAGCTGGTTGTGCTTTGCCTGTGCGCTTGCGTCGACCGCCTGCTTTGCACTGGCCAGCTCCCGCTGCAACCGATGGCATTCCGCCTGCAGCTCCTCCGCCTCCCTCTCCCTATCACCCGCTTCCTTTGTCAGCGCGCGATTGCTGCTCTGCAGCTTGTGGTTCGCCTCGGTGAGGGAGTCACAGTCGGCATGGAGGTTTGCTATTTCGCTATGCAGGTCTGCCCTTCCCCTCGTCAGCTCCGCCTCAAGCTTGGCTACCTTCGCAGTCGCGATGCGTGCCTCCGTCTCTGCCTGCCCCGTTCGCTGCTGGTAGCTCGTACGCTCATCTACCCAGGACATCTGCAAGGCCGCAAGGTTGCAAGTCCAATTACGGCGCTTTTTGTAAAGATGTGTGCGTGTGTGTGCCAGTGCATTCAAGTATCGGTGTGCTTGTATGTGTGTAAGTTGTACATGTGCATGCCTTTGTGAGCGTGTGTGTGAATGCATGCAATTATCGGGGTGTGTTTTGCGTATATGTGTGTGTTCTACTTCGTGTGATTCAAGCGTACAAGTGTGGTCCAGTGCAAATGTATTAACTAACGAGCGTGGAACTGTGTGCATGTGTGTGTGCGCGCGCACGGGAATATTTACCGCGTGTGTAGAAGGGGGGGGGGGGGGGGGGGAGTTGGTGTGTTCTCCTTGGACCGGTGTGGGTCCGTGCAAACGTATAAATGCATTTCAAATTGTGTGTGTGTGTGTGTGTGAGTGAGTGTGCGTGCACGGGTCAGGAAACTTTGTGCAAGCCGTTTGGATGCGTATCTATTTCACTATATATAATAGATGTGTATCGACGAGCATTTGCGTACAAGTGTGTGTCTGTGTCTGTGTGCGTGTGTTGTGTTCGCATGCATCTATGCGTGTGCCTGTTTGTGCCATCGATGTTAATCTCATCTATGCGGATGTGTGATTCACTGCGAGTGCATAGATATCTTCACACCTGTGTTTGCGAGACAACACCCTGCGCGAATTTATTCAGGCATACTTGTGACTGCTTCGACACGGTTTATGAGTTTGAATGTCGTGAATACTACATGTACCTGTGTGTGTGTGTGTGTGTGTGTGTGTGTGTGTGTGTGTGTGTGTGTGTGTGTGTGCGTGTGTGTGTGTGCGTTTGTACGCACTCGGAATTTGCATGGTGTGAGTGTGTGTAAATACTACATAATTTTCGCTTGTGCATATACGAATAAAGACGTGTGTACAGATGGACTGCGTAAACTGTAGCGGGAGGGAGCCGAGACCGCAGCGCGCTTGTGCTCTTCCTTAAGCTCCTTCAAGCGCTGCTTCAACTCATCCTGCTGTCGGGTGGCCGCCGACGTGATGTCATCCAGCGCGGCCACCATGTCCCGCCTCGCAGCTTCCACACCGCGCTTGCCGTTTCGCTGCTCATTCGCCACCTGGTCGGCCAGCTGTTCTGCTCGCGATCGCTCCCGTCGCACGTCCTTCGCATAGATGAAAAAAGCAAAAGCCACGCTCAACACGTCGAGCACACTCGTCCAACTAGTCAGTCAAAAGCCAAAAACTTCATTAATAATCATGCGCATTTCATCTGCGCAGGGTCAAACTCGGAAGAGATAATAAAGAATCTTGTGCTTTCATGGTCGAGGGATTGTGCCCCTTCGCTTGAGCCCCTTCGCAAACAGACTCAAGCGAAGGGGCAATGCCTGTTGCGGACTAAATAAGTTAAGTGACATGGGAAAAGGCAGGGAGAAGGGGGGGAGGGAGCCCGCCAATGAAACGGACACATACGGGACGCACATCCTGCAGGCCCTCGGTGTCCTCCTTTAACTGAGCGTACCGTAGCTCCACCTCAGTGAGCCGTGCCGCCGTCGAACTTTCACTTGCTTTGCTGTTTTTCGACTCCGCCTGCAGACGCATCACGCTGGCCTCCGCCCCCTCCTACACGTCAAACAAACACACACACACACACACACACACAACAAACACAAGGTGGCCACCATCATGGTCTCGTTGCGCCCCCACTACGTACAGTTGCCCTGGAAGGGCAAAAATAAGAGAAATCACTGAGTGCTGTGTCACGCCCCGCACCTTTTGCTCCTGCAGATTTCGGAGCTGTTCCTCGAGCCGGCGGATCTCCAGCTGCGCTTTGCTGCAGGTCGATACCCACATCACTCGTGTTGACAACGGTGAAAATTACGATGATGGCAGTGAGAGAATAAAGGGAATTGGGGGCTGTGGGTAAGGGTGGAGGCCCGCTTGCCTTAGGTCCGTTTTGTACGAGGTGGCCACGTCGCGCTGCTCCGTCAGCTGCACCGCGAGCGCGACCCCCTCCTCGCGCCCCTTCGCCACAGCGTAAAGGAGGCGCGAGCTGATGTCGTGGCCTCCCACAGCGGATAGCTCGTGCACATTAACATCCAGCGCGTGCCTGACGCCGCATCATTCCCATTCAGGACAACCCTCCCACAGACGAAGCACCAATGTGTGGGGCGGGGGGTCATGAGCAAAGGTGTCGTGCCTCGTCACCTCAGCGTGTCTATCTCCTTCTTCTGCACGCGCTGCACATCCTCCGCTGTCACCAGTCTTGTCTCCGTTTCTCGCAGTGCCTCCTCCATCGCCTTCACCTGACCCATCACCAGCCTCGGCCCCTCAGCCCCTCCCTTACCCCGTCACTCTGGCTCGCCACCCACCCGCACCATACCTGACATTTCAGCCTATGCTCTATTTTCCAGCCAGAAAAAAACATGCCAAATGACCTTTCTTTCCCCCACTTACCTTTGCTTTCGCCGCCTTCCACTCCCGGCTCATTTCGTTCAGCCCCATTTGCGAGTTTAGCTTACTTTCCAACTTGCGACTGTGCGCCTGGTCCTGCGCGTGCGCAACCTGCGTGCACTCACACCCACTCAGTCTTCGTGATCCCACTATAAGTGTACACATGAGCTGAGAGGATGGGATAGAAGGGGAGGGGAGGGGGAAGGGGGCTGTTTGCACCTCCAGTTGGTCCCGTTCCGCCCCCAACCGTTCCACTGAGCGTTTGGCCATACCGAGCTGCTTCTCCCGCGTCTCCAGCGCCCCTCTCATCGCCTTCATCTGGCCACAATAGCAACGTGCCCCGGCAAAAACCCGGTCTTGGGTAGTCTTGAAGTGCGACAAACACACGTACCCTTTCAGACAGACACGCGACCAGCGCGACACACCTTTTGACGGAAGTCGTCATTTTTGGACTCCGCTACCTCCGCTCGTTTCGTCAACGCTGCGATTTCCTTTTGCAGCGATCTGGTTTCCTGTGAGCAGCCGCCATGCCCGATACATCAGCCTACGCCCCCCCCCCCCCCCCCCCCCCCCTCTGTGTCGGCCTCTGCCTCGCAGTTTGCGCACATCCAAAGGGACGGAAAAGCGGGGCGTCACGCGCACCTTTTGGTTGGCAGCCGCAGCACTCAGTCCTGACCTCCCTCGGTTACCCTTCCCCTGCCAGAGAGGGAAAAAGGGCAACGCCAGAAAATTCAGGGAACGCGCGGGAGGGGCATGGCGGCGGGAGTGGACGGGTGCGTTGGACGGACCCGGCTTCGCCCCGGACTGTTCCCGTTTCCGAGTGCTCCCATCAGCCGAGTACCGTCGCTGAAGTTGGTGGGCTCCAAACTGCCCTCCAGAGAAAAGCCCAGCTCATCATCTAGCGCCTCCCAAGAGCCCATCTTTATATCTCCCTCAATCCCGACACCTGTGCGAGGCGTCGACGGTTGGGTTGACGCCACGAGGGTCGGCCGACAGAGCGCCGCGTTTCCTCTGCGCTACCGGGGCGTCTTAACGCAGGAAACCGCGTGCGGGAACATGCCCTGACCCGCACTGCAATAACTAACTATATTGCTAGCGGATGACCCACGCCCTGCTGGTGCTTGTGAACCACAAGGTGGGTTGAGAAGTTTGAGAGTCAAGACAACGTATGCCTGTGTGGAAGCGTCAAAGGCTTAGCTCGTGAATCGTGACTGCTTTATTAACCGCTCATCGTCGCTGCGCGGTGGGCTCGTAACTTATTATTATTATTGGGCGGACGGAATGATATGATAATGAAAGACAGTACGCGTACTTGTACCGTGTCAGCTGTACTACGGGTACTGGTACTATTATTGGAGTAGTGCAGTTATTTTTTTATTTTTTTGCGCCCCCGGGATATGTGACTGGCAGGGAACCCGTGTGAGTGCAGTCATACGTTTGCAGGGAACCGATGGTACCCTGTGTGCAACAGAGGAAAGAGGTTGGTGATGATTACAAAAGTGACGGCTGCGTGTGTGCACACACGCTGCCGTTGCTATACAGTCGACACACATTGCGCATTGCACGCGAACTGGTGTGACTAACATGTACGGGTATCGAAGTACTATGATAGTATGATAGCCCCTCTAGATCATTGACCGGATGTGTTAGTCATTTGATCCTAAGCACCGCTTGAGGAGCATGTTGTGCTTGGGTGAGGAAGAGCCTTGGTCAATCCATCGGCAAGCAAGTCGGAAGTAGGAATGGAGATGACGGCGATGGTCCGCGCATCCACGAGCTCGCTCGTGTAGTGGTGGCGAATGTCGATATGCTTGGTCATGTCTGATGCCACATGATTGCTCGCGTCTTAACGGCGCCTTCGTTGTCTTCATACACGGAAGTGAGCCCGCGCTGGTGATGGTGAATGTCGTTGAGAAGTTGGCAGAAGTGGACCGCACTTGGGCTACACGACTAAGGGCGACATACTCTGCCTCAATGGTGGTAAAAAAGGGCCACAACGTCTTCTTGCTAGGAAGTCCAAGTGATGGCACCAACGTTGAGCATGACTACCTCCCTTGGCTGGGAGAGACGGGTGGTCGTGTCAAGTGCCCATTATGAATCTGAGAAGACAGTCATGGTAGTACGGAGGTGTGGTGCGCATGAGCCAGAGTTGTCATACATGATGCCCAAGGACCGTGTGTCATTGAGGCAGCGAAGGAAGCGCTTGGGCTCCTTCAATTGGATTTGGAGAGGGGCATTATGATGGCGGCTGATGACGTTGATGGCGAAGGCGATGTCATGGTGTGTACACATGCACAAGAAGTTGACATAGCCAAGGATGGCGCGAAATGGCTCGTGGTCAGCCGGCGAGAGGGGTACCTAATTGGAAGGAGAGGCGGAGTCGACATCCCGGTATGACGTTAGTGAGTGTGAGACATTGGAAGAGTGGAGGGACTGCTGTCGAGCATGCCATATTTGTCGAGGAGCTCCGTTGTGTATTGATTTGGGACAGCCGAGCGGTGCCATCAAGAAGGTCACGGGTGATATCCATGCCAAGGATGGAAGTGGCAAGGCCAAAATCAGTCATGTTGAACCGCTGGCATGTGTGTGCCTTGGCGGTGGTTACTTGGTCGAGGGAATCGGAGACGAGGATGTCGTCGACGTAGACCACGACAATGCAAATGCCATGAACGGGGTGGTTCATGGAGTATAGGCCGGTGTCGGAGGTGGGGCGCTTGAGGCCAAAGGAGGGGGGAGTGGTGTTGAAAAGAGAGTGCCACTCACGGGCATAATGTTTGAGGCACTATAACTACTTTTGAGAAGGCGCAAGACGCGGGAGGTGCCGTCGGCAACGCCTTTGGGCTGACGCGTGAGGATTTCCCCTTGAAGATCGGCGTTGAGGAAGGTTGTTTCAATGTCAAAAGAGCGAGCATGCATGCCCCGGGCGGCCATTAGGGCGAGAAAAGTGCGAAGGGTGCTGAGTTTTACGATGGGGGAAAAGGTGTTGGAGTAGTCGACGCCGAGACGTTGACTGAAACCTTGTGCAACGAGCCGGGCTTTGAAGCGATTGACCGAGCCATCGGGGTTATACTTGATTTTGAAAACCCATTTGTTGCCAATGGCGTGACGACCAAGCGGGAGGTCAGCCATTCGGAAGGTGCCTTTGTCATGAAGAGAAGTGAACTCCGACCGGATGGCGGCTTTCCATTCAGAGGCTTTTATAATCAATACTTACTAGTTATTAGTTACAGACAGCTATTGTAAGCTATTCTAGATGTATTTAGTACATGTCATGACCAGACACAATTATACAGTAGACATTGGTCTAGCGAGTCGATAAAGACTTCGCTAGACATGACTCTTCACTTCCTTCGTCCCGACACCAGGCCTCAAGTTGGTTGTCTTTATGATTGTCCTTTCTGTGACTGTGACTGTAACTTCGTATACGTTACTTATCTTCCATACAAAACGTGTTTGAACATTTTTACATGTTACGGGCCCCCACTTCAAGTCACTCATACGCGACCACTTTCTTCGGCGAGCTGCGATCTACGGCGCTCTCCCGGAAGGCAACGCCCGTATTTCTTTTAATTTTTTGTGTACTTAATCAATGTACTCAGCGTAAACCCGCTAGTACTCACTTGCTACTTCACCCCGATAAGCACCACCGACGTCAACTGCTCGAGGACGTCGGTCAACCAACCACACAAAGCGGACTCGCTTTGTGTGGAAAGGGTGCAAACATGCCCAAGATGGAGACGGGGGGGGGGCGCATTGGTGGGTGAATACGCATATACATGGTGCATGACATCTAACTCTCTCTCCTTATAAATATGCGCCTTTGCTTAGCCTCGAAGGTGCCGGTCGCTGCACCTAACGTATCCGTGGCTGTCACTTGTACCCCACAGTGGGTAGAGGATACGGAAAAGATACTTTGAGACGCCCCGGGGCATCATGCCGAGGGGCCATCGAGCGTCATGCCGTCTCTATATAATTCACCGCTAGGCACAAGTCCAACTTGTGATTTTTACACTGCTTTGGCGTCAACAGTTTGTCATGCCGGCTAAACGGAAGAACCCGGGAAAACCCTCGCAGCCTCTCGATCCGTTGGGGTCGTCGCGGGGTTAGAGACTCCCCGTCGCCTGCTCCTCGCTTGATTGTTATGGCTACCCTTATGGAACCGTTGGCCGTCATCACATGTTGGCTTAACGCGCAATTGGCCGACACTAAGCAGCTTATACAGCGTGACGCACTGCGCGATCACCCGGATCCTATCTCGGTCGACCCTCCTTTCATGCCCCCGCGGCCTCTTCATGCTCGTCCGCCATTGTTTCCACATATTCGGTTGCCACCTACCGTGCCCCCCAACGTGTCAACACCTCGAGCTGGACCGACTACGCGGATAGGTCGCCGCCCTACCATCGACCCCGTCGTCGTTGGTCACGCGGCTAGTGAGTCTGCGGATTTACACAGTTACTTCATCAACCGGTGTATGAAGTTGAACGGGTAGGCCAACACGGAGATCTGCCAGTGGCGTAACATGTCCCCCTCCTTCATGTCGCTTAATTCCGCTTGATCCCGAAGTTGGCATTGAGAGACGCATGCGCCTACCTCAATAAACATGCACAAAGCTACGCCTTTGCTCTGCTGCTTCACGCTGCCGGTGACAGCGGACGCGATGATCAAGCAGTTAGGTGCGTCATTGCAGCCCGACCCGATTGTGGGGCTGCTGACTGGGAGATACTCTACGAGCGCCTCGACGCCCGGTCTTTCGCACTCTCTCTCTCTCGCGCTATTGGACAATATCTTGCTTCCGTAACGACCATGCCAGTCCGTCGCTACATGATGCGGCAGTCATTCGACGACTACAATGAAACTTGTCAGATAATTGACGGCTCAACGGCCATCCATCCGTACAACTTGGGCCTCCTCATGTTGCATGGCGGCTCAAGCTACTGATTGTGTGGACATGCCAAGTAGTGCGCTATCAACACGTCCGACACTAATTTCTTCATGTTTGCGGACGAGGTGATGGCGAGCATATTCCACATGGCTCAACATATGGAGGAGAAGCTTTCTTTTCATGTCGATCTCGTTGCTGCCCCTCCTCATGATACTATTCCTCCCATCAATGCCTTCGGGGCCGCTGGACGCGGGCTATCTTGAGGGCGCCACCATGACACTCGAGGCGGATGCGGTGGTCGTGGCCCCCTGCCGAATAAGTGCTCCGCGTGCGGTGGTGTGGACCACATATTGCCCTCTTGCACATCGTCGGATGACGCGCTCCTAAAGTGGACACTTGCCAAGCGCATGATGATCGTTCAAAAGTATGGCACGCCAAGCGGACCTGCGTCTCACAACGCTCTACTGAGCGATGTACACGGCTCGGATGCGGAGAGCGGTGTGCCAGGTGCCGGACCATATGAGATGGAATGCATATATGAATATGATGATACAAAGATTAGTGTCTCATTCGGCTTTGCTGCGTTCCTTGCCTCTGCACTCCCGGGCCGTGACCTCTCACAGTTTTGGGTGGTAGACCCTGCATGTTCCATCAATCTCACAGCATTTTGAAGTGAGTTCGTAGGCGCCCGCCGGCGGCGCAGCGGCGGCGGCCCTGGAGGGGGGTGTGCTTGCAGGCCCGTCGGCACCTACCTCTGCCTCCACGCGGTCCCGCGGTGGGCGCATGTGACCTTCTAGCCGTGCTATGCTTGGTATGGTAGAGGTCTAAACAAGGTACTGGCATCTGCGATCCGTGTGATCAGCAAATTTTGGGACGCCATGGACGGCGGGGTTTGAAAATCAGAATATCCGTACACCAACACTAACATCCCAAGCTCGGGCAGTCCGATGTGTTTCTTCGCGACTGAATACTCACAGATACTCTCCGGATAAGGAGGCGGGGGTGGTGCATGTGATATTGTTTTTGGTGAGGAGGGTACGGAGGGATGCGGTGGGATGCGGGCGTTCGATATGGAGGTGGACAGCCGGGAAACAACGCCGGGGAAGCGCGCTCGCTCGACGTCGACTAGCGCTCACGAGGTCGAGCACACCCATCAAGAGGGGTGGAACTTGACATCTGCAGCGAGGAGGACAGTCCCGGCGAGAGAAGCGGCACGGTCTGGCGGCGCGGATATTAGATCGGCCACAGCCATAAAATCCCCGTGCGGAAGGTTTCGGTTAAAACTTCCGTACCAAGCAACTTTTGAGGTCGGAGCCCCGATCCTACCTTCTCAACCATCCTCTCCTCTCGTCGGTGCCCACCGTCCGGTGACGGTAGGATGCCTCAGGCGGTGTGCTAGGGTTATCGCGAGTGCACACCGCCCACGGCGTCTCCCTAGCCGCGTAAACTACATGGAGAGGGTACGGGCGGTATAGTTCGGATCAGCCGGTGCCGGAAGCAATTGGCGGCTACCCGGGACAAGGCAAACGCGACAGTAGAAGCGACACACGGCAACCAATTCTGGCTATGGTTTTCTTCCCCTTGCCCCAAAGGGAGGGGAGGCCTAGGCTAGGAGGCGAGCTGCGACGAGAGGAGCGGCTATTATCTCGGACGAGGGTGTGTGTGGATTGCGTCGGGGCCTACGACGATCTCGGGGAGGGTTTTTTCGCTTGCCCTCTCCCCCTCATGTACGACCGGAGTCGCACATTAGCCTAGGTCAAGCAGGCCCGACTCGACCCACACACGTTGACCATCTAGCATGATCAACACCCTCGAGCGGCGGGAGCGGGCCGCGCATCGTGGAGATGGCGACACAGCATTTTTCATATTTTATCGTAGCGAAAGACAATGTCTTTCCATGTATGATTTATATTATCTTGTTAATGCCGACGTGGGGGGTCGGGGGGGGGGGGGGGGGGGGGGGGTTGGATTAGGAGGCCCCCGGCGTTCCCAAGGCTGAGATGGGAGCCTTGAGAACGCGCTGAGACAGCAACTAGTTTATCGGTACTTGTTGCTAAGGAAATAATTTCCAATTTTTTTTTCGTGCCATTCGAGCACCCTTCGGGCACATCTCGTGCGGGTGTTGACGTGTTTGGGAGCGGCAAAGTTGTGATTGTCGTCCCGCTTGTATCTTGGCAAGTAATACATCGCAATGCTCACGCGTTATATACTCTTGACTTCTCGGCGCTCTTAGACAACGCATTGGCCGCCTTGTAAGTGTCAGCTCGATGTAGTCCCACAGCGGCCGTGAATTCATTTTCCCGATTGACTTGGAAATTGGTTTGCTATCATTGGTCCCCACAAGAATGAGCGTGCTAAAGCCGTCGGGAAACGGCCTCTACCTTCTCAAGCACTCGACCCCGTGTGGGAGGCTGTCCTCCGTGGATAGAATTGTTGTGTTAGACACTGATGTCGCTCTCACTGCTTTGTGCGACCCGATTATATGGCACAAGCGCTTTGGACATGTAAGCATGCAAAGCCTTCATGCTCAACATACTAATATGTTTCTATATTTCGCCTTTTATGCCTAGTTGTATAAATAGTATCTTTTGTGACTCGTGTCTGTTAAACAAGGCAAGTGCAGCACCTCGCAGTACATTGGCTTGCGCAAAGCCTGCGCGACCCCTGATGAATATGTCCTCGGACATATGGGGCCCCCGTGAATGTGCCGTCAACGCACGGTCTGCGCAAGTGCCCCCTTGTCATCGACCATCGCACTAACTTTATGTGGATTAGGTTCTAGAAATCAAAGGATGATACTTGCAGGGAGTTGGAATCTATTCTGCGCTAAGCACGGCATCTACACGCCCGGTTCCACTACGCATCTGTTGCATTTGCACCGGTTCTGAAAATCGATTTGGACTCGGTGTTTGAGGCCGCTGCGACACATTAGATGTGCGGTCGCGTGGGTGTTGGTGTTCAGTTTTCTGCCTCCTACGCTCACCACATGCTAGGGAAGGCGGAACGGCCATGTCGCACAAATAGGGACAACGCCTTTGCCATGATGCACAGTATTTATGTTCTCAACTTTATGTGATCATGCGCGGTCAGCACAGTCGGCTACCTCCGCAATCGCACGTTCAGTCGTGCGGTTGGACCTTCAGGTGGTGTACCCTTGACACTCCTCACTATGGTAGAGCCAAGCGCGTCTAAATTCCGCGTCTTCGGTTGCACATTCTTCGCTAAAGTTCCATATAAACTGCGCCGCAAGCTCGGCGAACAGGCTTTCCGGGATGTCGTGGTTGGCTACCCATATGACGAACCGGGGTACCGTGTATACAACACAGTTTCGCGGTGCATCACTGCCTCCGCGCACGTCATGTTCCAGGAGACGATCCTCGGCTTCCATGCCTATCATGAGACTGACTCTCGGATCTTTGATGCCTCAGGTGCGGCCAATGGGAGCGCTCAGTTTACGCTCTCCCATGTCCTTTCGCTAGGTACACTAGACACTGATGACGGGCCTCCCCTGCCTGACGCCAATCGCCCGTCCCGCCTCCGCTCTCGTCCGACCAGATTTGGCGAGTACGTTGCCCACCTTCCGGCCTACCCACCAGTCTTCGTCACTGCGTGCTGTGACCTAGAGCAAGGCAAAAGGAAGATATCATTGAGCAACCGAAGTTGGTGTCATCCGTTTCTGGCCCTTCGCATCTACATGTTGGCGCCTCCAATTTTGCTGTGGCCCTCTTATCGGCTAGAGATTGCGTGGAGTCAATCTGTTATCGAGATGCTCTCTGAAGTGCGCAGTCGGCTGACTGGAAGGTGGCCATGCATCAAAAGTATGACACCCTCATGTCGAACGGGACGTGAGAGCTCGTCGACTTACCGGAGAGTCGTGCGGTTGTTAACAGCATGCGGACATACTAAATCAAGTCTGACGTTGACGGGGATGTTTCAATTGACAAAGCTCATTTTTCCGCCAAAGGGTGCAGTCAGGGGGCCAACCTCGACTACAAAAAGACGTCATCCCGTCATCAGAATGACTATAAAAAGACGTTGCCCGTCATCAGAATGGCCAGTCTGCGGCTATTTCTAGCCAGTTTTGCTGCCATGGTCCTCGAGTTGTGCCAACAAACAATCATACCGCCTTCTTCTATGCTCCTATCAAAGAGTATGTCTACATTCGACAGCCCCTGGGTTTCACCGACGGATCGTCAAAGGTGTGCCACCTCAAGCGTTGCATCTACGGCCTCACACACCCACCCGTGATTTTGATACTCTCCCGAGTGAATTGTTGGTCGAACAAGGGTGAAAACATTGCATGTCGGATCCGTGTATCTACACCTTCCGCACTAGGAACATCTTCACCATGATCGCGTAGTGTGTCGATGACATCCCAATTGCTTGCAACGACACACACACTGAATGTTGGCCTTCAAAGCAGAGCTTGGCGCGAGGGTCAAGATTAAAGACATGGGTGACCTTTCACAGCTGTTGGGCATGCACATCACCCGCGACAAGACTGCCCGCACTATTTCTATGGATAATTAGAAGTACGTGAAGGACAGCCTAGTCAAACAAAACATGTCTGATTGCAAACCATCGTCCCCCCCTATGGAGCCCGACTTCCTCTCCGGCCTTGCGCACATGGACTCCCCACTTCTCCCTAGTACGGTAAAGGACGTCTACCGGAGCCCGATGGGCAGTCTATAGTACGCTGAGGTGTTCACGCGCCCAAATATCTCTACAACATTGAGCATCCTTAGCTGTGCTCAGGCCAATCCGACCAAGGCTCACCTCCAAGCCCTCAAGAAGGTCGTGCGTTACATGCATGGCACTATTGAGATGCGCCTTGCGTTAGGGGGGGGGGCGGTATGGAACACAACCTCCAACTCAAAGGCTTCGCGGGTGCGGACTGAGCGAATGACACTTGCCAACGCAAGTCACGATCCGGGTATATGCTTACAATGGATAGAGCCCCCTTCAGCTACAAGTCCAAGCGGCACACATGCTTCGCGCTGTCCATATGTGAGCATAAGGTTTACTCAATAGCGTGTGCCACCAAGGAGGGCATCCACCTCCGCCATTTCATGGGGGGGATCTTCGACGAGCCCTTCAGTGGAACTACCACCATATGGGAAGACAACCATATTGCGATTGCATAATCGCATACACCTTGGTCAATGAGAAGACTAACCACATCGACATGAGTGGCACTTCCTCAACGACTAAGTGGAACATGGGACTGTCAGATTGCAGTATCTACCTACGGACCGGATGGTGGCCGACATGTTCGCAAAACCTCTACCAAGACCGGCCCTCGCAAAACACCGAAGTGTCATCCTGGGAGGAGCGAACCCAATGCAACGCTTCATCCCGTAGCCATCTTCAAGGGAAGTATTGTAGTCAATACTTAATGGTTATTTGTTACATACAGCTATTGTAAGCTATTCTACATGTACTTAGTACATGTCTTGACCATGCACAATTGTAAAGTAGACGTTGTTCTAGTGTGTCGATACATAGTTGTCGCTAGGCTTCAACTCTCCACTTCCTTCGTCCGGACACCAAGTCTCAGGCTGGTTGTCTCTCTTTCAGGACGAGTTGTCACATTACGCTTCAAAATTCCAAATAAATTGTGCGAACTACACGTGCCGTAAAAAACGCTTCATGCGGGTAATGCGCAAACGCCAACGTCAAAGTGCATAGTCCTAATAGCGCTACATAAACATCATCTCCCCGGGCTTGCTAGCTAGAGCGGGGTTGGAGGCACGGATGCCGTACTCATGCGCATTGAGTGCACGCAGCTCGGAAGTGCATGAAATATAAGTCCACACCACTGATACGAGCGTTGTATTAGCAAAAAAGCATACAGAGATCCGCACGAAACATATTTTGCCATATAATGCACATTAAAAACCGGCAAGGGCGAGCGGCATTGGCGAGGGGCGAGTTCCTATGGGCGTTTTGGGACGCATCACGTTAATGATAAACATCCATGGTATTATTATTGACCATGGAAGCACAAAACGTAAAAAAATTCAAGTTCAATAACTTTTGCCCAGTTCTCTATCTGCCCTAGCTAAATGCATGCTGGTTAACGTGATCGAATGGGCGGGGGGGCGTTTTGAGTGTTACTTGCAAGTAACATGTGTTGTATGTGAAAGACACTCTCGGGTTTATGTCAGTTGTCACAGTTGCATGACTTTCTCCGTTGTGGTTGGAGAATGGCCATGGCACAAGAGCATAATAAAGGCATGTACATGTACGCGTATCATTTTCACCGCCATTTGGTTTTGTCCGGGGAGCAACTTCCGCAAACTCTTGTAGTTGTTGTATGCTTTTCAACATCAGTAGGCATTTCAGGCGACACGATGCGGCATTATCCTTGGCACAATGTTTATTTGCTTGTAATGATTGTAACCGGTGTACTAAGCTAAGGAGTATATCATAGTTCTTAAAGGATTATTGTAGAAAACCAGTCACTTGACCAAATAGTTTACACGACAAGTTGCCCATGGCTTAAGTTGACTATCGTGTCGGGTTCAATACAAAAAAAATGTTAAGTCACAAGGCATTTGCAGTACGAGTATGGGACTGTATGAGGTGGTTGAACGAAAAACTGGTGCGGAGCTTTTGCCGTTTAATGTATTCATAGTTTCTACTTCATATCGCACCCGTTTCAATGGATTTTAGTTCCATTACAAGTAAACAAAAAGTTTACATAGCATTAGTATCCCGTGGCCTAGTGCTTATGTGCAAGGCAACTATCGGTCATATTAAAACCTAGTGTTATGCTATTACGTGTACTTATATCCTTGCTAGTGGCGGTCGGCCGGCCTTGCCGGTGCCTTCGCCGGCCGTCATCTCAGATAGGGAAAGAGTAACAAGAGGGTGCTAAGATAGTACTACTTCAAATACTTGCACTATATAGAACAATTAGCGATATCATGAATCACGCTCGACATATGGCTTTTGGTTTGAATTACATGATAAGTTCCTGCTCCCATTCCAGGTTTTTTGGGGGATATGCAGCGAGAATTCGTGCAATGTCTTTCCCTTGCTCTTCATGGTACTTTGAGTTCCTATATCTTCGCGATACTTTGCATGAAGTCAGTGTTGATGTCGTGGCATGCCTTCCTGTTCATCGGGCTTAGGTATGTGGGGTTTTTTTCTCCTTCTCCTTTTTACTTGGTGGTTTCCACTGCCTTTTCTTGTAAAAACATCTTTAGCAATTATGTGAGAAATTCAAGCCACCGCAATTCCGCATCCAGCAGAGGCACTCCGGTACAAATAACGAGAAGTACCGTTACAGACTGCACGCAATGTGTATATCGCTCTGTGCATATTTTTCCTTTTTGCTTAGCGGTCATGGTTTCCACTGTTTTTTCTTATAAGAAATTCGCCGATAATAATCTATGTCGCTGTAATGACGCAGGATGAATAAAGAGTTAAATAGAAAATAACATCACCGTACGGGTATCCGATACCGGTACGCGTTCGTGTATGAAACGGTACGGGTTCAATAGAATAACATGTACGGGCTAGTGATTCACTACGACGCGCCGGCGAATAATACCCCCGCACATAATCACACTGCGCCCGTATTTCATCATATCAAATGTGCGTACCCGTTGATATGTACGGGTTCATAGGAAACATAATTTCCTACTATCCCGTACCAGTACTTTCCCGATTCAAATGATCAAGTAACCATTCCAAATGTGTATTTCTTGTTTTTGCTTTGTGGCCTACACTGCTTTTTAATCTAAATCTGTATTAGTTAGAAGAGATACGGAACGCATCTCAGAAGGAATGCCACAAAAATAATGCAATGAAAAATGTCAATGAAATAATTGGCGTTCCAAGCAAAACGGTGAAATGGTGGCTTTGTTTGCTTACAAGGTGAACATCTGCTTATGCAGCGGAGAAACACCATTGGCGCCAGTGGGGCAGGCAGGGAGAGAGGGAGAGGGGGGTTGAGATTGGGAGGGACGCATGCATGGCGGTCCAGCAGCAGGTGTGTGCTCTTACCTGCTGCTGAACCATCTAAAGGGTTGCAGCCAATTCGGCACAGACTCTTCTGCCAGACTGGCAGCCAAGAGCTTGCAACACGGGCATTTATTATTGCTAAGCCACACACGAGACTACCCTTTCTCAGGTTGGCGCCCTACGTTGGTGGGATGTCCAACTCTAATGCTGTGCAGATTCGTCCCGTTTCCGACTGCCTATTAATTGGCAGCGACAACTTCCCAAGCAAAGTGTTTGCTGAGGCAGGGAGGAGCTGTCTTCTTATTGGCCAGGCTCTAGATGAGGTGGGGGTGGGTGCGTGTTGGCCCTTCAGGTGTCCGTGTGAGGGATGGCGCCACTCATGAGTGCCAGCTCAGCGAGGAAGCGGACGGTGGGGGAGATGCCGGCGAGGGCCACCGGGTCCCGCATGCTGGCATCAAAGGACCTTTTGAAGAGCTTGAACGCCGGGTTGTCCTCCGTGTCTGCCACTTGTTCGTTGCAGAAGGAGATGACGGAGCTCATTTGGTTGTTCTCGTTCTTCATACCCTGAATCTGCTCCCCGAGGGTAACAAAACAGCTAATCAGCTGCTTGTTGTCAGACTCTAGCCTCGACAGCTCCATCTCCAAGCGATCCGCCACCTTGTCCAGGTGGGCGTCGTCGACATCATAGCTATCGGGCTCCGGCGAGTAGCGCCTCTTCTTTCCCCTGCGGCTTTCTTCAAGCAGCTCAAAATTTTGGTCCGACCCTTCGCTCATCAAATCCGCACAGGATGGAATGTACGTTCCTGTGGACAGCCACGATATGAGTATGTCAGCTCTGCACCTCTTACTCAGCAGGTCACAGCAGTCATCAGAGTAAACATCACAAGCAGTTCACATGCTCCTGGTTCGACTCTTACCCGCTGAGCAGTTGTCGTCCAGCGAGCTGTGGGCTCGGACGATGTCAATGCCCGGCTGAAACGGGCTCTCTGTGTATTCTCCGCATTTGCTTCGGCACTCCCCTTTGGCCTCCATCCGCTTCGCATCCAGCTCATAGGCGAGGTCCCCCAGGCAGAGCTTGTCATCTTTATCGGACCGTTCTGAGGTTGAGATTGTGTCATTCTCCGGTTGTATGGAGACCTCGCTCTCGGCAGCGTCACACACATCGCGAGTCCTGCACATAGAGCGGACAGTTCCTCAGTGGATCAGCAACTGTCCACATCCCAGTGCTAAATCAGTTCGCACGAGTGCCTGTCTTGCGTGACGATATCATTCATGATAAATGTAATAAACTTTCGCGGGTTGTTTTTCTAGCCGCAAGGCCGAGCCGCCGGAGATAAGTGGAGCGCACCTGTCCATACTCGACCTCCCGGGCTGCTTGAGTCGCGACCTTCCGGAAATGGCTTTAAATTTTCAGGACGTGGTGTCGATAGTGTGCCAGTGGTTGACTCCGTCCAGCTCTTCAATGTCGACAGCTCACACGACGACGGACATGCCGCGAGCGACTTCTTCCTCGAGACGCAGTTTCAGGTCAGGAAACGGCCAAAGCCACGCCCGTCGTTCCCTCCGGCACCGAATCAGTTAGATAGAAGCCGCGCCTTCTCCACTCTTTTGGACTTGCCTCGACAGGCGATAACGGCTTATCTCCAAAAATAGAGTTATGCCGCCCCCCCCATGCGGTGTCTGCCGCTTCGCAAAACTACCGACACCGGCAACCGCACGGCCACCTCCGCCAACCTGCGCCGCTGAACAAGGTTCCCGAATACGTCGGAGCAGTGACAGAAGGGAACGTTAGGCTTAGGCTTGCGACTTAAAGAAATTTTTGCGGCAACGCTTGTCGAGGTATTGTCTGGTACCCGGCAGCCGGCGGCAGCACTGGCGGTGCTGATGCGGTAGCAGCTGTATGTAGCTAGGGGCGTCTTGGGCAAGGCCTCGGGCCAGTTTCGCAGAAACTGCACGACCGTCCCTCTGATAATATACAGCGTCAGCGAGCCTCCGTGCAGCGGGTGCGTCTACCTCCTAATGAAGATGGGACGTTAAACTGCGCGTGGTCGAGTGTGTTCGTGGTTTGTTTGCCCCGCGTGGGCTATAGCGTTCCTGTACAGGTCGCTGCGCCATGTTCGTCGGCGGAGGTGGTTGCCCAACCGGCTCCGCCAGGGCGCGAGTGCGTTGGGCGGAGCGTTGGGGGTGGGGGCGGTTGGGGAATGCAGGAAATAATTAGTTTTACACCGGAATTTCTAGAAATGTCGCCGTTGCGAGAATACGGGTGGGATGTGATAAACTAATAATTTGCGCAGCAGGTGGAATGGGCCGGGCAGAAATCATATTATGGTACGGGTACCTGCACCCGGCTCCCGTTGCGCGATTAAGTACGGGTACCCGGTAGTAGGAAACTGGAAACTGTTTACAATATGTTCACAGGCTTGAAAACACGGCCGCTGTCTGTCCGCCCCCATATGAACGACTGTCTGTGCTGGGGTTTTCTCGGCTTGCCACCGAAATTTCATAAATTGGTGTGGCAGGACGCTATGTAACTACCCGTAGCTAGACCGTGCACCCGTGCGTGCCCGGTAAAGTAAGGAAAGCAAAGGGGTAAAGTAAGTAAAGTGAGTGTCGAAACATTAAAAGCAAGGGGTTGCATGCACATGCCCGTAACCCCGCCAGCGCACTGTAAATTATACAAAACGTACATATGCATCTACGCCGCATCATGGCGACTAGAAGTAAAAGACCTAGTTAAGGCTTTGTCCTCTTAATAATGATGCGGAAGGTGATGATAGACGATCGAGGTAGCCTAGGATGAAAAGGCAATGCAAATACTCATGTCTTTTGCATGAGTGGACGTCGAAGCAAGGAGTAACCCATGCACTAACCCACCAACCTAGGTACGAGGATCGAGAACCAACCCTCCCTTATGGGGACTTCATGAGGCGCAATCTAGCAAGGTCAAACATAGTTTGACGCCAAGGTCTTCATTCATCCGTAAGGTCTTCGGCTCGCTCAATCGAAGATCTTGTAAGAACCTCCGGCATGGGGGGTGGGACGTGATTAGAGTACCGACTCACAAAACTAAGGAGGGACATTGCGGTCGCTACCAATATATGGTATATATTGGTAACGCCCACATACAGCTCGATGGGACTATAATCCATCCGCTATGCCAAGAAAACCGGTATTTATTTTCTACGTACCGTAACGTCTTTCTTTACAACCGGTATTAACGACCGAGGAAAGTACTATTCAACTAATGATGTTCCGCGGAAAATTCAATTTCCCGCGGGCGACCTGCACATACAAGCCCTATGCGAGCTGTCACCCCCGCCTCCTACGGCGCGATGGCACAGCTACCCTCACAACTCTCTAGCCCCATGTCGACTCCCGCCGACCACTCTTCCACCTCCTACCCGCTCCTAGCCTACTCGCTCCCCAATCTTCTCCTCTTCGAGGCCGACCTTCTTCGACCTTCATCCGTCTACTCCCAGCTCGATCTGACGAGTTCCCGGTACTCCAAAGCCAGCCCCCGGCCCCCAACCGACCTCGACACAACAGATTCACAAAAACCGCGGTCACAGCCAGCTCGCTATCCCCACGACCCTCTCCTCGGCCATGCCTTACATCAATACTCACTACTTCCCGGAGGTTTGGATCTAGAGGAGACCCTACTGTAATCAACACTTATTGGTCATTAGTTACAAACATCTATTGTAAGCTATTATATATATATATATATGTATTTAGTACATTTTCTGGCCAGACACATTTGTACACTAGACAATGGTCTAGTGAGTCTATACAGAGCTGTCGCTAGACTTCATCTCTTAACTTCCTTTGTCCCGACACCAAGCCTCATGTGTGATTGTCCCTTGCGTGACTGTAATTATAACTAAGTATACGTTAGTTACCTTCCTTATTGAACGTGCTTGCACTTTTCTACATGTTTTGGGCCCCCACTTCAAGTCAACCACACGCGAGAACTTTTTTTGGCGGGCTGCGATCTACTACACTTTCCGGGAAGGCAACGCCATTATTGCTAGTTTTTTAAGACATTACTTAATCCATGTATTCGGCGTAAACCCGCCAATACTCACATTCTACTTCACCCCGTTAAGCAACACCTAAGTCTGCTACTCGAGGACGTCGAACAACCAACCACACATAGCGCACTCGCTTTGTGTGGACATGGTGCACACATGCCCAAGGTGGAGTCGGGGGGGGGGGGGGGGGGGGGGGGCATTGGTGGTTGAATACGCCTATACATAGTGCACGACGGCTATATTTAAACGCTTGATACTCGTCTCGGCCGGGCCGAACGCCACACATGACGTGTCCGTGGCTGTCGCTTGTGCCCCACACTAGGTGGAGGACACGGAAAAGATACTTTGAGACGCCCCGGGGCTACATGCCGAGGGGCCGGTGGGCATCATGCCGTCTCTCCGGAATTCACCGCTAGGCACAAGTCCAACAAGTGGAATTTTCCACTGCCTTGGCGTCATTAGCTCGCCATACCGGCTGAATAGCAAAACCCGGGAAGCTCTCGCAGCCTTCCGATCCAAAGGTGTCGTCACAGATCTCTAGGGACTCCCCGTCGCCTCCCCCCGACTCGACACCTATGCGTACCCTCATGACGGAGTTAGCCATCATCACAAGCCGGCTTGACGCGCAAGCGGCTGATATTTGGCAGGTCATGCAACGTGACGCGGTGCGCGATCACCTTGTTCTTATCGCATTCAACCCTCCGTTATTGCCATCGCGACCTACTCATGCTCCTCCTCCTCCTGCCAAGCACCCCAACATGTTTGCACCTCTAGCTGGACCGGATGCACGAGGAGGTCATCGCCCTACCATCGACCCCAACGTTGTTGATCGTGCGGCTTGTGAGTCTGCTGACTTGGACAAAGACTCCACAAACCGGTCTATGAAAATGAACGTCCAAGTGATGGGACTCTTAGCACTAGCATCCCGTTGCCTAGTGCTTATGTATAAGGTAGCTATTTATCATCCTAGTACTTAGTGTAACGCTATTAGCGGTAGTCTTTTCCCCGTTAGTGGCGGTCGGCCGGCCCCGCCGGTGCCGTCGCCGGCCGCCATCTCTCTCCTCTCACTTCTCTAGTCACCACACCTGGCCCCCTTGTGGGGCCGGTACGATCTACGTGCAACTATCCGTTCCCAAATCTAACATGTCATGGGCCCTCTACCAAGTTACACTAGAGAAGAGCGTGTGTAAAGCGCTCGGCGCCACGCTAGTCCTACCAACTCCCACGTAAAAAAGAGTAGAGCGTGTGTAAAGCGCTCCGGGCCACGTTAGTAATACATCGTCCAACCGACACCACGCTTCGCCTTCGAGCTGGCTGTCCACGACTCTCCTTAAATCTCCCACGTAAAAAGGAGAAGAGCGTGGGTAAAGCGCCCGGCGTCACGCTCGCCCCACTAAGCCTTCAGTCTCACCTAGCCTTCAGCCTACCGAGGCTCTCGACCGGATCTGTTTGTTTTAAAACAGATCCGCGAAAATTCGGCCCGTGCGTACTTTACCTAGTATTGTTATTGTTTTTTCCCCGAGGCAATGCCGCAACGCTCAACTAACTTGGCGAGGAGCTAACCTTTCCCACGACGAAAGGGGGGAGTCAACACGAGCAGCGCCCGTCTATGCTTTTGCGTGCCTACACGCTCCTAACGGCCTTGTTGGCTTTGCTTCTTCCTCGCCGGTCGCTCTCATGCATCGGCTAATTCGCCCGTGGACAGTTTTTCCGGGTATATATCAGAAAAGTACATCACGATGTACACTTGGAACCGCTTCATATCGGCAAGTCGCCGGTAGCGGCACGTTCCTATGAGCGCATGTCGCTACACCTACCCGGCTTGAGACACACGGTACAAGCAATGCACCTTCGACCAAGATGGCACCTTCCTCGACGCAAGCTAGGACGACGTCAAGACCTCGGCTACCTTGAGGGGGGGTGTTAGGAGTAGCATCCCGTTGCCAAGTGCTTATGTACACGGTAGCTATTTGTCATCCTAGTACTTAGTGTAAGTCTAGGGATCAGCCATCGATGCATCGTCGATAGTATCATCATCACCTCGTGATAGTGCCATCGATGTGATAGGTTGCGACATCGACATCGACGCGATGGCAGTAGTGCTAGCATCAATGCCATCAATTATCAAAACAATTGTAAATATTGATTATCTAAGCCCGATGTATCGATATATCGTCCGAAATATCGATACATCGGCGAGGGGATTGTCGGCGAGAGTTCATGAAACGTGGCTTTGTTGCTCTTCATGGTACTTCGGGTTCCTATCTCCCGGATGCTTTGCATGAGGGCATTGTTGATGTTTTGGCATGCCTTCATGTTCCTCGGGCTTAGGTTTTTTCTCTTTTCTTCTTTTTGCTCGGTGGCCTATGCTGCTTTTTCTTGTGAGAATCGATTTTCTTTGGGCTGCATCCGGTATCGATTCGCAAACGCAAACCCCAGATTTGCATAAATACTCACGATTCCCGTACTTCCGCAGATTTTCGTTGTTTGCAACTCCGATGAATGAGGGTCGCAAAATGGGGTGTCCGGTATCAATTTGTAGTTACATTTCATATATCGCTACATGCAGTACTTTAGCCCTTGCGACATTACCAAAGAGGTCTCGTAGCGTCTCGTCTTTTCAGTTTTTTATTGCCACTCCGATCGTCGCTCACGCTACTTCTCTATCGCTACCACAAGCCATGGTAAGATAGTCCAAGCTAGCCGATACAATCCGAAAGAGGTTGCCAATATTGTCACCGCGGTAGGAGCACATCTTGCACTCTTGCGGCGGTGGGGACTACTGGGGAGGCGGCGGGTGAGGCATTGGGAGGAGGCCATTCGCGAAAAGGCACGAGCGGAGTGTTGACATGAGGGTTATCAAAGGACACACAATACGTTGGGCAAGCGCCGTTGTCCTCCCTACAACCCTATATAACCGGACAAGTTGCACGTATGCGGCAATCACAATATAGCATACAGTTTTTTATTCGGGGAAACGCGCCGCGATGTGCCGGGTCGGCTAAATTTCAAATTACTACCCCTCCACCAACGCAGACGAGACTCGAGTCCTCCATGGTGGGGGGCAAACTTAACACCCGCGTATGTTTTGGAGAACTTTTAGTCGTTGAACAACGAAGGCGCTCACTGTCCTAACCTCGACGCGGCACGGGAGTGGGGGAGGGATGTGTCCGTATATCCTATGTGTTAGCATAGTGTACATAGTGTACAGACGTTTGCGGAAATGAAAGATATCCAATTGCGTATCATCGGAGGTTTCCCCATACTTTTCCAAACATGGGGAAGATCATGCCATACGCAAATGGATTTTAGCATATATTTTGAAATATGCTTCAACGTACTCATGCCGGACGTGTGTGTTAGGCATTGCGGATCTATAAGCAATATGTTGTACATGGTACCCGGAACAAAAAGCGCCGTAGCCCTCGCCCTTGCCATACAAGACCGCAATGGACCGGATTGGCAAAGCGTTCAAAGCGGCCGTTGCAATATTGATGGAGACGGAGCGCAATTGGCTCTTGGGTAAGTTATCGAAGGCATCTCTGGCACCGAGAGGTAAATACAAGTAGGGATACCTGCGCTGCTAATCGTTGTCATGAATCGATATTAGCAGTGAATTTGTTAAAAGGTGTTCGCAACGCAGATTCGACCTGGTCTGCATTTGTACAATATAAAAATAATCGTGGAACCTCGGGGTATCGATCCCCGCACCTCTCGCATGCAAAGCGAGCGCTCTACCAAATGAGCTAAGATCCCTTCGCTAATTATTTATAATTTAATTTATATTAATCTTGTTCGCTGGTCCTTGCTGATTTTAAATGATCACCTAAATATTTTAACCATCGATTTTCTTTTCTTCAATATCCAACTAAGGGTCGGATATTAACTCTTAACCCATAAACCAGGTCACTCTTACCCTTTTGGTTCCCCTGTCGTTTAATGATTACAAGAAGCTCGATAAAGACGTGGACATGAAAAAATGGGGGGAGGGGCCAAGAGCGGTTGCTAGCTCACATCTGGAGCAGAATATCTGCATGTGCATCGGATATATTGAAGTACGTAATAGGAAGGATAGCAAAGCCCTTGTGGAGCTCTGCCGTTGCATAGTACCTGAGGCGGGCTATGTCGACGCTCTCATAGCTAGAAACTGCGCGTTCCCTTGGTGGTTGTGCAGGTGGCAATGTGTTAGCTGACTTTCTAATCATATCTGATCTGAACAGTCACTGAAATAATGCACTTGAACATTTGTACATCAGTCCAGAACATTAAATGCCAATTTGACAGTACTTTGTGGTATTCTTTACTCATGCACTGCAACAGGTTATGCCTGTATTGCGTTTTGTCTGCTGCTTGAGCTTTCTTTCCTTTCCTTGTGCCTACAACGGGGGCGCAAAAAAAAATTGGGTATTCGGCTAGTTGTGTGTGTGTGTGTGTATGGTTTTATCAATGCAGAGTATTTATAACATTGAATAGTGTAAGAGCGTGTGCACAACAGCGAAGGCGACTAAAAGCTGTTTAAATGCATCCAAGAAGTGGTATCGGGATGGTCCGCGCATGGCCCTCTGGTTGCCCTACTCTCGTGAGTAAATGTATATATATGTACATGTTCGACTAGCGATTGAAATTCTGCACGGCAGCGTCGACGACGTCGCTGGCGCTCGTGGTCCCCGCCCACAAGATTTGCCGGTAGCGCGATATTTCAACGACACAGTCTCTCAGACAATGGCCCAGCAGGCGCAGCGCGCTATAGCACTGTCAAAATTGCGACCGCGCCACAAGCTAAAGGACCATTTTTACCCTCAAAAGATAACTTCATAAGCCTGCGCAGTTCATGGACGTGGAGACGGCGTCGCCAACGTTATCGCCATCGCGGACGCTGGCCCACTTGGTGGATGACATCGCCAGCGGGACGATATTGTTGGCGGTAGCATCAGCGACCTCCTGCTTCAGGTAGTTGGCCACATGCGATGTTATCCAAGGGTGGTTCATTGCCTCCACGGCGGAGGGTCTCTTGGAGGGGTCCCGCTGCAGCAGGAACTGGATGAACTCCACGGCCTCCGGGCTCCAGCGCTCCCACATGTTCGAGGGGAACGGAATTGGGTCGGTTCCGCAGATGTCCTCCATTGCCGCGGCAGGCGTAATGGGGGTGCCCGACCTCCACCAGGGATAGCTGTTGGTCATCATACGGTACAGCATGATTCCGGTGCTCCACATGTCCGCCTCGACGCCGTAGTGCTGGTGGAAAACCTCTGGTGCAAAGTACTTGTACGTGCCGCAACGTTGCGTCAGATGCCCGCCCTCCGGCACAGTCTGGCTGCATCCAAAGTCGATTACCCTCATCGCGAGGTGACCGGCCGTTGCGAAGGTAAGCATGAAATTGGAAGGTTTGACGTCAGCGAAGCAAATTCCTACGTCATGCGATTCGGCCAAGAACTGAAGGACGACAGTGGTTATAACTGCGAGGTCGTTCTCCGTAATGTGGCGCCGGTTCTTCTGCACGTAGTCCTCAAGGCTGCCACCCTCGAGGTGGTCCATAACAAGATACACGTTACGCTCGTCCTCGAACTTGTCTCGCAAATGAACAACGGACGTGCAGAATTGCATGTACTCCAGCAGGCTCGCTTCCTTCGTCAGGTTGCGCTTCACCTTGGAGGGTGCGCTGCTCTTGCGAGTTTTGGGAATCCGCTTCACCGCCACCAAGTCGCCCGAAACATCGTCCAACGCGAGGTACACTGTCCCGTAGCCACCGCTGCCGAGCACACCCTGCGCCTTAAACCGCTGCCGGTCGAAAACGCCCCAGCCCAAAGTGAAAAGGTTCTCGTCTATTTGCACATCGACGCAGTCCAGGCTCGCCGCGTTGCCCGTGCCCTTGTGCACTTTGTCATACAGCAACTTGGCGTCGCCACACAAGTCAGGAAACGGCAGCTTCTGCCCTCCCGACCCCCCACTCGCAACAGCCGTCGCGACTGCGGTTGCAACACTTACAGGAGCGGACTTTCTAGAAATATTGTCGTCCTCCAGCGGGGTGTCCTCGAAATGTAGAGCGTGTTTGCGGCCGGCAGCGACCGAGCCGGGCGCGCTTCGGTCAGATGACGTGGTGCTGACGGGGTATGGGGTGACACCGTGGCGCGTGGAGGAAGAGGAAGAGGAGTATAGCAGCCCGGGAAGAGCCAACTGTTGGCACCGAGGTGGGTATTGCGGCGTGGCATCGCAAACGGGGGCTGAGGTTCGAGTCCAGGAGTTATGGTGCCCAACAGCAGAAAGTCGAACGGAGACGCGTTGTTTCGAAACTCGAGTTCTGTGTACCGTCGTCGGACCGTTCACACGCAGCGAGGTTGAGCCGCTGCTGGTCGTGGCCTGGAACCCGCTGTCGCAACGATTCATTACGGGCACAAGGAGAGAAGAATATGCAGCCATCTAGCACAATTTGTACGTCGCTGTGCAACCTGCGAACGGCGTTCTCGGCGGTGGAGTAAGTGCTTCCAAGTCGTTTCTGATGTTAGTAGCCTCCTGGAGATGTTGCTGCATTCATGCAAGAGTTGACACGGGACTTTCTACTCTGCTGAGACGCGGTATCAGATTTATACTGGTGTCCCGGGTTTTGCTGCCAGAAAGAAGTATTTATCGCAATTGTCGTCTGTAGGTCTCTCTATATATATATGGAGAGCTGAGGGTACGGGTAGCGTACTCTGCTGACAATTATCCGTATACTGATGATGCGGATGCCGCGTGGGTCTGCGAATCGACTATCACCGCAGGCTCAAGCATCAATATCAGAAGCATCCGACGACCAACGCGCGGTGTATTCTCGTATCTGAGCGAAGGATTAATCGACATATTGTTTTTATATACAGCTGCTGGGCGTGGTACGCGTCTTTTACGGTACAGTTCGGTAATAAAGTTTCTTACAAGAAAAAGTAGTGCAGATATAATATGTACGTTTTAGTACTCAGCATTACTTTTGTGATGTCATTGCCTAGTGACGTCAGCAGGTTTTCGCCTGCCTGTCATTTAAAAAAGAGAAGATTCTCAATACTTGGACCGTGTCACCCCCTCACCACTTCATCTGTCCGTACGCAATCCGATTCGAGGCCGGGCGACCAAACATACGCTCGTATAGGCGTTTTATCATACACCCTTTCCGGGGCAAAATAGGGTTTTTAACTGCGCTTGGTGGGATTCCCTGCCTCCCCTTAATTCTTCTCGTTGTTTCTGGTGAATTCCTTTCTTTCTTTTTCTTGCTTGGTGGCCTCCACTGCTTTTTCTTGTAAGAAATTTTTAATGTTTCTGGTGAATTCCGCTGCTTTCCTTGATGCAATTCATGATAATTTATTTTATGCTTAATTTGATAATGTACATATAAATACAAAATAGATTCTAACGCTCTTCCCCCCTTGGTTTCCCCTGCCCCTCTTCCCTGTCCTTGTGTCTTTGGTTCTTCCACCGATTCAATCGCGATGCGAGTTGCTCTCGCGGGATATGCTTTGAGAATGAGAAGTAGTGCAGTTCCGGGTAAGGATTAATCCTAAGATGCTGTTGTAAATGCCTTCCTATCTCCGGCACTTCCGCTTATTCCCTTTAATGCCTTCCTGCTCTTCATCAAGCTAAACATCGTTTGCTTCTATTTATTTCTTTTTAATCATTGGAAGTAGTTGAATAAGTAATTACCACATCAGCATTTTTACAGACATTCGATGATACGAATAAATAATATTGTCAAATCAGCACCATATAGTCCACGCAAGCGACTATCGCTGCTGACTGGGAAAAATCCGTACGTGATATCATGCGTATATCCGATCAATGCGAGTACTTTGCTGACGAAAGCGAGGCCGAGTCACGAATGCTGATAGTATTGCCGTTAATAAGGTGCTCACTCTGCGATGCATCTTGATAAAATGCAATTTCTTACAAGAAAATGCAGTGTAAGCCACCAAGCAAAAGAAGAAAACAGGAAAAAACCTAAGTGTGGAAGGTGGGGGTTCTTCTCGGACCGTGACACGCCTACATACAATGATCGGACTTACCGGCTCACCGAAAAAGCATAGTTGACATATGTGGCCACATACCACATATGTACCAAACTACGACATAAGCCCGAGGAACATGAAGGCATGCCACAGCGTTAGCACTGCCCTCTTGAAAAGCGTCGCGGAGATAGGAACCTAGAGTGCCATGAAGAGCAGCATAAAGATGCGACGTTACATGAATTCGCGTCGCACATCCCCCCAAAAACGCCGAAAAAGAACATAAGTAGTTCGACGAACGAAATGTTGCATACGGACATAACTTTCAGAGCGCTAGGAGCGAGAGTCAGCAGCACCCATGCTTGGGAAGCAACGAACAGCCACTAAAATAGCCAAGCGATCAACCAACTCAGCCGCCATCGGCGCCAACCAGCCCCCATCCTCCATGGCGAAGGGATAGTAGTCATGGATCGATTGAGCCCAAGGCGTGCCAAGCAAAGCGGAGGTGCGGAGGTCCGCATCAAGTTTGCCATGCTGAGCTCCCAATGCAAGGCTGCCATATAGTAGGAGACGAGCAGCGATACGATGAACATTGGTGTTCGTGCGAGCACTTGTAACCGTTACATCAACAACAAGATGACGGTGCAAAGCCAACAACAAGAAGTCTAACCAAACCACATCCCCATGGCGATCTCGGTTAGCTCCCGCCCGAATACGGCGGACCTCCAACCGCAAGACCCGCCCCTTAGTAGCCCCCGCCTCAAGCATGAGCTCTTCAAGCACGTGAACAATCCGGTTGTGGAGTTGAGTGATATACCAAGAGCACGTGCACCGGGGGATATGGTCCATAAGCATAGCAGTTGTGGAGCGCTCACGCGACATAGAGGTGCCCGATACCGTCTACGAAGATCCAGACCCGCGAGACTCTGAGGGAGCCTCATTGCACCGAGGGTACTTTCGAACATGATAGGCGCGCTCCGCAGTTAAGCCAAGCACCCGGTGAGCTACCGTCGTATAGCAATCGGATGGCACCTTGAAAATGGACTCATGTGAAGCGAAAAAGAAAGCCAAAGCCACGCGACCCGTACCCGAAATCACCCTCATGTAGTCCAATGGGGAAGATGGTGCATCTTGATAAAGATTGCTATTGTTACAATCCTACTACATTAACTTATCCCAGATTCGCCACTACAAGGCCTCCACACCCACGCTCATCCACCGAGCCCTAGACCTCTATACCGATATCATCAATGCACCCTCCACGAACACACCACGAGACACCCTCGACCGCCTAGCAAAGCGTTGCACCAACCTCCTTTTGGAAGGTGGGACCGACTACAAACCCCACGCCTCGACTGTCTAGACACTCCCCCCTTCAAAAAGACAGCCAGCCGCCCAAAATATATCCCCACCCGAAAACTCGCCAAACAACCCCGCATATGCAGATGTGACGAATATAATTCTGCAACAATACATTGCCGGACATTGTTCAGGTACTCGTTACTAATTCTAATTTGTGCTTTTCCATCGGATGGACGTACAACGTGGGTACGTCGCTATTGTGTTATTAGCAAGGGTTATGATGCGCACTTTACGACCAGTACCTCCCGGTACTTACAGGTACGCGCAGATAATCTAACTAGCCAGAAGACGCGCCTAAGCGAGGTTTCCGATGCAGAATGAGCCGCGTCGTGATTCTCCATGCTAGACGAGCCGCGTTGCTAGACTGTTGACAACGGTTGTTAAGCCCTAACGCCAGCCACGTAAGCGAGGCAAGCATGTGTAAGCTATCTGGGCGGAAATCTATTTAAGCCCAGTGCAGTAGAGGGGGGCGACATAACCATTTAACAATTCCTTTGTTCACTTACAATATATACTGGTAAAGTACAAGCACTGAGATATATTCTCATCTTCTCCCATTTGCACCACTATTATGACATCATCCCGCGACAAAACTGAAAAGAAAAGAACATATTTGTGCTAGCAATTATCTGTAGAAGGCTAATCGCCACGCCGGTTTCGGAGCTCTTTGGTCGACACACGTTTTCGCTATCGTTGGATTCGCTCGACGTTGCTTGATTGACTCGGAATGGTTGTTGTTGGACCCGGACGTTACGTAGTGGTTGTACTTCATGTTGGAGGGACTAAGCTTTCCGACATTAAGCTTGTGTTACAACGTGAGCCTCGTACTGGTAAAACTTGGTTCCCGGTTGGCTATGTAACGGCTAACGAAGAGCATGTCGATGCTGCCGTTCGTAAGTTGCATGAGGAAACCGGCCTTATCTTGACTCCGGATGATTTGACGATGTTGAGTGACGCACCTGTTCGTATCGCGTTACATGTCGGACAACATCTCGTTTAAGTCTACTCGGCTTGTGTTCTTGTTCCGTACGTTACAACCCACTTGCGTACTCCTGCTGAGCTCGAGCATTCTGTGACATCTCAGTCGACTATCAACCCGGATGGTTCTTACGTCGTGCCGGAAACAATCGATGTCGGTGGTATGAATCTTACGTCCGCCAAGACGGGGTTACTTCTTGCCATGAAGCATACGAGCCAGTTGCTTCACTTTGGTTACGTGACTCAATGGGAAACTTTTCGTCGTGCGGTGTATACGTCCCAGGCACTCTTCCATGACGACACGACTATCCCGAGGCAGTTTTTCATGTACCCCCGGTTTTTGTCGGTTGATTTTGGCCATGTACGGCTTCTCATTCGTGGCCACATTAATCAGTTGTGTGGAGAGACACCGACTGATTTACGTGTGGGCACTCCGATGCCTACGACTAATTTGGTTGGCTTACATGTGACCCTTACTTAGACTCAGCGCAAAGCACCGGTTAACTCGCCATTTCAGTTTGGTAAAGATGCCCGTGAACTGGAGGATTGGCTCGAGGCGCAACCTCAGCGCTTTCTTTTGTTCGGAATTACGGTTGACTCTTCCGACTAAGTTATTTGGGTTACTTCATAGTGTTTTGGACACCTAAACGGCTGGTGGTTGGACCGGAAAGTGCAAGCCTCCATGCCTTCTACGTTTAACCTGCTTGTCGCGGAGCTGCGGAAGACGACTTTTCTCCTCAATATACAAGATGATGCGATTAACGCTTTGCTCAACCTTACGCAAGGAAGCACGAGTTACGCTCTCTACACCCAACACTTCAACGACTACTTACGTCGGTCTCGTCAGAAACTTACGTGTGATGTTCAGTGTATTCGCTTCATCAATGGTATGGCTAACTTCGAGTTGAAGACTCGGGCTAAGTCATGTCGTTCTCAGAGAGATTACAACGTTCAACTTGTGGAGCTACAAAACTTCCTTAATGACGTCGTATCTGATTCGCCGCGTCTCGGCGGAATGAGGTCTATAGCTGGTCCATCTACGGCACCTGGAGGAGGACAACCAACCAGGTAGCGCAACTCTGTAGACCCATTGGTGGGAGACTCTAAGATAGGGAAGCGCAATGGTGGTGACCGTGGTCGTGGCCGTGGACGAGGAGGCAGTCAAAGTGGTGGTCGTGGCCGAACTTCTGCAGACTCTGGCCGAATTGATTTCAGCGCTATCGCTAATGCGTTGACTCTTGAGGAGCGCAAGAAACACATAGAGGAGGGACTGGGTTTCAAGTGCCACAAGAAGGGGCACTGACTACTTCAGTGCCCCGAAGTGAAGGGCAAAGCGGCAGTTGGAGTACCGTATGAGAAGCAATGATGGTGGCAAGGCTGTTCTACTAACGAACTGGAGCAGCCGGCTACATATACTGTTCGTTCTGAAATATTGTTAGCGACAGAGGTCGTCGACACACGCTCGACATCTCCATAGACTACAGTCGCGACACATGCAACGCTAGTAGCAGGTCGTCGTCGTTAGACAACGCAGAGACATAGTCGTAAACCTGTAACCAGACATTCGATTGATTGGAAGCTGGTTGACCCTTTTTTCGAAGCTTTGCACGCACGATTTGACTTTACCCTGGAGGGCTGTGCTGATGATGAGGGTATAAACTCGCACGGCGGCTTACCTCATTGTTCGCCGAGTGACTCGATTCTTAAGAGGGATTTGTCAGGAGAACGGGTGTTTATAAATCCACCATGGGAGTTGGCTGAACATATTGGAAAACATTTTGAGAGATGTCGTCGAACAGCTCCCACATCTACGATGGCTGTTTTTGTTCTACCGAAATGGGTAAAGTTCAACCAACTCACTAAACACTAGAAACTCTACCATGAATTTCCAGCTCGGACACAGCGTTTTACTCGCCAGTCACTAGAAAACCCAACTCAACAGAAGGTGGTCGCTCCGGCTCCCTAGCATGTACAGCTGTGGATAGTCGACGCCGATAGTGCTTTTTACGATCCGGCTTCGCCAACAGAACCTGACCAACTCATCTCAGCACACGTACCTCATGTCGACACGGAAGAGTCCATCGCTACGCTACAACAATCTTCTCCGCCAACTATAGCTCTACTGACTGACCTCACGGAAGCTCGACCGTTAATTCGCACCGAGCTGACTGTGAAAGTTGTTGATGGTGGACACCATATCACTGGCTTGGTGGATTGCGTTGTGACTCTTGACTTCGATTTTGAGGACTTCGTACGACGCTTTGCTTTACAGACTCGAAACTCTTTGACCAAGACTCATGTTCGACTTGCCAATGGACATCGTGTGACTTCTTCGACAGTCTGTGATGTTACTTTTGAGCTGGCTCGACACGAATTTCAACGGACTTTTTACGTCTTACGTGATTTACGTGGTGCTGATTTAATCATGGGTTAACCCTGGTTTGACGACGAACATGCCTCTTTACATTTTGGTTCTACCATGGTTTTTACTCTTATGGACAGCACAACAATGGAGACTTAGCTAGAGGACCGACGTCATGACTGTCTCTTGATGTCCTCTACCAAAGTTCGGAAACTCATGTGCAAGACGCGCCGCAGCACGGGACGTAATGCTGAATTCTACGTAATTGAACTTACTCAAGCCGCCAACCAACCAACTGAATTTCACACTGAAGAGGAGCTAACAGCTGACCAACGTGACAACTTCCGGTCGTTACTCTGCGACAACTTCCCGGAGTTACTGCAGCCTGTCGACTCTCCACTTGTAAGCCGACAGTGGGATCATCCCATTGAAACAACTGGCCCGATGAAACGTCGGCGGTCGAACAGATTGTCACCTGTAGAGCGCGCTGAGCTGAATCGACAGCTCAAAGACGCAGTGGACGCTGGTTTAATCCGTCCCAGCTACAATGAGTTCGGCTCGCCAATTATTTTTGTGTGCAAGGCTGATGGATCACTTCGTCTGTGCATGGACTACCGTGGCCTTAACGAAGTGACGCGTAAATATGCTGACCCACTTCCGCGTGTGGACGACACACTCGATGAGCTTAAGGACGCGAACTTCTACACTCATCTCGACCTCGCCTCATGCTTCTGGCAAGTTCGAGTGCGTGACCATAACATCCACAAGACGGCGTTTCAGACCCCCGATGGCTTACTGGAATGGATCGCCATGCCGTTCGGATTGTACAATGCACCAGCTACGTTCCAGAGGATGATGAATGACATACTTCGGGACTTTTTATATAAGTTCATTATTGTCTACCTCGACGACGTCTGTATATACAATCGCACGCTGGAAGAGCACCTGGAGCACATGCTTCTTGTGCTGCAACGATTTAAGGAGGAGGGCTTGAAGTTACGCCTTAAGAAATGCTTCTTCGGCCTTCAAGAGATGGAATTTCTGGGCTATACTGTGTCAGCTGGCAAAATTTTGGTTTCCACAAAGAAAATCGAGGCCGTTGCACACTGGCCATTGCCTACGACGCAAAAGGAGGTTGGCAGTTTCGTGCAATTCTGCAACTTCTATGCAAGATTCATTCATCATTTCAGCGACATTACGGCTCCATTGACGGACTTATTGCGGAAGTCCCAACCACAAAAGGTTACGGTGACGCCTGCATGTTTGGAAGCCTTTGAGACTCTCAAGTTACGGCTCATTTTCGCGCCATGCGTGATCCTTCCGGAGGTCGGCTCGGGCGCTACGCTCACCGTAGCTACATATGCTTCAACTGTGGGGATTGCAAGAGTAATGTTGCAAGACCAAGGAGGAGGCCTTCAACCACTCTCTTACTGGGCGCGTAAGCTGAATCCAGCTGAGCGTGGTAGCACTTACTATGCGTACGATTTAGAAGCTTTAGCCGTATACGAAGCTGTCAAGCATTGGAGGTGCTATCCTGAAGTATGCTCTAAGTTCCTTGTCGTAATAGATCACGACACACTGCGACATCTGCTCAGGTAACCGAACAATAGGCTGAACAAGCGGCAAGCAAGATACTTACGGGATTTGCAACCGTTTGCATGCTCGATGACACTTGCATATCGTAAGGGAGCTCTGAATGAAGCTGGCCCGTTAAGTCGGCGTCCAAACTTCGTACCGCAGGCCACATTTCCATTATTCTGGGATGGCGAGGTTCCGTCAGATCGAGAATTACGACGGAAGTCCCATCTGCAATTTGAAGACGCAGATTTAAACTTAATGACAGTTAACGCGTTGCAAATGAGCCCTGAATTCGCTGATCTCATTCGCGAGGGGTACTCCCAAGACTCGCTTTATTATGACGAGGGTGAGTGGACAAATGACACCCGGATAGAAGCCAAAGATGGATATTTTTGGCGCCTCGATCGCCTCTGTATTCCGCGGAACTCTGGTTTCCGACTTAGATCGATCATAGAGCTGCACGAAAGTTCGTCAGCTGGTCACATAGGAGTTGCTAGCACTCTTGCTAAAGCGCTCGACAGATTCTGGTGGAAACGACTTCGCCAAGATGTGAATTGTTTTTTGAGCGTTGCGTCGTATGTCGACGAGCAAAGATTCGACCGCAAATGGCTGCGACTCTTTACCCATTGCATGTTCCACCCATACCGTGGCACACAGTTGGTCTTGACTACTTGACACACTTGCATGAGATCAATGGCTTTAACCGTGTGCTGATTGTAGTAGACCATACGACTCGAATGGCCCACTTTCTGCCGTGTACATAGAATGTTGCTGCGGAAGAAATTGCAACTTTGTTTTTACATGGAGTCTACCGATTACATGGACTACCCCGTGTGTTGGTCAATGATCGTGACCCGAGATTCGTCAATGGCTTGTGGCAGACATTTTGGCGACGCCTCGGAACACGCCTGAACATGTCTTCTAGTCGACTCCCTGAGATAGACGGACTGACAGAGCGAGTGAACAACACATTTCAGCAGCTTCTTCGTTGTTTTTGTTGTTATGACGGCTATGATTGGACGACTTTGCTACCGCAAATGGAATTTGCGTACAACGCATCTCATGCACTCGGAATTGAGCACACTCCGTTCGAGGCAAATTTTGGATTCTCTCCTGAGGAGCCTCCTGACCTTCTGTTTAGCATGCGACCGTCAATTCCAGTTTCACAAGACGCAAAAGAGCGGTTACGATAATTACATGAAGTACATACCCGGGTACGCTCTGTGTTACAGCTACACAAGGACGAGATGCAAGCGCGCACAAAACCGTCTACAACACCACACTTCGGCAGAGGAGACAAGGTGTCGGTTGTTACAACAAACCTTTTTTTGCGTGGACTGCCTAATAAGAAACTCATAAACATACAACTTGGATCCTTTTCAGTGGAGGAGTAAATTGGGAAACACAATTACAGATTGAAACTTCCAGCGACAGTACGTTTACATCATGTGTTTCATGTCAACAACTTACGACCCTGCTCTACCGCTCCACTACGACCAGTTGCCCCGGTGAATGTTCTTGAAAGAGACGACGAGGAATTTGACGTCTCACACATCTCTCTTGTATGTATCAAGTCGTTACCTCGACGACGAGGCAAATATTTACTCTTCATGACGCACTTTCATGATGATGACATTCCACCTGTTTGGCACCGGTTGAACGAGGTACACAAAACAATGGCGTTGCAAGATTTCTTGGAGTGTTGTAAGTAATACCGCATACGTATTAGTTGCAGATAGCTACTGTAAGCTACTCTAGATATGATTAGTACATGTCTAGATCGGACATACCGATAAACTGTTTGACTCGGTACAGAGCTGTCGCTAGGCTACAGCTCACACTTCTGTTGTCCCGACACCACGCCTGTAGGCTGGTTGTCGCCTTAACTGTTCCGTTTGCGGGACTGTGACTGTAACTACGTTTGCGTACGTTATCTTCCACACTAACTGTGTTTGCATGGTTCAATAGGTTATGGGCCCCCGCCTCACGTCACTCACGCGCGACAACCTGGTTCGGCGAGCTGCGATCGACAGCTCTCCCGCAGAAGGCAAGTTTCTATAGACACCTAGTACTTTCAACCTGTAGTCGGCGGTATCGCCAGTATAAACTGCGATTTTTAAAACCCGCCACCACCCTCTTAAGCCAGCCACCCGCCGGAGATAGCCAGCCAACCACACCGACGCACTCGTCGTGTGTGGACAGGGTGCACACAGGTCCAAGCTGGAGAACGGGGGGGTGCACTGTCGGGTGAATACGCATCCACAGGTCGCACGCCAGCCGTAGCTTACCTTTTATTTTTATTTTTATACTAGCCTCGCGCATCAGCCACCAGCGCAGCGCTCCACCTGTCCTGGCCTTGGCCTCGACTTGTGCCCCACACTGGGTGGAGGATACAGAAAAGGTGCTCTGAGACACCCCGGGGCTACAGGCCGAGGGGTCGGCGGGCATCAGGCCGTCTCTTAGCATACCGCTGTTAGGCACGAGTCCGGCTAGCGGTTTTTACCGCTGCCTGTTTTTTCCTTCAGCTCTTTCTTTTTTTTCCCTCTGTCGAAATGGAGCAGAAAAACCCGCCTGATTCACCTGCTGATTCCCCTGAGTCAGGCTCTCACCAGAGCACCCTCGATCACCCCCCCGATACTCTCGCGCTGCTCGTTGCGCAAGTGGCGAGCTTAACTGCTCGTATCGACTCGCAGTCGGCCGAGGGTGCTGTCGCTGCTGCGGGTGCTAATCCGCACCCCCCTGTAGCTCAGCGCCGCCACGATGCCCCACTCGAACCCGTCCGGCACAGCCACGACGGTCACACCCTCCACCTGAGTGACCATACCCAGCCTGGTTTCGTAACCCCGGACGCAGAAACACTCTTTCCTGCTGCAGCCCCTGTTAGCGACCCCACAGTCGCACAGCGCCGCCACGATGCGCCCCGCGAGCCCGCGCGTGCCGAGGCGCACTACGACCCCTCGCGTCACGCCATCCGGGTTGATCACCTCCCACCACCTCCCCCCTTCCCCCACGCCGGATATGCCCTTCACCACCCCGGCCCCCATATCACGGAGGCGCCCTCTCATCTCATCCCCCCCTACCGTGACCACCCGCACTCGTACGGCCCGCCGCGTCCCATGGCCGGCCGCTCTCCCTTTCCCGGTGGCCCACCTCCTCCCTTTCATGGCCGGCACTCTCCCCCACTCCAACATGGCGACCCCAACCCCCGGGGCCGTCGTCGCCCCACTATCGACCCGGTGGTCATCAACCGGGCGGCACACGAAGCCCCCGGCTTCGACAAGGACGCCCTCAACCGGTCCATGAAGATGTCGGTCCCCGTCATGTGCCCGACCACGGACTTTAAGCAATGGAAGAGGACCTTCCTTAATTTCCTCTCCATCAAGGCCGCATACCTCATTCCTCAGCTGGCCATCCGCGACTCCGGCGTCTGGCTCGACGAACAAGCGCAACACTACGCCTACACGCTGCTCCTCCATGCAGCCAGCGCGAATAAGCGCGCTGACCAAGCCATGAAATGCGTTTCTCCAGCACGCCCAGACTGCGCCGCTGCCGCGTGGGACATCCTTTGTGAACGCCTCGACTGTCGGTCTTTTGCTCGCTCCTTGTCCCTCTTGGACAATCTCACGGTCAGACAGCGCCCCGGTCAGTCACTCAGTGACTATGTCCACTACATGCGCCAGACCTTTGACGAGTACAACGACACATGCCAGTTGGCTGATGGCTCCGTTGCCATCCACCCCCACCACCTCGGTCTCCTCATGCTGCGCGGCATTTCTAGCAGCGGCCCACACGGTCAGGCGAAGCAATGCGTCATCAACGCCTTCGACACGGACTACATCATGTCGGCTGATGAAGTTATGGCGAGCATTCTACACCTTGCGCACAACATGGAAGACAACCCTGCTCCGGACGCAACCGCTCCGGACATATCACCTCCTCCCATCTCCGCGTTCGTCGCTGCGGGCCGCGGCTCGCACAGCGGTCGAGGCCCACCACACCGTAACCCTCGCGGCCATCGACCCAACAAGTGTGGCGTTTGTGGCAGCCTCCACCATCTCATGTCCGCGTGCAATGCCACTGATGACGCTATTCTTAAGTGGAATCTTGCCAAGCGTAGGCTGACAGTCCAGAAGTACGGCGCCGCCGACGGCACCCCCTCTGCTCACGCTGCGCTGCTGAGCGACGTCCCTGCCGACGACGCCCCCGCCGATGACACCGATTGCCTACCCACCTTCGCGGACTGCGTTGATGACGACGCTGACGACGAGGTGAGTGTCCCATTCAGCTCTGTGGCATTCTCCTCTTCCCTCGCCCCGGGTCGTAATCTGTCAAAGTTTTGGGTCGTTGATTCCGCCTGCTCGATTAACCTCACTGCGTTCCGAGATGACTTCGTGAAATTCACGCCCCCCTCCACTCCCTCTCGCGTGGGCGGTGTCGGCGTTGACGTTAAGGGCAGTGGCTCAGTGCGACTTTCTGTCAGACTTGCCTCTGGCCAGCTAATTCACCGCACTGTGTATGCACTCTACACCCCTGACCTATCATCTCGTTCAGCACAGCGTATCGGCAGACTCCTTAGTGTCAGCTGGATGCAAACTCACAGCGGTTGTGAATTCATATTCCCCTCCAACTCTGACACTGGTTTGCTTTTGGTACCCACAGGCATGGGTATGCTAGAACCGTCCGGAAACGGTCTCTACCTCCTTCCCCACCAGCCGGCCCTCCCTTCCAGCCCATCCGCCCCGCCGGCACTTGACCCCTCACCTCAGGTTGCCCTTACTGCCCAGTGTGATCCCGTCCTATGGCACCGTCGATATGGCCACCTCAACATGCAAAGCCTTCAGGCCCAACATACTCACGGTGTCCCGACTAGCCCTGTGTTAACTAGCGCTGTAACCAAAGTTTCGTGCGACTCTTGTCTCCTTCACAAAGCCACAGCTGCACCACGCAACACAGCCGCTTGCGCGAAGCCATCCCACCCCCTCCTCAACCTGTCCGCTGACCTCTGGGGCCCGGTCAATGTCCCCTCCCCACATGGCCTCCGCTACTGCTTGCTCGTCATCGACCACCACACCAACTACATGTGGGTGCGGTTCCTTAAGTCTAAAGACGACGCATGTTCGGAATTGGAAACCATCCTCTTGGACATCAAACACCTGCATGCCCGCCATCACTCCCAGACGGGCGCGTTCGCACCGGTCCTCAAATTTGACTCTGACTCTGTGTTTGAAGCTGCTGTCACTCGCCAGATGTGCGCACACCTCGGCGTCGGGGTACAGTTCTCTGCCCCATACGCCCACCACATGCTCGGCAAGGCCGAACGTCCCTGGCGCACCATCCGGGACAATGCATCGGCGATGCTCCACAACATGGCCGTTCCCAACTCCATGTGGTCGTGCGCTGTCAGCACAGTTGTGTACCTTCGCAACCGCACGTATAGTCGCTCGGTCGGACCTCATGGGGGCGTCCCCCTCACACTCCTTACGTCGTCAGTGCCCAACGCCTCCAAGTTCCGCGTCTTCGGCTGCGCCGTTTTCGCCAAGGTCCCCGACAAACAACGTCGGAAACTCAGTGAAAAAGCATTTCGCGGCGTCATGGTGGGCTATCCCCCTGACGCACCCGGGTATCGTGTCTACAATCCGGAAACACGTCGCATCACCACTTCCGTACATGTTGTCTTTCAGGAAGACACCCCAGGCTTCGACACACAACCCTCCGTCGACTCGGCCATCACCGACTCTTCGGACGACGTCCCCGCAGACTCACCCCTATCCCACCCCATTGACCTCACATCACCCACACCCCTACCCCCCCCGCCAACCCCTCGCCATGCTCGGCTCCGCTCCCACCCCATTCGCTACGGCGATATGGTTGCCCACCTGTCCGACTACCCACCCACACTCGTCACGGCGTGTTGTGATCCTGAACAAGGAAAAGCTCAAGAGGACATCTTTGAGCACCCTCACGTCCCCAACCTTGTCACTGGTCCCCCACACACACCTGCCGGCACGTCCCCTACTGCCGTCGCCCTCCTCTCCGCCCGAGAGTGTGTGGAACCAAAATCCTACCGAGCTGCGCTGGACAGCGCCCAAGCCCCCCAATGGCAAGCCGCTATGCAACAGGAGTATTCCTCCCTCATCAGCAACGGCACGTGGGACCTTGTGGACCTCCCCCCCGGCCGCATGGTCGTTAACAGCATGTGGATCTTTAAAGTCAAGTCGGATACAGCCGGCGACGTCTCCCGCTTCAAAGCGCGGTTCGTCGCCAAGGGGTGCAGTCAACGCGCTGGACTGGACTACACGGAGACCTTCTCCCCGGTCATCCGCATGGCCAGCCTGCGTCTCTTCCTAACCATTGCAGCCGCCCGCGACCTTGAACTCTGCCAACTTGACATCGACACAGCGTTTCTCTACGCCCCCATCCGGGAGGATGTGTACATCCGCCAGCCCCTCGGCTTCACCGATGGAACGTCCAAGGTTTGTCACCTCAAGCGTTGCCTCTACGGCCTTAAGCAGTCCCCCCGCGAGTTCAACATGCTACTTCGTGCGTGGCTCGTCGACCATGGATGGCAACAATGCGTTTCCGACCCGTGCATCTACATCTACCGCGCCGGCCACGTCTTCGCCATGATCGCCCTGTACGTCGATGACATTCCCGCGGCCTGCAATGATGCCACCTGGCTCGCATCGTTCAAAGCCCAACTCGGAGCACGGTTCAAAATCAAGGACCTAGGCGACCTCTCCCAACTCCTCGGCATGCACATTACCCGCGATCGCTCCACGCGCACAATCTCGCTGGACCAGTCCAAGTACCTGCGCGACATCCTCGCCAAGTACGGCATGTCTGACTCTAAGCCGTCGTCCCTTCCGATGGACCCAGGCTTCCTCGCCGGCCTTACACACTTGAACTCGCCTTCTCTCACAGGAGTGGCCAAGGACGTCTACCCAAGCCTCCTGGGCAGCCTTCAGTACGCCGCCGTTTGTACACGCCCCGATGTCTCCACGGCATTGAGCATCCTCGGCTCTGCCCAAGCCTCGCCCACCGAGGCACACTTGCAGGCTCTGAAAAAGGTCCTCCGCTACCTCCATGGCACCATCAACATGCGCCTGACGTTGGGGGGGGGCATGGACCACAGTCTCCAACTCACAGGCTTTGCCGACGCTGATTGGGCCAACGACAGCAGCACCCGCAAGTCTCGCTCGGGCTATCTCTTCACCCTCGGACGCGGGCCAATCAGTTACAAGTCCAAACAACAGACTTGTGTGGCTCAATCCACGTGTGAAGCCGAGTACTACTCTGCGGCTGACGCCACCAAGGAGGGACTCCACCTCCGACAACTCCTGGGGGAAATCTTCGACTCCCCCATCACCGAAACCACCACCATCTGGGAGGACAACCAAAGCGCCATTGCATACTCCCAGAATGCCTTGGTCAGCGAGAAGACTAAACACATCGGCCTGAAGTGGCACTTTCTCAAAGACCACGTGGAGCAAGGGACCATCAAGTTGAGGTACCTCCCCACTGACCAGATGGTGGCTGACATGCTCACCAAACCCCTCCCAGGACCTGCACTAGCACGACACCGAAGTGCGATCCTTGGAGGACAAGACCCAATGTAATACCGCATACGTATTAGTTGCAGATAGCTACTGTAAGCTACTCTAGATATGATTAGTACATGTCTAGATCGGACATACCGATAAACTGTTTGACTCGGTACAGAGCTGTCGCTAGGCTACAGCTCTCACACTTCTGTTGTCCCGACACCACGCCTGTAGGCTGGTTGTCGCCTTAACTGTTCCGTTTGCGGGACTGTGACTGTAACTACGTTTGCGTACGTTATCTTCCACACTAACTGTGTTTGCATGGTTCAATAGTACATCGACTTCATGCACGCTCACGCTATTGCAATATTAGCAAGGGTTATGATGCGCACTTTACGACCAGTACCTCCCGGTACGTACAGGTACGCGCAGATAATCTAACTAGCCAGAAGACGCGCCAAGTGAGGTTTCCGATGCAGAATGAGCCGCGTCGTGATTCTCCATACTAGACGAGCCGCGTTGCTAGACTGTTGACGACGATTGGAAATCCCTAACGCCTGACACGTAAGCGAGGCAAGCAGGCGTAAGCTATCTAAGCGGAAACCTATTTAAGCCCAACGCAGTAGAGGGAGGTGACAGAACCATTTAACAATTCCTTTGTTCACTTACAATATATACTGGTAAAGTACAAGCAGTGAGACATCTTCTCATCTTCTCCCATTTGCACCACTATTATGACATCATCCCGCGACAGAACTGAAAAGAAAAGAACATATTTGTGCTAGCAGTTAGCTGTAGAAGGCTAGCCGCCACATAACATACACCACTGCCCCCTTCCTTGGCGCAAAAACTCCTTAACACTATAGACATCCTCACCCCCGCAGAAATCGTTACTCAATGTCAACAAAAGCTCCGCATCCTCCTTGACAACGCTACAACACAAAGACTGCTCAACATTGAAAATAGGGCCTACACAGCATACGATACTTACCCACGACAATACCACCGCCGACGCAAAAGCCAAGGCGGTCTCAAACCCCACACACACTATAATCCACACCTCTGCCAAGTGCTCAAAAGCGACAACACAACCATGTCAGACCCCGAAAATTTAGTCCGCGAGGTTCACACCCACTTCTAAGCACAATTTACGGCCTCCACACCCCCCACACATCCCACCCCACCATGGGAACATGATTCGTCTCCAGATCCCTACACCGTAATCCCCATGGGCGACCCCACAATCACCTTCTCAGATATGTTAACCAAAGACACCTTCGACCACACCATACAACAAGTAGGTACGCTTAAAATCAAGGGCCCATATGGCATACCCAATGAAATAATCAAATACCTGCCCACATAGGGGCACACAATTACATACTCCCTTATGTCCCTTCTAGCACGTAACTCCTACACCCCCCAAGAATGGTGCCAAAGCACTACATGTTCCCTTCTCAAATAGGGTGACTGTAGATATCCCTTAGTGGGTTTGCTAATGGACACATTTGTACGTTGGACTCCGGGGGAGTCTTGGCCCTCCACACATAGGTGATCGCAGTGTATGCACGATGCGCGGAATTCATATTCACGATATGTTCCAATCGGGTACCAACTTTTGGGGCGGTACTTGGATAAGGCGTACAGCTCCCTTCCGGGAGGCGTGGGTTCCAACCCCCTTCATGACATTTCTAAAAGGCTATGGGCCCTCCGCGTTTACTGCGAGGCTACCGGCCGGAGTTCATGGGATGATGTCCATTTAGGGGGAGTGTTGATATCCCTTAGTGGGTCTGATAATGGACACATCAGTACGCTGGACTCTGGGGGAGTCTTGGCCCTCCATACATAGGTGGTCGCAGCGTATGCACGATGCGCGGAATTCATATGCACAATATGTTCCAATCGGGTACCGACTTTTGGGGCGGTACTTGGATAAGGCGTACAACTCCGTTCCGGGAGGCGTGGATTCCAACCCCCCTCATGACATTTCTAAAAGTGACCCTACCATTATAGACAACTACACACCTATTATAGCCTTTATGATCAACCTCCTTAAACTTTGGACAACCCTCATCAAAGACGCAAACTCCGCATGCGCGGACGCTCACGGTATGTTTCCGCCACCTACGCATTTCGCGATGCACTAGCCTCCCTAATTATGATGATGGAGGCAAAAAACATTACAAAGATATATACCTATTCATGTATGCCGATTTCAAATGTGCCTCCAATGGGGCTAACCACATAATCATGTTCAAATACACGCGGGAATTAGGCATGCCCCTCTCCTTTGTAGACACGTGCGAAAAACTTTACGGAGTCTCCGCCACCAACTACATCACCCCCCACGGTACTACCCCGCACATTTTCGTCATCAAGGGCACAATACAAGAAGACTTGATAAAACTTGGTTTCTTGCCGGTTCGATCTTGTCTAAAGAAGAGCATGTTGATGCTGTTGTTCGCGAGTTACTTGAGGAAACTGGCCTTACTTTGAAACATGATGACTGAACCTTGTTGAGTGACGCTCCGGTTCGCGTCGCATTACTTGAAGGACAACGTGAGCTTGTTTACATCTTCTCGGCATCTGTTCCGATTCCGTACGTGACAACTAATTTACGTACTATTGCTAAGCTCGAGCATGTTGTTACTGCCCAATCAACTATTAATCCGGATGGTTCTTACGTCGTGCCAGCAACGATTGACATTGACGGTCTTTCGCTTACGCCAGTTAAACATGGGTTACCTACATCGTTGAAACATAAGTTTGAATTACTTTACTTTGGTTACGTGACTCAATGGGAGACTTTTCGTCGAGTTGTTATTACTCAGCAAATACTTTGTCACGAGGAGACGTCGTGACCGAGACAGTTTCTTTTTTACCCTCGATTTACAAATGTCGACAATGACCATGTGTGGATGCTCATCAGAGGCTACATTAATCAGTTGTGTGGTGAGACTCCGACCGATTTACGCATGGGAGTTCCGGCCCCTAAAACCAACTTTGTTGGCTTGACTATAACTCTCAGTGAGACTATTGAACCATGCAAACACAGTTAGTGTGGAAGATAACGTACGCAAACGTAGTTACAGTCACAGTCCCGCAAACGGAACAGTTAAGGCGACAACCAGCCTACAGGCGTGGTGTCGGGACAACAGAAGTGATAGAGCTGTAGCCTAGCGACAGCTATGTACCGAGTCAAACAGTTTATCGGTATGTCCGATCTAGACATGTACTAATCATATCTAGAATAGCTTACAGTAGCTATCTGTAACTAATACTTATACGGTATTACTTACAACAGAGACACAGCGTAAGTCTGCGATTAATTCTCCGTTTCAGTATGGTTGTTAGCCGCGTGATCTTGAAGACTGGCTCGAGGCACAACCTCAACGTCTTGCCATGCTTGGAATTTTTTATGATTCTTATGACGCAGTTGTGTTGGGTTATAACTGGACCCATTAACAGTTGGTGGGCTCAACCGTAAACAACATGCAACAATTCCGGACTCTTTCGACTCTTTTTTAGAGGAGCTTCGTAAGACGTCCTTGTCCCCAATATTCGCGACGACGTAATTATCGCCATGCTTGGAATTACACAGGGTAACATGAGTTACGCCGCCTGCACTTAGTTGCTGAACGATTTTTTACGGAGGTCTCGTCAACCCCTTAAAGACGACCTTCATTGTGTTCGCTTCATCAGTGGACGGGCTAACTTTCAACTTCAGACCCAAGCCAAGTCCCACCGTTCGCAGAAGAGGGGCTACACTTTGCCTCTAGTGGAGCGTCAGAATTTCCTCAACGACATCGTTACTAATTCGCCACACCTAATTCGTGCTAGGTCAACAGTTCGTCCATCGACAATAACATCTAGAGGCGGACAACCTACTAAGAAGCGCACTTATGAGGACCCATTGGTTGGGGCATCGAGAATCTGGAAGCGAGGTGAACGTGCAGGGTTTCGACGAGGTCGTGGTCGCGTAGGTGGACGTGGAGGCCTTGGCCGAACCTCTCCAAACATTGACCGAATTGACGTTAGCGCCATCGCTAGAGCTTTGATCCCGGAGTAGCTAAAGGAATGACTTTGGTTCAAGTGCCACAAGAAGGGACACCGTCTTTTCCAATGCCCAGAGCTTAAAGGCAAAGAGGCGATGAGTAGTACTCCTTCGAAGAAGCAATTATGGTGGCATGGTTGTTCTATTGACGAACTAGAGCAGCCGGATACATATAATGGTCGTCATGAGACAATGCTAGTAGCAGAGGTCTTCGAAACCCTCTCGACACATCCATCGACTACAGTCGCGACTCCCGCAAAATTAGTTTCAGGTCGTCGACGTCAAAACAAGCAAAGAAAGAGTCATAAACCAATAACTAGACGTCCGATTGATTGGAAACTTGTTGACTTTTTTTTTTGAACCTCCGCACGAACGGTTTGACTTCACCTTGGAGGGCCGTGATGATGATGAGAGTCTTAACTCGCACAATGACTTACCTCAATGTACGCCGAATGATTCGGTATTGGAGAGAGACTTGTCTCGAGAGCGTGTGTTCATTAATCCACCTAAGGAGTTGGCTGGACATATTGGTCGTCACTTTGAGAAATTGAAATTGAAATGGTTCACAACGAACCGGCAAAGTGGACCGGCAGCCATCTATCGGCCCTCTATACTCAGCCATACAAGACTTACGAGCAAGTTCAGACCGGGTTTCTTCGACCGAGTACACCTATCGACACACTTAGCTTCACTGCTTGTCGACATTCCTCGGGAGTTAGAAAATTGTAAGCAATCGCAACAATTGCTACAACCCGCCCGCCTAAGCAATAACAGCGTAAAAATTGTAATCAAAAAAATCTAATGATGAATCCACTTGTCAAGAAATGCAAAACTAACTTGCTGCTCGACCTTCACGATGCACGGCCCGCTCCCGCCGAACCGGGGTGTCGACCGGCCTAGGCCGGTCGGCGTTCGGGAAGGGCGACGGGCTAGCCTAACCTAGCTCCCTCCTAATCTAGATAGGAGGGGAAAGGCTGGCAAAAAACCCCTCACGTGGTCGCTCGTCGATCCCGCCGCCGCATCCCGTAGCCCCCCCCCCCCCCCCCCCCCCCCCCCCCCGAGGTTGTTGCCGCGCCCACCGACGCGACGTTCCTCCTTGTCGAGGTCCCCCGTCACCTCGACGGCAGGTGGGGAGCACCAAGACACACAGACATAGGGCAAAATTGGCGCTCTTGCCTCCGCGCCTGGATTTTGCCGCTTATTTCCCCGGTTTTTCCTCTGTCTAGTACCCGGGTACCTGTATGGTAGTTCGACATGCGCCCGTATCCTCCCCCCTCAGAGCGCGCGTCCACCGAGCACCCTCTTTCGAGCGTGGGCCTCCGCGCTCACCCGGGGCCACACTCTCAGTATATAGGTATGTTAGGGTGGTGGGTGTCAAAAGGGGGGGGGGGGGACAGGTCACCGTAGCCGGATCCTTCGGGCCGCGGGTGCACGGAAATTTGTCAAGACCCTCCGTGCGGGGTTTTCCGGGTCGTCGTCGCTAGATCGTGTCGCTCCCCCCGTCGCGACCAACCTCCTTGTCGCCCAAGCGTACTCCTCCCCCCAGGAGATGTAGCATGTCGACGTAGCTGACTGCCAATGAGCGCCTTATCCTAGTGATGCTTTCCAACTAGTTCGAAGCTGGGTACGGGCATTGTATGCGCCGCCGGCGGGCGCCTCACTTTGAGAGTTGTAGGCGTACAACCCCAGCAATTACGATGGTTGTCTTTGTTCTTCCTAAGTGGGCTTAGTTCAACGAGCTCACTCGAAACTGGAAACTCGACTAAGCATTCCCATCGATATGACGCAATTAGTTTTCGCCAGTCGTTGTTGGACAGTCCGACCCAGCAAAAGGTGGTTGCTCAAGCTCCTTGGCATGTTCAACTTTGTTTAATCCACGTTGAATGTGGTTTTTACTATCAAGCACCGGCTACATCTGTTGATGAACCCACCTTGGTACGTTTACCTCGTGACAACACGGAAGAGTCCATCGCTACGCTGTAACAACTTCCTGCGAAAGCTGCCGCCCTATTGAGGGACCTTACGGAAGCTCGGCCCTTAATTCGAACTGAGCTGACTGTGAAAGCTCATGATGGCGAACAACTCATTTTCGGATTATTTGATTGCGCTGCGACTCTTGACTTCGTGTCAAAAGACTTCGTAAGGCGCTTTGCTTTGCAGACTCGTAAGTCTCCGAACAAGACTCCCGTTCGACTTGCTTATGGTCAACGTGTTAATCTTCGATTGCCTACGACATAACTTTTGAGATGGCTCGTCACGAACGAATTTCAACGGATTTTTTACGTCTTATGTGATTTACGCGGTGTTGATCTAATACCATGGCTTGACGACGAGCATGCCTCTTTGCAATTTGGCGCTACGCGTGTATTTACACTGATGGACCGCACAACGGTAACGACTCCGATTGAGGAGCAACGTCATGAGTGTCTACAGATGTCGTCGGCTAAAATTCAGAAGCTCATGCGCAAGACGCGCCGTAGTAGGGGACGTACTGCGGAATTTTAGGTGATTGACGTTCCGCCAGCAACATAGCAGCCGACAAAATTTCACACTAGAGAGGAGCTTAATGCAAGACAACGTGATAACTTCCGGTCGTTACTCTACGATGACTTCCCGGAGTTACTGCAGCCAATTAATTCGCCTCATTTAAGCCGACAGTGGGATCATACCATTGAAACAATTGGCCCGATGAAACATTAGCGTCTTATCATATTATCACATGCAGAGCGCGATGAGCTAAACCGACAGCTCAAAGACGCGATGGAAGCTGGCTTGATTCGAACCAGCCACAATGAGTTCGGCTCGCCAATTCTTTTGTTGCGAAAAGCTGATGGCTCGGTACTACTGTGTATTAAGTATCGTGGGCTTAACGAAGTTACGCGTAAGGACGCTTACCCACTTCCGCGTGTGGACGACACACTCGATGAGCTTAAGGACGCGAATTTTTTAACGCACCTTGACCTCGCGCCTGACTTCTAGCAAGTTCGAGCTCATGATAAGGACGTCCACAAGACTGCGTTTAAGACCCATGATAGCTTGCTAGAATGGGTCGCCATGCCTTTCAGCCTGTGCAATGCCCCAGCTACTTTCTAGCGGATGATGAATGATATTCTGCGCGACTTTTTACACAAGTTCGTCGCGGTCTGGCGCCCGCTGGCGGCGGCCCCGGAGGGGGATGCTCTCTCGCCACCCCGTCGGCATCCTCTCACCTCCCCGTGGTGGGCGCTGGAAACCCCGCAGCCATGCCAAACTTGGCACGGTAGGGGGCTAAGAGGGCCGACAGCGCGATCCGTGGGATCATCCGCCGCCGGAGGGCCATGTACTGAGGGCTTTTCCGGATACTAAAATAATGTCCGTACCCGGCGTTGAACTACTTGGGGAGCAGCACCAGGGAGGGCGCTCACTAGAAGATTGCTACGTCGACAAGCTACATCTCCCGGGGGAGGCGTACGATGGGGCGGCAAGGTGGTTGGTCGCGACGGGGGAAGCGACACGATCTGGCGACGACGACCCTCGGGGTCGGCGCCGCCGGAAAGCCCCGTACGGAGGGTTTTGTCTAATTTCCGTGCACCCGAGGCCCGAAGGATCCGGCTACGGTGACTTGCCCCCCCCCCCCCCCTTCTTGGACACCCACTACCCTGACATACCTAACAATAGAGAGAGTGGGCCCATGCGAGCGCGGAGGCCCACGCTCCAACGAGGCTGCTCGGTGGACGCGCGCTCAGAGGGGGGAGAGTACGGGCGCATGTCGGACCCCAGAAAGATACTCGGGTACTAGACAGAGGAAAAAACGGGGAAATGAGCGGGGAAAATCTAGGCGCGGAGGCAAGAGCACCAGTTTTTCCTTTGTCTGTGTGTCTCGCCCCCCCCCCCCCCCCCCCACATGCCCTCGAGGTGACGGGGGACCTCGACAAGGAGGCAAGTCGCGCCGGAAGGAGCGGCAACGACCTTGGGGCGGGGTTTACGGGATGCGGCGGCGGGATCGACGAGCGTCCACGTGAGGAGGGACTTTTTGCCAGCCTTTCCCCTCCTATCTTCGGCAAGACCGTAGTCACGCGGGAGCTAGACTAGATTGGCCCGTCGCCCTTCCCGACAGCCGACCGGCCATGGCCGGTCGGCATCCAGGTTCGGTGGGAGCGGGCCGTGCATCGTGGAGGTCGAGCAGCAATTTAGTTTTGCATTTCTCGACAACTGGATTACTTTTAGATCTTTTGTTTTGATTACAAAATTATTACGTTATTACCGCTTAGGCGGGGGGGCTGTGGCAATTGCTGCGATTGCTTACAGCTCGTCAACTCCCGAGGAACGTCAGCACACATGGCCATAGGTGTGTCGATAGGTGTGCATGCTCGAAGATAACCCGGGATCAACTTGCTCATAAGTCATGTATGGCTGGGTATCGAGGCCCGTTAGATGGCTGCCGGTCCACTTTGCCGGTTCGCTGTGAACAATTTCAATTTCGTTTCGGTCTACCTCGACGACGTCTCCGTTCACAACCGCACGCTAAAGGAGCACCTAGAGCACCTATGTCTTGTTCTCCAGCGTTTCAAAGAGGAGGGCTTGAAGTTACGCCTTAGGAAGGGCTTCTTCGGTCTACAAGAGATGGAATACCTTGGCTACACTGTGTCAGCTGGTAAAATTTCCGTTTCGACAAAGAAAGTCGAGGCCGTTGCAGACTAGCAAGTGCCTACGACGCAAAAGAGGTTCACAGTTTCGTGCAATTCTGCAGCTTCTACGCCAGATTTGTTCATCACTTTAGCGACCTTACGGGTCCATTGACGGACTTAATGCGGAAGTCCAAGCCGCATAAGGTTAACTAGTTGGAAGCTGACGCTTGCGTGTTTGGAAGCCTTTGAGACCATCAACTTCCGGCTCATTTCCGCGCCATGCTTGATCCTTCCGGAGGTCAGCTCGGACGTGACGTTCACCGTAGCTACATATATGCTTCAACATTGGGGATTGCCACATGCATGTTGCAAGACTAAGGAGGAGGACTTCAACCAGTCTCTTACCGGGCGTGTAAGCTGAATCCAGTTGAGCGCGGCAACACCTACTCTGCGTACGATATAAAAGCCTTGGGCGTATGCGAAGCAATCAAACACTGAAGATGTTACCTTGAAGGATGCTCTAAGTTCCTTGTCGTAATAGACCACGACACACGCGACATCTGCTCATGTAACCGAACAATAGGTTGAACAAGCGGCAAGCACGATACCTGCGGGACTTGCAACCGTTTGTGGGCTCGATGACACTTTCGTATCGCAAGGGAGCTATGAACGAAGTTGATCCGCGTTAAGTCGGCGTCTAGACTTCGTACCTCGGGCCGCAGTTCCATTATTTTGGGATGGCGAGGTTCCGTCAAATCGAGAATTGCAATGGAAGTCCCAGCTCATGTTAGAAGACACAAAGTTAACTTACCGAAAGTTAAGGCGTTGCAGATGAGCCATGAGTTCGCTAATCTCATTCGCGAAGGGCACTCCCAAGATTCGGTTTATGGGGACGAGAGTGAGTGGACGAAAGACAGCCGGACAAAAGCCATAGATGGATGCGCTTGGCGTCTCAATCGCCTTTGTGTCCCGCGGAACTCTGAGCTCCGACTAAGACTGATCTCAAAGTTGCACGACAATTCGTCACATGGTCACAGAGGAGTTGCTCGCACTTTTGCTAAAGCGCTCGATATATTCTTGTGGAAACGAATTCGCCAAGATGTGAAAGATTTTTGTGACCGCTGCGTCGTGTGTTGACGAGCAAAGATTCAACCACATATGACTGCGACTCTTTACCCATTGCTTGTTCCGCCCAAACCGTTGCACACATTCGGTTTGACTACTTGACACATTTATTTGTGAGCAATGGATTTGAAAGGGTTTTGATTGTGGTCGACCATACGACTCGAATGGCCCATTTCTTGCCGTGTACAGAGAGCGTAACAACAGAGGAAATTGCTAATATGTTTTTAAAGGAAGTCTACATATTGCACGGACTGCCTCGACTCTTGATCAATGACGGCGATCAAAAATTCGTCAGTGGCTTTTGGCAAATACTTTGGCGACGTCCCGGCAGGCGTCCGAACATGTCTTCCAGAGACGGATGGAATAGCTGCACGTTTTAGCTTCTTCTTCGATGCTTTTGCTGCTACGACAGATCAAACTTGATAGACCTATTGCCTCAAGTGGAATGTGCGTACAACGCTTCCCGTGCGCTCGGAATCGAGTACACCCCCTTCGAGGCCAATTTTACTGGGTTCTCTACTGAAGAGTCCCGTGATCTGCTCTTTAGTATGCGACCTTTAATTCCGGTTTCGCAAGACGCGTCAAAGCGGTTGAGACTGTTACATGAAGTACACGCTTTGTTACGTTCGGTGTTACAGTTGCACAGAGATGAGGTGCAAGCTCGTTTAGAACCGTCGACGGCCTCGCACTTCGTGAGAAGAGACAAGGTGTCACTTGCTACAATAAGCCTCTTCTTACGTGGGAAGCCAAACATGAAGCTAAGGGACCGACAGCTTGGGCATTTACATTGGAGGAGTAGATTGGGAAACACATTTACAAATTGGAACTTTCAACGACAATACGCTTACATCATGCGTTTCATGTGAACAACCTACGACCATGCTCTACCGCTTCGCTACGACCAGTTGTCCCGGGGATTGTTCCTAAAGGAGATGACGAGGAGCTCGACGTCTCTCACATCGCACCTGCTTGCATCAAGTCTAAAGCGTTCATCGACTTCATGCACGCTGATCCAACGCGTATTTCTGAGTCCCAGTAAGGGTTTCAATAAAGGAGCCTAGACCACGGAGGTAGGCCTTACGGCGGCTTCAAAATCTGTCAAGAGGGGGAGGGTACAAGTGTGACGAGTATAGTCCTGCAATAGTACATTGCATGACATTGTACATGTACTCGTTACTAAATTCAATTCGTGCTTTTCCATCTGAAGGACGTACAACGTGGGTACGTCGCTACTGCAATTAAGCGAGGGTTCTGATGCGTATTGTACTATTAGTACCTCCCGAAACGTACATGTACGCACAATGAATCTAATTAGTCAGACGACGCGCCAAGCCAGGTTTCCAATGCATACTCAGATTTCCAAGACGGAACGAGCCGCGTCGCTAGGTTGTTGATGACGGTTAGAAATCCCAAGCACTTGGCACCAGCACCAAGTGAGAGCATGTGCAAGCTAGCTACGCGAAAGCTATTTAAGCCTAGTGCAGTAGAGGGAGGTGACACAATCTTTTATTAGTTCCTTTGTTCAAATACAATATACCATTTGAAAGCCCTAGCACGTGGCGCGAGCACCAAGTGAGAGCAAGTGCAAGCTAGCTAGGCGAAAGCTATTTAAGCCTAGTGCAGTAGAGGGAGGTGACACAATCTTTTAATAATTCCTTTGTTCAATTACAACATACTATTAAACACTAAAAGTTAAATGTCTTCTCATATCTCTGCATGTGCACTCCCACCTACATAGACAACATCGATAGACAAAACAAACAGATTCGTGTCTGCAGTTAGCTTTGAGAAGGCAAACTGCCACATGAGAGCATGTGCAAGCTAGCTAGGCGAAACCTATTTAAGCCTAATGCAATAGAGGGAGGTGACATAACCTTTAACAATTCCTTTGTTCAATTACAATCTAACGTGTAGCACCATATATGCTTGTTGCGTGAGCCGATCGAGCGAGCGCAAAGGCATAAGGTTGATGCTACCAGCTAGAGGAGTTGCGTTAGAGGTAAAGCAGGTGGGCGTCCGCCACGAACAATTTATTGCGCTTGTGACGCTTTGTCTCCGCGCGTTGCCGTCGGCGGACTCACCATGGTACGTTAAATAACCGTTAAACCCCAATATTTTACCAATATAAGAATATGTGGGGTATTTCAAGAGGCACTAGTGTGAGTAGTGGCGTTAGCACCCGGTTTCTTTTACTCTTCTTCATTCATGGAACAAGTTACATGCTATAGTTTAACTAATGAATAGTGTATATACTGTGGCGGTTAGCCTCGTCAAGCTAAACGCTAGCACAAATCAGTTCTAATCTGTCTAGTTCTGTCGTTGCAAGATGGCAAAATGATGTTGTCGAGAGACGATGGTGAAAGATGTTTCACTGTTGTACTTAAGCAGTATATGTTGTAAGTGAACAAAGGAATTGTTAAATGGTTCTGTCACCTCCCTCTACTGCACTGGGCTTAAATAGGTTTCTGCCCAGATTGCTTACGCTTGCAAGCTACGCTTACGTGTAAGGCGTTAGGGCTGCCTAACCGTCGTCATCTGTTATGAGACGCGGCATGCCTAGCATTGGGTTTCACGACGCGGCTCCTTCTGCATCGAAGAGCTCGCTTAGGCGCGTCATCTGGTTGGTTAGATTAATTATGCGTATTTGTACGTACCGGGAGGTACTGGTCGTACTGTAGCATCAGCACCCTTATACATATTGCAGTAGCGACGTACCCACGTTTGTACGTCCGTCATATGGAAAAGCACGAATTAGCGTTTGTAACGAGTACCTGTACAATGTCCTGCAATGTAATGTTGCATGACTGTACTCGTCACACTCGTACCCTCCCCCTCTTGACACATCTTGAGGCCGCCGCAAGGCAGACCTCCGTGGTTCTAAGCTCCTTTACTGAAGCTGTTACTGGGACTCAAGAATGCGCGCTGGGTGAGCGTGCATGAAGTCAATGTACGCCTGAGTCTTGGCAAACTTGTGCTATTGGGGCGTCTCCAAGATATCTTGTAACGCCATCGTTCGATGCACCTCGTTCAATCGGTGCCATACATGTGGAATGTCGTCATCACTGAAGTGCGTCATGAAGAGCAGATATTTGCCTCGTCGCCCAAGTAGCGACTTGATGCACACAGCGGAGATGTGCGAGACGTCAAACTCCTCGTCGTCTCCTTCATGTATAGTCACCGGGACAGCTGGTCGTAGTGGTGCGGTAGAGCAGGGTCGTAAGTTGTTCACATGGAACACATGATGTAAGCGTACTGTCGCTGGAAGTTTCAATCTGTAACTGTGTTTCCCAATCTGCTCCTCCACTGAAAAAGGTCCAAGTTGTCTGTCTCTGAGTTTCCGGTTCGATTGTCCTCGCAGAAAAAGGTTTGTTGTGACAACTGACACCTTGTCTCCTTTGGCGAAGTGTGGCGCTGTAGACGGTTCTGAGCGTGCTTGCATCTCATCCTTGTGTAGATGTAACACTGAGCGCACCCGGGTGTGTACCTCCTGTAACAATCTTAACCGTTCTGCTGCGTCTTGCGAGATTGGAATCGATGGTCGCATGCTGAACAGCAGGTCAAGAGGCTCCTCATGAGAGAATCCGAAGTTAGCCTCACACGGTGTGTGCTCAATTCCGAGTGCACGCGAAGCGTTGTGCGAGAATTCCACTTGCGGTAGTAGCGTTGTCCAATCAGAGCCATCATAGCAACAGAAGCAACGAAGAAGATGCTGAAACGTGCTGCTCACGCGCTCTGTCAGGCCGTCTGTTTTTGGATGTCGACTAGAAGACATGTTGAGACGCGTGCCAAGGCGTCGCCAAAGTGTCTGCTAGAAGGCACTGACGAATTTCGGGTCGCGGTCACTGATCAGCACACGGGGCAGTCCATGCAAGCGGTAGACTCCCTGTAAAAACAAAGTTGCAGTTTCTTCGGCAATAATCGTCTCTGTGCACGGCAGAAAATGGGCCATTCGAGTTAGATGGTCTACTACAATCAGCACATTGTTAAAGCCATTGCTTTCAGGCAAGTGTGTCAAGTAGTCAAGACCAATTGTATGCCACGGTATGGGTGGAACAGGTAATGGGTAAAGAGTCGCAGCCATCTGCGGTCGAATCTTTGCTCGTCGACATACGACGCAGCGTTCACAGAAATCTTTCACGTCTTGGCGAATTCGTTTCCACCAGAATCTGTCGAGTGCTTTAGCAAGAGTGCTAGCAACTCCTCTGTGACCAGCTGACGAACTTTCGTGCAGCTCTGTGATCAATCTCAGTCGGAGCTCAGAGTTCTATGGTATACAGAGGCGATTGAGGCGCCAAAAGTATCCGTCTATGGCTTCAATCCGGCTGTCTTTCGTCCACTCACCCTCGTCCCCATAAAACGAGTCTTGGGAGCACCCCTCGCGAATGAGATCAGAGAACTCAGGGCTCAGCTGCAGCGCGTTAACAGTCAGTAAATTTAACTGCGCGTCTTCAAACAGCAGCTGGGACTTCCGTCGTAGTTCTCGATCTGACGACTGACGGAACCTCGCCATCCCAAAATAAGGGAACTGTGGCCTGAGGTACGAAGTCTGGACGCCGGCTTAACGGGTCAGCTTCGTTCAGAGCTCCCTTGCGATATGCAAGTGTCATCGAGCCCACAAACGGTTGCAAATCCCGCAGGTATCTTGCTTGCCGCTTGTTCAGCATGTTGTTCGGTTGCTTGAGCAGATGTCGCAGTGTGTCGTGGTCTATTACGACAAGGAACTTAGAGCACCCTTCAAGATAGCACCTCCAATGCTTGACAGCTTCGCATACAGCCAAAGCTTCTAAGTCGTACGCAGAGTAAGTGTTACCACGCTCAGCTGGATTCAGCTTACGCGCCTAGTAAGAGATTGGTTGAAGACATCCTCCTTGGTCTTGCAACAAGACTGCTACAATCCCCACTGTTGAAGCATCTGTAGCCACGGTGAACATCGCGTCCGTGCCGACCTCCGGAAGGATCAGGCATGGCGCGGAAATGAGCCGTAACTTGAGAGTCTCAAAGGCTTCCAAACAGGAAGGCGTCAGCGTAACCTTATGTGGCTGGGACTTCCGCAATAAGTCCGTCAATGGAGCCGTAAGGTCGCTAAAGTGATGAAGAAATCTGGCGTAGAAGTTGCAGAACTGTACGACACTGCGAACCTCCTTCTGCGTCTTGGGCACTGGCCAGTCTGCTACGGCCTCGACTTTTTTTGTGGAAACCGAAATTTTACCGGCTGACACAGTGTAGCCCAGGTACTCCATTTTTTGCAGTCCGAAGAAGCATTTCTTAAGGCGTAATTTCAAGCCCTCCTCTTTAAATCGCTGTAGCACGAGACGCATGTGCTCCAAGTGTTCCTCCAGAGTTCGACTGTAAATACAGACGTCATCAAGGTAGACTGTCACGAACTTATGTAAAAAGTCGCGAAGTATGTCATTCATCATCCGCTGAAATGTAACCGGTGCATTGCACTAAGGCTAGGGATCAAGTGAATGTTGTCGATGTTGATGGTAATGATATTTTAAAACGTCGATGTTGATGGTATTGATATCTTGGATTGTCGATGTTGATAGTGTTGATAGTTTGGGAAACTGACATCGATGGCAATTCAAGCCGATATTATCGCCGATGTATCGATATTTGGGACGATATATCGATCCATCGGGCTTAGATAATCAATATTTTCCAATTGTTTTGATAATTGATGGCATTGATACTAGCACTACTGCCATCGTGTCGATGTCGATGTCGCAACCTATCACATCGATGGCACTATCACCAGGTGATGATGATACTATCGACGATGCATCGATGGCTGATCCCTAGCCTTACATTGCACAGGCCAAACGGCATGGCGACCCATTCCATTAAGCCATCAGGGGTTTGAAAAGCTGTTTTGTGAACGTCTTGGTCACGCACTCGAACTTGCCAGAATCGAGAGGCGAGGTCGAGGTGCGTGTAATTCGCGTCCTCAAGTTCGTCCAGAGTGTCATCCACACGCGGAAGTGGGTAAGCATCTTTACGCGTGACCTCGTTAAGGCCACGGTAGTCAATGCACAGACGTAGCGAGCCATCAGCTTTCCGCACAAAAAGAATTGGCGAGCCGAACTCACTATAGCTAAGACGGACAAGACCAGCCTCCACCGCGTCTTTGAGCTGTCGATTTAGCTCAGCGCGCTCTGCATGTGACAATCTGTTCAAACGTTGGCGTCGCATCGGGCCAATTGTTTCAATGGGATTATCCTACTGTCGGCTTACACGTGGAGAGTCGACAAGTTGCAGTAACTCCGGGAAGTCATCGAAGAGTAACGACCGGAAGTTGTCACGTTGTTCTGCTGTTAGCTCCTCTCCAGTGTGAAAGTTTGTTGGTTGTTCAGCGGCTGACGTAAGTTCAATGACGTGAAATTCAGCATGTCGTCCTCTGCTGCGGCGCGTCTTGCGCATGAGTTTCTGAACTTTAGTAGACGACAACAACAGACATTCAAGGCGTCGTTCCTCGAGCTTAGTCTCGACTGTTGTGCCATCCATCAGTATGAAAACCCTGCTTGTACCAAACTCTAAAGAGGCATGTTCGTCATCAAGCCATGGTAAACCCATGATTAAGTCAGTTGTACGTAAACCACGTAAGACGGAAAAAGTCCGGTGAAATTCGTGTCGAGCTAGCTCAAAAGTAACATCGCAGACTGTCGAAGAAGTCACTCGTTGTCCGTTGGCAAGTCGAACTGGGGTCTTAGTCGCAGACTTCTGAGTCTTTAAAGCAAAGCGTCGTACGAAGTCCTCTGAGATGAAATCAAGCGTCGCAGCGCAGTCCACCAATCCAGAAATCAGGTGTCCACCATCAGGAGTTTTCACAGTCAACTTAGTTCGAATTAACGGGCGAGCTTCCGTGAGGTCAGTCAGTAGGGTTGTAGCTGGCGAAGAAAATTGTTGTATCGTAGCGATGGACTGTTCCGCGTCGCCAGAAGGTACAGGTACCGAGGTGGGTTGGTCAGATGTTGTAGATGTTGTCGATTCGTAAAACGCACAATCTGCGTCGACTAACCACAGTTGTACATGCCAAGGAGCTGGAGCAACCACCTCTTGTTGCGCTGGGTTTTCCAGTGACTGTCGAGTAAAAAGCTGTGTCCGAGCTGGGAATTCTTGGTAGAGTTTCCAGTGCTTAGTCAGTTGAGTAAACTTCGCCCACTTTGGTAGTACAAATACAGCCATCGTAGATATCGGAGATGTTCGACGACAATCCTCAAAATGCTGTGCAATCTGCTCAGCTAACTCCCAGGGTGGGTTGATGAACACTCGTTCTCCTGACAAGTCCCTCTCAAGAATCGAGTCACTCGGCGAAGAGTGAGGTAAGTCACCGTGCGAGTTTAGACCTTCATCATCAGCACATCCCTCCGAAGTGAAGTTGAATCGTGCGTGCAGAGGGTCAAAAACAGAGTCAACCAGTTTCCAATCAATTGAACGTCTGGTTACAGGTTTACGACTCTGTCTCTGCTTAGTCTGACGACGACGACCTGCTACTAGCGTTGCATGTGTCGTGACTGTAGTCGATGGAGATGCCGAAGGTGTTTCGACGACCTCTGTCGCTAACAATGTTTCAGAACGAACAGTAGATGTAGCCGGCTGCTCCAGTTCGTTGGTAGAACTGCCTTGCCACCATCATTGCTTCTTTGACTGTTGTGGCTCCATCGGTGCCTTGCCCTTCCACTCCGGGCACTGAAACAGTCGGTGTCCCCTCTTGTGACACTTGAAGCACAATCCCTCATCCATATGTTTCTTGCGCTCCTCATGGGTCATGGCACCAGCGAGGGTCTTAAAATCAACGCGGCCAGGGTTTGTAGATGGTTGACCACGGTCGCCACCATTGTTGCCTCCACGACCACGTCCACGACCACGTCCACCATTATTGCGCTTCCATATCTTAGAGGCCCCAACAAGGGGGTCAACAAGGTTGCGCTTCTTAGTGGGTTGACCGGACGGGCTAGCTGTAAACCTCACGTTACCAAGCGCCGGGGAATCAGTCACGACATCATTCAAGAAATTTTGTAGCTCCACTTGAGTGAGATTGTAACCCCTCTGAGCTCGGTGTGACTTTGCTTGATTCTTCAACGTAAAGCTGCCCAGTCCGTTTATGAAGCGTACACACTGCACATCAGCTGTCAGGTTCTGACGTGAACGACGTAAGAAGTCGTTGTATTGCTTCGTGTAGAGAGCGTAACTCATGGTGCTGCTCTGCGTAAGGTTCAGTAAAGCGTTAATCGCGTCATCCTGGATGTTCGGAAGAAACGTGGTCTTGCGTAACTCCGCAACAAGCAGGTCGTAGGTAGACGGAATAGCTGCTTGGGTTTTACGGTTCAACCACCACCCGTTCGGATGCCTTGAGAACTGAGACGTAACCCAGATAACTGAGTCGTAAGAGTCAGCCGTAATGCCTAGCATTAGAAAACGCTGCGGCTGAGCTTCAAGCCAATTCTCCAGTTCATTAGCGTCGCGACCAGACTGTAACGGGGAGTTAATCGCAGCTTTACGCTGCGTCTCAGTAAGGTTCACATGTAGGCCAGCCAAGCTCCGGGTAGGCATCGGCATTCCCACACGTAAATCTGTCGGCGTTTCACCACTCAGCTGATTGATGTGTCCACGAATCAGAAGCCAGACAGGACCAGAGTCGACCGTCGTAAACCGGGAGAACATAAAGAACTGTCTCGGAATAGATGTGTCGTCTTGAAAGACCGGACTGTGAGAGTAGACTGCACGACAAAAAGTCTCCCATGGAGTCACGTAACCGAAGTGAAGTAACTCGCTCTTGTGCTTCTCAGCACGAAGTAATCCCGTCTTAGCGGGCGTAAGGTTCAGACCGTCAATGTTAATTGATTCCGGGACGACGTAAGTACCATCCGGATTAATTGTCGACTGTGCTGTAACATCATGTTCAACCTGAGCAGGTGTACGTAGGTGGCTCGTAGCAAACATGACAGGGACAGAAGCCGAGTACACGTAAACAAGCTGTAGACCTTCAGGTAATGCAACTTGAACATGAGCATCACTCAACAGCCTCAAATCATCCGGTGTCAAGATAAGGCCGGTTTCCTCGTGTAACTCACGAACAGTAGCGTCCACATGCTCTTCGTTAGGTAAGACCGAGCCAGCCGGGAACCAATTTTTACCGGTACGAGGCTCACGTTGTAATACCAGTTTCACGTCCGACAATTTAGTCCCTCGAACATGAATTATCAACACCACGTAATGTCCAGGTCCAACAGAAGCCATTTCGAATCAATCAGGCAACGTCGAGCGAATCAATGGGCAACGAAAACGTGCGTCGACCAAAGAGCTCCGAAACCAGTGTGGCGGTTAGCCTCGTCAAGCTAAACGCTAGCACAAATCAGTTCTATTGAAATTGAAATTGTTTACAACATGTCCCGGCAAACTGGACCGGCTGCTGTCTCACGGGCCACTCTACTTCGCCATACATGACTTATTATTAGCAAGTTGGGCCCGGGTCTCTCCGACCAGGTATATTTCTTATCGACACACCTATGTGCAATGTGTGCCGACGTTCCTCGGGAGTTATATAACTGTAAGCAACCGCAGTAATTGCCACAGTCCCCCCGCCTAAGCAGTAACAGCGTAATAATGTTGTAATCAAGAAAAAAAGATCTAAAAATAAATCCACTTGTCTAGAAATGCAAAACTAAACTGCTGCTCGACCTTCACGATGCACGGCCCGCTCCCGCCGAACCGGGGTGTCGACCGGCCTAGGCCGGTGGGCGTTCGGGAGGGACGACGGGCCAGCCTAATCTAGCTCCCGCGTGACTTCGGTCTTGCCGAAGGTAGGAGGGGAAAGGCTGGCAAAAAACCCCTCCTCGCGCGGTCGCTCGTCGACCCCGCCGCTCCATCCCGTAAACCCCGCCCCAAGGTCTTGCCGCGTCCGCCGACGCGGCGGTCCTCCGTGTCGAGGTCCCCCATCACCTCGAGGACAGGTGGGGGGGACCGAGACACACAGACATAGAAAAAACTAGCGCTCCTGCCTCCGCGCCTGGATTTTCCCCGCTCATTTCCCCGGTTTTTTCTCTGTCTGGTACCCGGGTACCTGTCGGTTTTCCGGCGTGAACCGTACCCTCCCCCCTCTGATCGCGCGTCCACCGAGCAGCCTTTTCTTGAGCGGGGGCCTCCGCGCTCACCCGGGCCCACGCTCAAGGACCCCTAGGAGTATAAAGGTCTGTCGGGGTAGTGGGTGTCGAAGAGGGGGCGGGGCGGGTCACCGTAGCCGGATCCGGCGGGCCGCGGGCGCCCGGAATTAAACAAAACCCTCCGTGCCGGGTTTTCCGGCGGCGCCGACCCAAAGGGTCGTCGCCGCCAGATCGTGTCGTTCCTCCCGTCGCGACAATCCTCCTTGCCGTACCAGCTAACTCCTCCCCCCGGGAGATGACGCTGGACGACGTAGCGGCGCGCTAGTGAGCGCCCTACCCTGGTGTTGCTCCCCAACTAGCTCGACGCCGGGTACGGACATTATTTTTTAGTATCCGAAAAAGCCCTCCATACATGGCTTTCCGGGGGCGGCTGATTCTGAGGATCGCCGCCGCCTCATATAGCCGCTCCTCCGTCTGCGACTAGCCACCGACCTGTGCCTTGTCTTGCCTCACCCCTCGGCAAGGTTAGACCGGCACAGGGCTGGTCGACGGCTAGCGAGCGCCCTTTCCTGGCGCTGCTTCCCGGCTGGCCACCACCAGCTCCAACACCCGCCTCCCACCACTGATCCGGCCGTACCCTCCTCGCCATCAAACGCTGCCGTAGTACAGGCCCCACCCCTCAAAGTAAGGCTATATCTAGGAGTATCTGTACGCGAAAAAACATATCGGACGGGCCGAGCGGGAGATCTTGGCGCCGGTAGTGCACAGAAATTATTTTTTCAAAAGCCCTCTGTACAGGGTTTTACCGACAGCTGCTGATCCCACGGATCGAGCTGTCGGCCCTCTTAGCCCCCTACCGTGCCAGGCATGGCACGGTTACGGGGTTTCAAGCGCCCACCAGGGGGAGGTGAGGGGATGCCGACGGGCCTGCGAGCGCACCCCCCTCCGGGGCCGCCGCCGCTGCGCCGCCGGCGGGCGCCAAATCAGTTCTAATATGTCTAGTTCTATCGTTGCAAGATGGCAAAATGATGTTGTCGAGAGACGATGGTGAAAGATGTTTCACTGCTGTACTTAAGCAGTATATGTTGTAAGTGAACAAAGGAATTGTTAAATGGTTCTGTCACCTCCCTCTATTGCACTGGGCTTAAATAGGTTTCTGCCCAGATTGCTTACGCTTGCAAGCTACGCTTACGTGTAAGGCGTTAGGGCTGCCTAACCGTCGTCATCTGTTATGAGACGCGGCCTGCCTAGCATTGGGTTTCATGACGCGGCTCCTTCTGCATCGAAGAACTCGCTTAGGCGCGTCATCTGGTTGGTTAGATTAATTATGCGTATTTGTACGTACCGGGAGGTACTGGTCGTACTGTAGCATCAGCACCCTTATAAATATTGCAGTAGCGACGTACCCACGTTTGTACGTCCGTCCTATGGAAAAGCACGAACTAGCGTTTGTAACGAGTACCTGTACAATGTCCTGCAATGTAATGTTGCAGGACTGTACTCGTCACAATACGCTTATAAGCTAATAGGCTAAAGAGAAAAGACCATAACTTCTCTAGAACCTATAACGCACAACATGTTCCGTGGCATCGCAGCCGGGATGGGGCGTGAGTGGTTGCGTTCGCGGGGTGCACCGGAGCGGTCGGTGGTGGCGGTCGGGGCGCACGGCGGAAGGTTATATGTTGGGCGGCCGGCGGCCTTCTTGTGCGCGTCAACACACGTCCCGGTATCCCTTTTTCTTCATTTTTCGAGGAACAAATTACAAGTTATAAGTTACTTTATGAATTATTTACGTTTGCAATAATAAGCAAGGCCAAGTTGAAAACGACAAGAAAGTTATTAATATCTATAACGTATAAGAGATTCCGCGGGAGCGCATGCTAGTCGGCCGGCACTAAACGCATGATAGTCGGCCGGCGCGGCAACGCATAACAGTCGGCCGGCAGCCGGGATGGGCCGTGGCGGCCGCGCAATCGACCGGCCAACGCGCGTGGCGGGGACATGCCGGGCAACCGAGGGAGCGCGCGCAGAACCAACCCAAGTGCGCGGTTGTACGGGTACTATCAGTCGGCCGTGACAGCAACCCATGACAGTGGCACGGGATGAGCGTTGCGCAGCGGCAACGCAGCCGGGATGGCGGGCGCATATGACAGTCGGCCGGCGCGCCAACGCATGACTGTAGGCCATGAGGCGTTACGACAGCGCAGCCGGGATGGGGGGCCGTATGGCAGTCGGCCGGGTAGCGCACGTGGCGGGGACATGCCGGGCAGCCGAGGTACCTGGCGGAGCACCTGCCCGAGTAGGAGGCAGCCAGGTTGTAGGTTTTGAACTTCTACTCTCTCAGTCGTGCTTGCAAAACTACGCCGCCTGTAGAGGGTGCCGGTGCGGGTTTACTTGCTAGTCCTATATGCCGGGGGCGCAGAGAAAAAGAAAAAAAAAAGGCAACCGGGACAAGCAGAATGAAACAGAAAACAATTTATTACAAATTGGCGTGCGGAGCGCAAAGGATCAGATTAGTATATTAGGTGGTCCTGTGTGAGGACAGGATGAATAAGCAGGGAACATCCGGGCTTCCTGTGCAAGTTTTCTCGCTCGGGGCGGCGAGACGTCGTCGTCCCGCCGGGCTGCGAGACGGTTTGGATAAAAATCTCCCGTCGACCAGTCGCAGGACACATGGTCGCCACACCTGACACGCAAAGTAGCTATGTTATACAACAGGCATTGAGGAGGGAAATTCTTCGCCCTTCCTCTAACTCCGTAGTCGTTGTTTCCGCAGTGAGGTTAAAGTCTTCATAGTCGGATTTAGAAAATGAAAGTCTCTGCTCTACTGGCGCGCTACTTGGCAATTCTGGTGTTGATAGCTTGTGCGGTGGCCGAGAATCAACCAGAGGGGCTTGGTACGCGTAATGGCGATGGGGTGTGCGACATGCTGGTGCCGGGCTGCTGTGCTCCCCGAGTGTTGATTATCGGAGCGATGAAGTGTGGCACCAACGCGATTATGCAGTACTTGGAGCAGGTCAGACTGTTGACTGTTTGTAAGCTTGCCGTTCGTGCTTGTTTAGTAGTTTGAGGGGGGAAGGGGGGGGACGTGTGTGCCTTCTGCATTCAATTGACTTCGTTGACATCTTTTGGGTTTTCAGCACCCTGCGCTGCGGAACTCGTGGAAGGAACAGGAGGTCCACTTCTTCACGGGCGTGGTAAGCCGGTCGCTGAGTAACCGCACGAAGTCCAACAAGTGATTTTACCTGTCTATATCTACTCCTGCCTACACTGTACAGTGTGTGTTGACTATGTGCCTGGCCAGTAGTGGTGCAGGGCCTCACATTGCTGTTTCCAGCTTTCTCACTCAGTTCTGAAGCGGCTCGCTTTTGTCACGCGGAACGGGGATGTCCACAGGGGAAGCAGATGCACGGCATTCCAGATGACCTCGACCACCTGAGCCCCGCTGGCCGAAAGGAGTACGCAGCCCACCTTGTGTGCGCTAAGCCCGATAGCGGGATGTGGGCTGTGGATAAGAGCCCTTCCTACTTGGACGACTTAAGTGTGGCTGCGAAGGCGCATACCATAATGCCCTCAGCGAAAGTATCCACACACTCTCACCTCTTGGTATACATTTGTCTCGACGTGTCTTTGCCTTATGTCGTGTTAATCAGATATTGCCTCGACTCCAAATTCACGTGCTATCCGGCCACACTGGCAGGTGTTGGCGGTGCTTTGCGATCCGGCAGAGCGTTTCTGGAAGGAGTTTTTCCACAAGCTTCGATTCAACCCGAAATACGTGCCAATGTGCTCTTCCTGGACCGAGAGTGTGTCCCGTGCACGCCAAGCTTTTGATGAGTTTGTTCAGAATCGGACGGTTGATTTTGAACGGAATAATCTCACAGATAACCCAGACTCTGACCTCGCCCGCGGCCTTTATGGCAGGCGCCTAAAGCACTGGGCAAGCGCCTCCTCCAAATTACCACCTACCGCATGCGCTCTTTTCCGACCTAGTTTGGTTCCTTCAAGTTGCATTCATCCGCTTCGTGCTATCCTGTTTCTTTCAGGTTGACATCTACGGCCATGATAACGTCTTGGCAGTGGATTCAACATACGATATGAAGCACCAGCGCACTGACACCATTCGTCGGGTGCTCCGGTTTCTGGGACTGGGTGACCAGACAATTGAGGTGCGCATTGAGTAAATTCCACCAGTCCCTTCCATTTATCGCTTGCGTCTCATGCATATGGCTTATTAGGCAGCCACTGTGCTGCGGTGTATAGGCTGACGAGGAGTCATTTCAAGACGTATACGCCTCCAGGCATCCAACGCTTCACCATAGCGCATGGAGCAGGTCTGCTCCTACCCATTGCGTATAGTTTGATGATGCGACTTGAACTTGAACGTGAGAACTCACATCCGATCCGTCCGTCTGGGCCGTTCGTCCCAGACTGCATGCCTTCTATGCGGAGGACATGAAGTTGCTGAGTGAGGTGACTGGCAAAGACTGGGCGTCCAAGTGGCGGGATGACCCAAACCATGGAATAGACATAGTCACTGAAACGGCGGCGCTGCAGGGGGTGTGCGGGGTGGGCTACCCCCTTCTTGGCCCTCATCGCAACAGTGACCACTGGCTGATTTACAATTATAAGTGCGGAAACTTGCATTGTGCTGCCTACTCAAGTTTATTACTCGCTATTGTGGTTTCTGGCAGGAGCCCTCCAATTCCCTACACAAAGTTGATGGAGCGATATAGGCCTGGATAGGATCAGCCTAGATGTTGAGAAATGCAGGGGTGATTAGCTGTCCTTAATCGTCAAAATAGGCAGGTTGATGGAAATGCTACTTGAAATGGGATACATCTGGCGCGCATCGAATAACAGTACCGGCTTTTCATTGCTCGTTGTCTCATAGACCTATTAAAAATGTGGAATGAGATAAACACGGCGCCCATTAACCTAGCCTCATTAGCACATTACTCCACCCCAATGGATTCTTCCTCCAGCACCATCGCGGCGTTATCCACCTTTCCTATCCACACCTTTAGCCGGCCCTTGAGGTCGCTGATCTGAGGGATGGTAAGCACACAGGGCTGTACCCAAGACACGCTTACGTTGCCGTCCACCTGATCGATGACACCCTCAATGAGATGCTTGGACATGGTCTTCATAAGAAGAAATTCCACACCGTCAAAGTTGAGCTTGGTGCGCTCCGCAACGGTGGCCAGAGGGACGATGCGGGAATCAGAGGGCAGCCTAAAGATGAGCTCCAATAGCGACATTATGGTGATCTTCTCACGCAGAAAGCGCTCGTTTTGAACCAATGCCGGCTGTGCGTTGAGTACATCCGCGTGCTGGCTGCACAGCTCATCGTACTTGTGCAAATCCCCATGATTGAAGCAGTCAATAAACTCCCGCAGCCACTGGTAAGGCGTCCCCTCCAGAGCATTTATCTGAAAGCAAGGTGAGACTAAAATCAATGAGCTACGCAGCACAAGAAATGCTGCGACCCGTTTCTTGCAGGCAGATAAACATTGCATGGAGAGCAGACACGGTAGCTAAACGCACGATGGGATGCTGCAGCAGCTCGCCAAAGCTGTACACATTTTCGCCCAACAGCGCTGCCAAGGAGATGTCCACTGCAAGAGACTGTGGTGCACAAGAGCGGCGCCTCAGAAAACGGCACAGGAGCTGATCTTTCTACACCACAAATGCGCAAATCAGAGACAAGCGGTTGATGAATCAGTTTGTGTGTGCCTGCCGGGGAGGCGGGAAGGGGGGTCGGACCACTTTGTAGTCCGCTGGCAGGTCGTCTGAGCTGACATAAGCGAGGTACATAAGCGAAGACTTGTAGAACTCTGCGAAATTTTTCGCGTGTTTGTGGTACTGACTGCTCACATAATATACACTTGCGCTCACGCTGGGGTCCACCTATGGAGAACCCAACTAGATGGTAAGTGGCAGTGAAAAAGAAACAGACGGCAATATAATGGGAGAGCAAAGGGGACGAGAAGGACTACCCACGTCATCGAACGCATCTAGTGAGGCCTTCCCGTCACTAATGGCGTCCCGGCACTTTGTGACTTCCCCCATTTGCAGGTTGTACTGAGCGACCTGCATGTTGAGGTACAGGAGAGGCTGCTCCGAGCGCGGCAGCTTCTGTTCCTTCAGCTTAGCTGTCTCCTCGCTGATGAAGTCCGCCGCTTGCTGCAGGTCGCCATAGCGCTTCGCGACCGCCGTCACTATGTGAGCCAACTTCAGTAAGTTGATCTTATACGCAAAGTCGCTGACGAAGGAGCCGTAAAGCTGAATGAGTAGGTCGCCAATCTGGAATTCTGGCAGTGCGATGACCTCCTCGAGCAGTAGCGTCAGCTGGTGCCAAAGCTTCCTCTGGTACAGATCCGCGAAGCGAGCGAAATACTCCGCTATGCTAGGATGCTCCACCTGGAGCGACTCCAGGAATGCTACATGCTTGCTTCCCGCCATCGTATCACACCTTTCCAGCCGTTCCTACGCTCCGCCACTGTCAAAAAGACACTCCACCTCAAGATTTGTGGGTCTAATTTTAACTCCACTCGGATGTGGACTAGATCTGTCACGTTCGCTCACCCGGCGCAGCAAAGAGTCTCTATAGCATCAGGGACGAGCGACAGGCCGGCAGCAAGGGCGGACGACCGACAGCAGCAGTAATTTTTCTTCGTACATATATTTACGGGTAGACGGACATGTAATATACTGCTCCACAAGAGCCCTGACAAGATTTCGCACCTTCAAATACACTCTTCCCATAAAGTCCGTTACTAGTGGCCACGCACATCCGGCTTTTGGTGAAAAACCGGCGCATACGGTACATGTTGTAAACAATTTCAATTTCAATTTCAATTTCAATTGGCCACGCACAGCCGAGCTATGGCCATGCAACTCGATTGGGGGGTAGAATAATGATTTTCGAACAACACACCACGGCGCGTTGTTCACTGACGTGAGCACCTCTGTGCTCTATCGGCACGCCCCAACTATTGTGGGCACACACGTTGGATTTGCGGCCCACATTTTGCAAGCCGCAAATCATGTGCAGGTTATGCACGCCTCTATGCGTGGCTCGGTACACTTAGTGTCGCGATAAGCCGAGAGACTACTCGACACTGGGTTCTCAGCATGTTTGCACAATTGCACGAGTATCCGCCGAGTGTGTTGCGCCCGGCCGTCTACAAAGCGGCGACACCGAGAATGGCATGTCGTGTGCACTAGGTTTTCTTTCCACGTGCACGAAAATACAACCAAGGAGCACGGGCTAGGGACCTATTGGGCTTGAGGGGCGGTTGGCTTGAAGTGTAAGCGCTCTAGCGCGCGGATCGCTGGCCTTTGAAGCTTGGGCATCGCCGGGCGTGAAATATGGCGGGGAGCTTTTAAAGTACCCTAGCACAAGCATGTATTTGGCATGCGGCAAATGGCACAACACCATGCCATCATGGGGCATAAAAAGGGCAACGCCGTGAATATACAAATATATAGCGCTGATTCTTGAGCGTATTGGCGGAGCGGGTGTGCGGGTACCACATGTCCAAGGGTTGCTAGCCCCGCGCGAATGTGGCAGATTTTGAAACCCAAAAAACTTAAGTTGATTGTACGAGGGCATGGATGACATCGGACGGCGGATTTGACGCGAAAACCGGTCAGTAGGCGTAGATTGTGCTCATAATTTTTGTTCTCTTGGGGGAAGGGCTTCCATTTGCAACTTAATTTGCTCGAATCGGACACCGTACGGCAAAGTTAGGCTTTTCTAAGCCTCCCAAGCTGTGGGTTTCCGGCCCCAATCCCACCCACGTCAAGCATCTTAACGGCACATGCCATCACACCCACGTGCTCCCATGCTTGCGGACAATACGCTAGCATGATAAAAACCGCATGTTGTGTTGCCGATTTCGGGAGTATTCACGAGCCAAAGTGTGGAAAATCCGACTTCCGGGGCGCCCGAATCAGGGTATGCTCCGAAATCGGGGTTGACCCGCACACCCTAATACGTCAGATCGTAGCCGTGACATGCCCCATTTGTGCCCCGCTTCCCCCTTTACTTCACCGTCAACACAAGTTCCGGTCCGCCTTTTGAACGAGCTAAAGTACAGTACAGAATCCTAGAAGCCCTTCATGATAAACACCCGCCGTACTCGAAAGGCCCTATTTCACTAGTGACGGACTTTATGGGAAGAGTGTATATGTGAAAAATATACAATCTTTCGTCAATATTTTGCTGACAAATCTTCTGAAATCCAAGGCAATGCTTTGGTGCCCAAGTAGATGGACTTCGCCGACAAATTGAGGGGGCGAAATCGATGACTGCATGGCTTTTGTAGTTAATGGGGTTATCGTGCCCGCAATCGCCCGACATACCGACACACTCTTTCAAACAAACGTTGTGCCGGTCAAACGAAAGTAGCAAGGGGCTCGAAGAGCCGCACTATGAATAATGGTTGTGCGACGGTCGCTCAAATATGATGCATAGGCGACGGAGGGGGGAGGTGTTGGGCATCCCGCGGTGAAGGAAATGCACGAAATCGCGTATGTAGACTTACAACCGATATCCGCACAACCCAAGCAAGGGCAAGCTGCATTCGGTCACTATGCTCAAACAGTCACAACTCAGCGACTTCTCATAGTAAGAATCAGAAAAGAAGCCTTGTCGACGTCTACTTCACGCTCGAACTTGCCAAAACCCAAACGCGAGAGTAGAAGTCGAGATGAGAAATCGAGTTGAGTGTTAAAGAACGCGTCCTTTAGTTCGTCAAGTATGCCACTATGCCGTCCACACGCGGAAGTGAGTATGCGTCCCTACGCGTAAACTCATAAAAGCCACCGTAGTCTATGCACATTCGTAGCGAGCCATCGGCTTTACGCACGAACAAAATTGACGAGCCAATATTGTGTGTGAGCTGGCCAGCTGAGAGCTAATTGTTGGCATAAGTGTCGAGAGCAGTTGTATGTCGCTACATCACTGTACTGAAGAAATCGGTATTAAAAGCGATATAGTAGCTATTTGACGCTAGATTGAATTGTGACCGTTGGATAATATATCTAACGGTCCAAGAAGCGTTTTTGGAGATAACCGCAATATTATTTATTTTAGTATGTGTGGTTCTAGCGGATATAAGAATGGAGCTCGAAGCACTGTAACCATCCTTTCTACGCTCCAACCTTCAATAGGTTATGGGCCCTCCCAAGTACTCCCACGCACCTCGTAACCCCTGCTGAGTCAGCAGTACTTCTACTTCCACTTCTACTACTACAGCAGCACTACAACAGTACTTGTACTACATTTCTACAGTAGTACTTCTGCTACGTCAGCAGTGCTTCTTCTACTACTAACAAGTCGGGAAGTTTGTCAACGAGGAGCTACTGGATTACAAGTTTGTCGGCGCTTCGACTTCAATTTGTGTGTTGGAGCTGGGCTGAAGGATCGATTCCGTACTGTTATACGGACGCTGTGGCCTCCATATTCTGGTGGTGAGTACAGCTTGGGTTGCTGCGACGTGTGTTGCCTGATATCGTTGGTGATACCGTTGGTCTGCGGAAGTGTGAACGAGCGTGTGGACTGTATAATTTCGTCTATCCTGTCGCTAGCGTTACCACTGGGTCGACTTGCTGTCGACGTACTTGACAAGATTGTTGGGATTTTTCCGTGTCGCCTGTTGTGCTTCGTGGTGGTGTTTTGGATCGCCTGACCTCGTTCGCGGCGTGTCGGAACCTGATTTTTCCCGCTGTCGGCGAATCTATCGAGTTGTGGGGACTGTTCCATATCCCCTGTTATTTTCGTGGTCGTCGTTGGACTGCGTGAGCTTGTTTGCGACGTATCGGGACCTGATTATCCGTTGTCAACCGACCTGTCGAGCTCTTGGCGACTGTTACCGCGTCGCCTGTTACTTGCGTGGTGGTTGCCTAGACCACTTACGCTTCGTCGAGACGTGTCGGAACGTGCTGTATCAGCTGTCGACGTTCCTGTTGAGCGCGTGGCGAGTGTTGCCGTGTTACCCGTTACCTGCGTTGTGGTGCTTGGCACACCTGCGTGTGGTCGGGACGTGTCGGAACCTTATTCGTCTGTTGTCGGAGACTTGTCGAGCTCGTGGAGACTGTTCTTCTTGTTACTTGATACCTGCTGGGGGTAATTGGGTCGTCTTCACTTGATCTTGCTGTACCGGAACCTTGTTCATCTCCTTTCGACGCACGCGCCAAGCTCGAGCCGGCTTCTACTGTGCCGTCTGTTTCCTTGTGTTGGGGAGGTTGACCCCAGTGAGGTTGGTGGGACGAGAATTTCTTATTTCTGTTGATCTTTTGACCCCCAGTTCGTTGTCTGCTGGCGTCTCGCTCCATGGCTGAGAGTGTGAAGGTCCCTGTTTTTTCCGGCAAAGCCGCGGACTTTCCCTTGTTCCGAACCCGGTTCACAGCATTCGTGGATGCGGTGGGCTGTGACGCTGCTCTGGATTCCGAAGGCGAGGACGATGCTGCTCAGCAGAAGAAGCTCTACAGCTTGTTGGTGTTAGCTTTACCCGAGACTACGTTGCACATCATCCGGAAGGTCGATCGGAAGAGCAAGGCAGCTGGCTTTCATGCTTGGCAAGCTTTGCTGCGTCGATTCGAGCACGACGGCATTCACCGGCGCGGGGATCTACTGGATGCTCTGGACGAGAAGCAACGTCAAGAGGAAACTTGTGTGGACTTCTTCACTCGTCTTCTCGACGTTCAGGCGCAGCTTGCTCGAGTCGACGAGGTGGTCCCGGATCGGCGTATCGTCATGAATGTCGTCAGGGGCCTGCGGCCTGAGTATTCTACCATGACAGATGCTCTGAATGAGCGCGACTCGAGTTTGACACTGGACTTCGTTGAGAATCTTCTCGCTACCACTGGGGTGCGCATCGAACGTCGCTTGGCAGAGGCGCAGGAGTCGGAGCCCGGAAAGACTGCTTTCCCTGCAGTGTCTGATGATGACAACCTGCGGACCATGCTGCAAGACTTGCAGCGAGAGGTGGCGTCCCTGAAGGGTGTCCACGGAGAGAGCGGAGCGAGCAGTACCAGAGGCAACGGAGGGCGTCCAGCTTTCAAGGGTACTTGCTTTACGTGCGGTCAACGCGGCCACCGGCGTCAGGACTGTCGGGTGAAACGGCCACCCCGGGTGAACACTGCCGATGCAACACCGTTCGGCGGGTATGTTGCTTTCCCCGCTAACATGTCAGCCTCGATTCCTGATAGTGATGGCTTTCTGGCGGCCACTGTCAAGGTGCCTCCGTACCTGCACGATGTGGAGCCTGGGCTGTGGCTCGTTGACAGCGGCGCTAGCCATCACATGACCAGCGTCTTGAGAGATTTCCAGGCCTATCGCCCGATTTCTCCGGTTTGGGTGAAAGGTATCAGTGCCTATGCCAAAGGTGTGGGGAGCGTCCGTGTCACGCTGCGCTCCAAGGACAGCGACGCTGTCCCGATCACGCTGCACGATGTCTTCTATGTACCGGATCTGGCGGCTCGAGCATCGTCCAGCCATCAGCGTCTGTTTAGTGTCTCCCAGGCGCGGCAGCGTGGGCATCGCACTGTCTTCGAGGACCCGTGCGACGTACTTTGCGCCCATGCGCAGCATGGTGGTGGTGTCACTATTCCCCTTCACCGTGCCCATGGTCTTGTTTGGCTCCCTACTTCGGTTGTTCCGTCTGTCTCTGCCTCGCCGGCGATGGCGCGACCCTCCAAATTTCTGTGGCATCTGCGTCTTGGTCATTTGGGGGAGTCCTGTATGGATCGACTTGTGCAATTGGGTACCTCCGGTGTGCAGGTCAGTAAGTCGGACCGCCTTTGCTTCTGTGAGACCTGCGCCTTGTGCAAGTCTCGTGTGGCGCGTATCTCGCGTGCGCCGTGTGCGGACCCTGACCGTGTCTTTCAGAAGGTCGGCGTAGACTTCTGCGGTCCTATGGGCGTGGCTTCTTTGGGTGGCTGCTACTACAGCCTCGCCGTTACGGACTTCAAGTCTCGCTTCGTCCTGCATGACGTGCTGAGAACCAAGGATGAGGCTCCGCAGTCGTTTCGGCGGTTTCTGGCTACTGTCCGGGCTTTGGGTCACAAGATTGAGCACGTGCGCCTTGACAACGACTCCGTCTTCATGGGTCGCGAATTTATGGCTGTGCTTGATGACCACGGCGTGTCGCACGACTTTTCTGCTCCGTACTCGCACTGGCAACACGGTCGCATGGAGCGACAGTGGGGGACTTTGGTGCCGGCTGCCAAGTCCATGCTTCACACAGCGGGCCTTGATCGTTCTTTTTGGAGTCTAGCCATGAACGCTGCGGTGTACGTCCGCAATCGTGTTTTCTGTGAGGCTGCTGGTGGAGTGCCCTTCGAGCTGGTCACTGGTCGTTCTGTTGACCTAAGCCACCTCCGCGTCTTCGGCTGCCCGGCGTATGTCCATGTTGACAAGTCCCGCCGTCGAAAACTTGATGACCGGGCGTGGAAGGGCATCTTCGTGGGCTATGCGCCGGACTCCCCAGTGTGGTTGGTGTATAACCCTCGCACACGTCGTGTGGAGCGCAGTCGGAACGTGGTGTTTGATGAGTCGAAATTCACTAGGTCCGTCAGCATGGGGGAGGAGTCGTCGGCTGTCTCGAAGCCAGCGCCGGATGATGACGAACTCTCGTCGTTCATTACTTCTTCTGGGTTTCAGAATTCGGGGGAGCACGTGGATACAGACGAAGACGTTGTTGAGCCAGACGACACAGAGAGCGGGAGTCAAGAGCATGGGGAGCATGATACTGTGCCTGGTGACCAAGAGGGCGGGAGTCAGGAGCCGGGGGAGCTTGTTCCTGGCGATGGCGTTGCTCCGAGGCGCAGCACCCGGCACTCTCGACCTCCGGGGCAGTGGTGGATGGCCAACAGTCGTGGTGATGATGTTGCCGCCAACATGGCAAAGCCTCACCAGCCTCTCGAGCCAACATCATATAAGCAAGCTCTGCGCAGTCCGGATGCCAAGCACTGGCAAGCGGCTATTGACAGCGAGTATGAGTCATTGATGACTCGAAAGACCTGGAAGCTGGTTCCTCGACCTGCGGGTCGTAAGTTGGTGGACTCTAAGTGGGTGTTCAAGCTCAAACGCAACCCTGATGGCAGCATTGCTAGATATAAGGCCAGGCTTGTGGCGCGGGGCTTCACCCAAGAGCATGGCGTTGACTACGACGAGACTTTTGCTCCGACTGTAAAAGTTGCTGCGCTCCGGGTCATTATGGCTCTCGCTGCACACTATGACTGGGAGATGGAACAACTCGATGTCAATACAGCCTTTCTGGAGGCTGACCTCTCTGAGACCATCTACATGCGACAGCCTGAGGGTTACAGGAGGCCGACGGATGAGAACGGCCAAGAGCAAGTCTGTCTGCTTATGAGAGCACTGTATGGCTTGAAGCAAGCCCCACGCTACTGGAACAAGACCATCACCACTTGGCTCGTGGAGTACGGTTTCCGCCAGTCCAAGGTAGACCCCTGCATCTTCGTCCATGGCAGCGGCACGCGTCTCTACATCTTGGCCTTGTACGTTGACGACTGCATCTTGGCCGGTCCTGGTGGAACCTTCATCGTCAGCTTTAAGCGGGCATTTGGTCAAAGGTTCAGTGTGCAGGACTTGGGACCAGTTGCATGGCTTCTGGGAATGACGGTGGAGCGTGATCGTGCTGCGCGAGTGGTTAAGTTGGGTCAGCGTCAATACATCTTAGACATGCTGGAGAGGTTCAACATGTTGGACGCTAAACCCGTGAGCACACCAATGGCACTTGGCTCTATGGCAGAGCGCACAGACGACAGTGGCTCAGCTGCGTCACTACCATACCAGAGTTTGATTGGCAGTCTGCTATATGCCTCGGTGAGCACCAGGCCAGACATCACCATGGCAGTCAGCTACCTGAGCCGACACATGGCGAAAGCGTCAATGGTGCACTGGGAGCAGGGCAAGAGGGTGCTGCGATACCTGAAAGGGACATCGGATCGCAAACTGGTGTACGGTGGTGGGCGAGTGTCGGTAGCCTTGGAGGGCTATGCCGATGCAGACTACGCAGGCGATTCTGATGGCCGACGCTCTCGAACTGGTTTTGTGTTCATGCTCAACGGTGCGGCAATCAGCTGGAAGAGCCAACGCCAACAGACGGTGGCATTGTCCACTGCGGAGGCGGAGTACATGGCGCTCACAGCAGCAGCACAGGAGGCCCTATTTCTGAGGCAACTCTTGGAGCAGATGGGACAACCTCAGGCCTCCGGGACTGTTCTGCACGAGGACAACCAGAGCTGCATCGCCCTCTGCAAAAACACCATGACGACGGGGCGCAGCAAGCACATCGACGTGAAGATGCACTTCTGTCGTGAGAAGCAGGAGACCGGCGAGATTGTGGTGAAGTATTGTCCGACAGAGGTGATGCTCGCGGATGCACTAACCAAGCCTCTCGCTGCGGACAAGCATGGGCAACTCACCAAAGCAATCATGGGAAGTGGTAGTGAGTAGCGAGGGGGAGTGTCGAGAGCAGTTGTATGTCGCTACATCACTGTACTGAAGAAATCGGTATTAAAAGCGATATAGTAGCTATTTGACGCTAGATTGAATTGTGACCGTTGGATAATATATCTAACGGTCCAAGAAGCGTTTTTGGAGATAACCGCAATATTATTTATTTTAGTATGTGTGGTTCTAGCGGATATAAGAATGGAGCTCGACGCCCTGTAACCATCCTTTCTACGCTCCAACCTTCAATAATAAGCATGTTTTATTCTTGCTTGCTGCCGCTACGGCAAGTGGAAGTGTAGATGGGAGAAATGGAAGATGTCTGATTGTTAGTGAATAATAGTACATTGTAATTAACCAATGGGTTGATTAAAATGTTCTGTAAATTCCCTTCACGGCACTAGGCTTAAATAGGTCTAGCGTGGCAATTTGCTTGTCAAGAGATAAATGCTAACATAAATCTGATATTATGTTTTGCTGTTGCTTCTATTGATAAAAGTGTATATGGAGAGAGAGAGAGAGAGATGGAAGATGGCCAATTGTGAAGTGTTCAACAGTAGTTTAGAATTGAACTAAGGGATTGATTACATAGTTTTATCCATTCCATCCACTGCACTAGGCTTAAATAGGTCCAACCTAGCTAGCTTGCACATGCTCTCGCATGGTCCTCGTGTAAGATGCTAGTAACGGTCTGAACATGCGAGCGACGCGGCACGTCTCTTTCAGGAAATCAGACTAGCGCAACATGTTGATAGTTTGATTATCTGTGCGTACTTGCACGTACCGGGAGGTACATTACAGCACAATACCCTCGCCAAATTGTAGTGGCAACGTAACCACGTAGTACCTCCTTGCGATGGAAAAGTACGGATCAAATTAGTAACATATGTACAATGTCATGCAATGTGTTGTTGCATAGTTGCATGACAATACTCTTCACACTCGTACCCTCCCCATATTGAAAGATTAATGAGGCCATCCGTGAGGCTAACCTCCGTGGTCATGGCTCATTTATTGAAGTACTCCTTTGCTGAAGACTCAGAAATGCGCGCTCCGTAAGCGTGCATGAAGTCATTGTACGCCTCTCTATGGGCAAACTGGTGCCATTGGGGTGTGTCCATGAAATCTTGTAACGCCGGGGTACGGCGTACTTTGTTGAACCGGTGCCATACATGGGGAATATCGTCATCGCTGAGGTGCGTCATGAAGAGCAAGTAGAATTTCCCTCGTGCTCTATGGAACGACTTGATGCATACACGCAAATGTGAGAAACTTCCAACTCATCATTCATCACCTTCTGGAGTAGTTAAAGGGACAGCAAGCCGAAGTGAACTTCTAGAGCAGGGTCGTTGATTGCCAATGTGAAATATGGGTGTAAGCGAAGTGTCGCTGGCATCTTTAATCTATAATTGTGTTTCCCAATCTGCTCCTCGATTGTGAACGGTGCTAGTTGTCGGTCGCGCAGGTTTAGCTTAGGTTGTTCTCGCAAGAAGAAATTCGGGGTGCCAATTGTCACTTTGTCTCGAACGAAGACAGTCGACGGTTCTAAACGAGCTTACACTTCGTTCTTGTGTAGTTGTAACACCGAACGTACCATAGCGTGTACTTCATGTAACAATCCTAACCGCTCTTGTGAAACCGGCATTGAAGGTCGCATGCTGAAAAGCAAGTCATGTGGCTCCTCTAGAGAAAAGCCAAAGTTTGCCTCGAAGAAAGTGTGCTCAGTTCCAAGCGAACGAGTAGCGTTGTAGGAAAAGTCCATTCGAGGCAACATGTATGTATGTCTAGTTTGAACCATCGTAGCAGCGGAAACATCGTGGACGTTGCTGAAACGTGCTTTTGACGCGCTCCGTTAGTCAATCCTTCTCCGGGTGTTGATCGGAAGACATGTTGAGTCGCGTGCCTAGGCGTCTCCAATGACGAATTTCGGATCGCGGTCGCCGACATGTACTCGGGACTGTCCTTGTAATCGGTAGACTCCATGTAAAAACAAAACGGCAGATTCCTCTTATTATGTTACGCTCTACGTACACGGCAGGAAGTGGCACATTCGAGGCAAATGGTTTGTCACAATCAAGACACCGTCAAAGCCATTGCTCAGAAGCAAATGTGTTAAATAGTCAAGCCCAACAATGTGCCACGGTCAAGTTGGAACATGGAAATAAGGGTAAATAGTCGCAGCCATATGTGGGTGAATATTTGCTCGTCGACACACGACACATCGCACACAAAAATATTTCACCTCGTGGCGAATTCGCTTTAACCAAAATGTGTCGAGCGCTTTACCAAAAGTGCTAGCAATTCGTATGTGACCTGCTGACGAACTGTCGTACAACTTAGAGATCAATCTCAGTCGGAGCTCATAGTTCCGCAGGATACACAGGCGATCGAGGCGCCAAAAGTACCCAACTCTAGCTTCAGTTATACTGTCGGTTCGTTTATTCATCCTCGTCCTCATGAAACGAGTCTTTGGAGTACCCCTCGCCGATGAGATCCGCGAATTCAAGGCTCAAGCACAACGCATTAACATACATAGAGACTAACTGCGAGTATTTCAACAACGACTTGGACTTCCATCGTAATTTTGAGTCTGACGGAACCTCGCCATCCCAAGATAATGGAACTGTGGTTTGAGGTTCGAAGTATGGTATCCGGCTGAACGGATCGGCTTCGTTCAAGGCTCCTTTGCGGTATGCAAGTGTCATCGTGCCCACAAACGGCTGCAAGTCTCGCAAATAGCGAGCTTGCCGTTCGCTCAATATATTAATTGGTTGCATAAGCATATGTTGCAGTTTCCCGAGGTGTGTGACGACGGTAACTTAGAGCAACCTTCAAGGTAACACCTCCAATGCTTTACCGCCTCGCATACGACCAAAGCCTCCAAGTCGTACGCAGAGCATGTGTTGCCACGTTTAGCTTGATTAAGCTTCCGCGCTCAATAAGATAATGATCTTGCAACATGACAGTTGTAAGTTGCAATGACGAAGCATATGTAGCTACGGTAGTGAACATCGCGTTCGAGTTGACATCCGGAAGGATCAATCATGGCGCGGAAACGAGCCGTAACTTGAGAGTCTCGAAGGCTTCCAAACATGTATGCGTTAGTCTAGCCTTGTATGGCTGGGACTTCCGCAGTAAGCTCGTCAATGGCGCCGTAAAATCGCTAAAGTGATGAATGAACTTGGCGCAGAAGTTGCAGAATTGTAAGAAACTGTGAGCTTTTTTCTGCGTCGTAGTCACTACCGAGTATGCAACAGCCTAGACTTTCCATGTCGAAATCGAAACATTACCATTTGACGCGATCTAGCCAAAGTAATCCATCTTATGAAGAAGCAATTATTAAGACGCAGCTTCAAGCCCTCCTCTTTGAATCGTTGAAGCACAAGACGCCGGTGCACGAGGTGTTCGTTTAGCGTGCGATAGTAGACAAAGCCGTCGTCGGGGTAGAGTAATAGATTTAGTAATCCTGTAAGAAAAAGCAAATAGGTTTGGCAAAGATAATGGAAATTGTTGCTTGCAATAGGAAAAGTTACAAGCTATTGATCGGTCCAAGGCTTTATATGCATATGGCTGGCTGAGGATAGGCATGACACAGAAGTATCTAAGGTGTTCCGGATTGTTGTGGTCCGTAGTTGGGTTGGTTGGTGTCGTGTCACTGTACGAATGCAACTTTTGTTGTCAGAGTGTTACACGATTGATACGGTAGGGTTGATGTCGTGTTTACAACTATTGGTATGTTTTCCGGGTTACGCGTAAAGTCGCTTTGTAGTTATACATGATTGCATTGCTTGTACTAGGCTAGGTCTTGGTGTAGACCTAACACATTATCTCCGTGGGACGGAGTAAGAAGACCCCCGCACCCTTCGGAGAGATTAGACTCATGAGATCAACGATTTGGCCCTAGCTTATAAGATCACTATATGGCAAAGCTAGGAGGGCCTACAGACAGCAACCGAATGACAACTAGTGTATGTTATATGCAATCTCAATTTCAACTTCAATTTCAATTTGGTGGCTATTCGGCCCGCATGAAAGAGCTTGTTCGCCGGTCGCCTTATGAGTGCCCCACTCCGCTCGAGCTTTTGGGCGATATGCATCGGGGGTTTGTGTAACGACGTATTTCGGAGGTTCTTTATGGCACCCTTTGCTCATGTCTGCGTGATGTTTTGCATGAGGGTTGCAATGATGTTGTCGCATGCTTTCTTGCTCCGAGGGCTTCGGCCGGTATGTGTTCCCCTCCCATGGACTGGTGGTTTGCAGTTTCCACTGCCGCTTTCTTTGAGATTAAGATATAAGAACAATGTATATAGGCAGCATATATTGAAATTGAAATTGAAATTGAAATTGAAACTGTTTACAACATGTACCGTATGCGCCGGTTTTACACCAAAAGCCGGATGCGTCGGCTGCTGTCTCTGGGCCCTCCCAACTATGTCAAACAGGGAACTTACAAGTCAGGGCTAGACCGTGAACCACCTATGTCCAACCTCTCCAAGTGTGGTCGGGGGTTTTACTCCCCCCCGGGGAGGGTCTGAAGCGGTTTAAAAGCGGTGTGCAAGAATGGCTTGGGGATGAGGTGCGTTATGCGGAGGCTCGGCGAGTGGTCGTGCGTGATTTGGTGCGGTAGACAAGGAGGAGATAATGCAGCCATTGGACGGTGTGTGCATGGAGTGAAGAAAGGATGCGAGATGTGTCGAGTCGTGCTTTGGTGACTAGTTTGTCGGGAGGGTCGGTGCGGAGGGTGAGGAGAGAGGTGAGACTTGCTATGGTGGACGAGTGCGGAGTGCCCGTGCGGCTCATGACTATGGGTAAGATGTCGACTTCGGTACCCGGCCAGTGGTTTCGGATGGCATTTGCGAGGGGTGTGTATTTGTCCCTAATCGAGCTAGCTGTGTGTGAGAGGTTGTGGTCGGTGCAGTACTTCCATTCCCCTATTTGTATTTTCCTGATAGATGAGTATCGGCGGCGGCCGTTGTTGTGACCGACGAAGCGAGGTTCGAGGAGGCGTATGAAATCGGGTTTGTGCGCCGGGGGACGTAGTGCAGGCGGTAGGATTTCGGGGGGGAGGATAGCGGGGCACGAGGTTAGGGAGTCGGGCGAGAGACCTTCGTCTGCATCAACAAGGCGGGTGGGCATGTGGGTGGGGTGTGGGGGGTGGCAGTCAAGAGGGGTGGAGGTGGGGGTGGGGCGGGTGAAAGACTTGATGGGTTTGTTACCGAAGTCTGCAGTGATAGTCTCCCAGCGTCCTCCGTTGTGGCGTTCCAGGAGGGATAGTAGGAGTTGTAGCGCGCTGTTGTGACGGTCCTGTCTTAGGCCAGACATGGATGGGCAGTTACCGGCCATGTGGCCGTTGCTGGTGAATTGGCCGCACATGGGACATCGCATGTTGGGGTTGTGTGTGAGGAGGCGTGTGTTGTGGACGCCCCATATGAATTCTTGTTTGTGGGTGAATTGGGTGTTGGTGAGTGTTGTGTGTTTTTTGTGGAAGGTGAAGTCGGCGCCGTCTGCCGCGGCGCGGGCGAGGAGGGCGCCGTGTTTGGATGTCTGTGAGAGGGGTGTAAGTGTGTGTTTGCAGCTGTGGGTGTGTGCGTCGGCTTTGAGGTTTGTGTATATGTACGGTATGGGTGCCCCTTGAGTCTGTGGTATGAGGGTGTAAGGCCAGGTCCAGTGACCAATGGACACGTCCGAGCCTGTATTGTATGTGGTGTTTGGTGTTTGGCCATCCGCTATCTGGTTAGCGAGTGCGTCAGCGAGGTCGTTGCCGAGTGAGTGGTTGTGTGCTTTAATTTTCCCCACATGTGTGCGGATGCCTGCGTTGCAGCGGGTTATGATGGTGCGTGTGATAGAGAGGAGTGTGTCGCGGTGGATGTTGTGCCTATAAGCGGAGGGGCAGTTAAGGTATCCTTGTATGAGACGGAGGGAGCACGCACTGTCAGTTAGGAGGTGGGTATGGCCTAGTTGGAAGCCTATGTCAATGCCAGCTAGTTCGGCTCGATTGATAGTATGGGAGGGAGGGGTAGAGGTCACCAGGATCTTGACGTTGGTGTCCGAGGCTGGGTGGGTGGCTGCGGCCCCTAGAGGGGAGCTGCTTCCTTTTTTAGAGCCGTCTGTGTATACGAAGTCCTGCCAGTTCCAAGCAAGAGTGCCTCTGGTGGGGGAGTATGTTAGTTGTGTGCGTTCTTGGAGGGGGTAGGTAAGGGGGTGAGTGGGGTTGGGGGGAAGGTGGTATATGCCTGCGGAGTGAGGTGAGTAGGAGTCTGTGAGGTGTGGAGGTGGGATGGTGATGGTGGGGTTCGGGAGGTGTGTGTCGTATATGGACTCGAGGGTGTTATGGAGTGCGGTCATGGCAGTGTGTGAGGGTAGGGTGGGGAGTGCGAGGGAGTGAGCTACTAGGTAGATGTCGACCATCCAGCGTGTTCCGAATGGGGTAGGGGTGGGGTGGCCTGTGTGTTGGTCTGAGGGTAAGAAGGTGTTCGCGTCATTGGGAAGGGTGTATAGGTGATGTGTGTAGGGGGAATTGATATATTTGGAGTGGCGGTATGGGGTGTGTTCCCAACGGGGGAGTATGAGGATTGTAGCGCTGGGGGTGTGTGAGGCTGTGCGGTGTGCGCTGGTGATGGCATGTTCCATGGCTCGGCGCATGCATTCGTGGTCGTATTCGGGGTTGGCTATGTTGGTGCCTTGCCATGTGTGTGGGGCATTGCTGCCGCTGGATGAGAAGACTATGTCTTCGGGGTAGAGTGAGTGGTAGGTGTGCGAGTGGATTGATTTATTGAGGGGGTCTGAGTAGAGTTCTGTCTGGATGTGGAATGTTTGACGGAGAGCCGAGAGGAGGTCTTCTCTGGTGGCCCATCTGTTGCGGGTGGTGGTGGCGGGTGAAGGGGAGTGGATTTCAGAGCGGGAGCCTAGGCGAGTGAGGAGGTTGTAGACCTCCTCTTCGAATGTGTGGTCGGAGAGGTCGGGGCGAAAGAGTTGGTATAGGTGGCGGACGCGGGGGCCGTTAAGGGTGGTTACCGCGCGGCCGTCTGGGGTGCATAGTATGGTTGTGTCGTGGAGTGATGGGTGTGTGTGGATGGCGAATTTACCGGTTGGGAGCATGTCGAGGTCAGGGTTGATGGGGGTGTGGTTGAATGTGATAAGTCGGTGTGTCCAAGGTGGCGGTCCGGGTTCTGGCAGG